>JARHVA010001380.1:2880000-3127500 GCA_037957365.1 Torreya grandis | reverse complement strand
TCTCTATGCAATGGTGACTATGCTAATGTATGCATTTCTTTTTGCCCTAATAAGCGTAGAGCTTTTGTTTGTGTATTTTTTTTTCCCTTCATCTTTTGTGTTTTTTTTTGTTTTTGTTTTTTTAATTAAAAAATTTGGTTATAAATATGTATAGATACTTGATGGTTATATGTTTCTTTTTTTTACTGTGGTGTGTGGCAGACCTATTTTCCTCTTTTTTAATTATGCAGGGACTTTTTGCCTTTTTAGGAACTATGTTAAAATATTAGATTTTTTTTATAAACTTTAAAAGAAGACATTGTGGAGAATATTTGTATATTGAAATAATTCTTGGATTTTTTAAAATGTGATTTTTTTGCTATACTAAATATGCTTTAGCATTCGGTGCTAGATTAGATGATAAATTAATGTTTGTAAAAGTTCATTGCTATTTAACATTAATTCTAAAGTATATTTATTTCCATGCATTTACATGTATATTTTTTTTTTTGTTATTCTTCTTAGTATTCTTTACACAAATAATGCTTTAAAAAATTCCAAAAAATTGTTTGCATTTCTTTCTTTTCCTTAATCCATTCATGGTAATTTTGGGCAAAAGCAAAATCTCTATAATAAATTGGGCTTGTTGATATGGTTTTGAAATATAAAAAGACATAAACCTTAAAATGAGCTTTATACAAAATAATTGATAACAAGACTTTATTTGGTCTCAAAAACCAAAAAGTATGTGTCAAATACTAATACTATGTTGTTTTTTTTTCTTTCTATGTTGAGCATTTGCAAGATAGTTCATAGAATCAAAGGTTTTTAGATTCAAATGATTTCATGTTTTTTGCACTTGTAAAGAAAAAACAAATAGATAATTCTGAAAAGAACATTGCTAAGAGGTACCAATTTGAAGGGGTATGTACTCTGGGCAACTGATTACTTGCATTAAATTAGTATGTTGTTATAGGCAACTATGATCAATATAATATGCTTCAATATTAATTCTAAAAATTATATTTTCTTGAATAAAAATTTTTTTTCATTGAATGTTTATATATATACACAGAATCTATCATGCATTTTTAATGCATTTGTTTGTTTTATATATTTTGTCTTTGTTATTTAAAAATTAATGATAATTGTATGCAATTTTTTTATTTCTTTTGTATTGGATTCATGAAAAATATGCTCACTATTAAAGTTTTAAAATATTTTTATGTATCTTTTTTTAAGGACAAAAATAATATTGATTATTAACTTTATATGAAAACAAAACTGTAATTAATAGTCTACATAAAAATAAAAATAAATCTAATGATGGAACATGACTTCGTGATTTGTTTATTTATCTAGTTTCATAGATATCTTAGAATGTAGGTATGAAAAGAAGGGTCAAAAAAAGCAAACCCTGGATATTTTTAGTTAGAATTGTTTATGGATTTTGTATTATGCTAGTTATTTTTAGCTTTGTCAAATAGATTATATGCATGCGTAGTTTCTAACTTTTACAATTGGTGATTTTATTTTAAGGAAAAAAAATTGATTTACAATTATAAGCATATACATTAAAAAGCAAGGAAAAAAAACTTTATATGTATATCTATATTTATATGTATGTATAAATATATGTGTTCATGCATATTTCTAGTTGTGCTGAGTACAACATTGGATGAATTCATATTTAAAAAGATTAATTTAGATGATGTTTATATCTACACAAACTGTCCTTTAAAAACCATTGTTCATTTTTTTCCAACTTTTAGCTTCAGAAAAAAAATACAACTTGCATATTATTAACTTGGTCATTGGCTTTCATAACAGATGTCTAGGAAAGACTTGTAAAATATTGTTGGATAAAACCAAATCCTTTAGTATAAAGAAGTAAAGGGAAAAAATGACAAATGGATATTGCAATAAGGAATTTATTTCTATAAAAGGATATAGGCCACTTGCCAAAGATAGTTCTAATGATATAGATACTACTTTGGAAAAGGCAAACTAGTTTAGGGATTGCTTATTCAAATACAAAGTCAAACACTACCTTTTTTATGCCTTTCAGGGGTTGTTATATTTTCACTACACATATATAGAACTCCATATAGGAATAATCAATTATTTTTAGATCTATTTGGAAAATAATGATCAAGATGCACTAAGATACTTATAACTAGAATTAGATGCTCAAGAAATATATAGATTGCATCATGTTAGTAGCATTTTGACATACTTTGAACAAATGCAAGTTTTAATAATTGCATGCATAGTGAATGGAGAGCATGGTTTATGGTGTGATAATTCATGCATAAATTGACTTTAAACATTGTTGAACATTTCTATTTGTGTTTGGTATTTAACAACCAGGAGATAATACTTGCACTTTAATCAAGAATTGCATTTGCCTCCTTACTGTATTCTTTCTCATGATCAAAATCTAATTTATGGTCACTGTGAACCATTATATTATAGGAAACTAAATAGTAGTAAATATTATTCTATATAATCAAATTTGTCTTGAACTTATACTTTGCTTTGTCTTCATTGGGAAGCAAATGTTATAAAATTACAACTAGATGAATAGACAAAAACATTAGAAAAAACATTTGTTTGTGGTTATAGTATCTCCAACATTTTTTTCCTACTAACAGGAAACTATTTTGACATATGGTCTTTAATATGATATACATTAAAGTATTTTTACATTGCATTTATTTCAGGGGATGTAAATGCATATATTTATTTGGAAACAAATGTAAAAGACAATGTTATTAAGAGCATACTGACGATTGCAAATTGGCAAGGATATATTATAAAACTATCTTTGATTTATAATAATTGTAGAATAGAGGGTGGAGACTTTGTTGTGAAATGGATGTCATATTTTTTGAAAGTTATTATTCATCTATGGTCATTGGTTAAACAAAAAATTATCACATTATACAATAATTATTTTATAACAAATGCCGTATACAATATTATTTTTTTGAAATAGACACAAATCATGTACACTATGAACCATTAATAATGCAATAATAAAGTGGATAGTGTATCAAATATTTCACTTACCATGAATCCATGATGCTAAAAATGTAAATAAGCATTGCTTCAAACATTGAAAATGGCTCCAAAAAAATATATGCAAAAGAAAAATGCCAAAACGATTGTTAGGAAAGTAATAATAGCTTTCAACAATAAAATTATTGATATCCCTGTACATGTTTGTTATATTTTCAAATAATTACATTGTAAACATAGCATGGTGATATTGAGCCCTTCTCAAATAACAACATGGCAACAATTAGCGGCAAGCAGTAAATTAATTAGTAAGAAAAGAATATGTAGAACTTGCATCCAATCTTTAAATAGTAAAATACTTCCCAAGTTTGTAACACTCATAAATATCAGACTAAATAAATGATTAAAAATTGTGCTTATGCTGACAGACATTGAATAAAGACTTGTTGCATTTAGAATAACATTTGCACAGATAATAGACTTTGGATATAGCAAGCCAAGGATTGGGATAAAAGGACACATTATCAATGTGCCATCAGACATTGATAAAATTCAAAAATCATTACCAAGATCCATAGACATAGGAACAATACTTATAATTACTCTTAAAATATGTTTGGAATACAAAAATGTATATCAACAAGGAGTTATTTGTCCATAATTTATTATGAAAGCATTGCAATAATTATGCACAAGAAAATTTTACATTTCAAAATGGAAGCCATTGTTACGTTCTAGTGATAGTGATGGTTCAATTAAAAATAATGTTTTGAGTGAAATCGAATCCAATACAAACAAAGATATGAAAATGTCTTTTGAATTAGGAGAAAGTTGTTCCAATGATACACTAGTATACAATTTTTTAAACTCAATATGTATTGATGCATTACAAGACAAGATAATTATAATATCACCAGTGAAAGATGATAATCCACTTTATATTTTCAAAGATAAGCACTCTGAAGAAATGAGTTTTCCAACTCTTTTTTTTTTATATCCTCGTGATGAATATTTCATAACAAAATTTACATATCAAAAAATAGCACAATGGAAGCTATTAGATGCAAATCATTGATTTGCATATCATCTAACCAACTTATTTTTTAAAGAAATAAAAATAATCATACACCAAGTGGCAAAGATAATGTGGGTTTGAATTAGAAAAAGATTGTCAAAAAGTAGAAAGATTTTAGCAAAATATGTCAAATACAACCCAAACTTAGAATGATACTTAAATTAGATATTGGGTATGTTGATTTCAAAAAAAATACATATTTTGCCTATTTACATGCAAAGGACCAAAAAAACATATTTTCTATGATATGGTAACTCTGACCGCCAACATATTTCTTGACCTTTACTAGTGTCAAATGTCGATGGGAGCCATTAGTAGATTCACTAAAATAATATTATTCAAATTATGAAAAAAACTTTGAATTCTAAACCAAGTCAATATAATGAGGCTGAAGATGCTTTATTTTTAGCCAAAAAATATCCAGTGACATACACATGCTACTATAGACATTATATCAATGCATTACGGTAAATGCTTTACAATGATGAATTATTTTTGGGAAAGGTATTAGATTATTTTTACATAACCTAATTTCAATAAAGAGGAAGTGCTCATGATCATTGGCTAGTGTGGATACATAATGCACCAATTTATGGCAAAGACAACAATGTGGTAATTACAAACTTCATAGACAAATACATAACTTGTGATACTAATATACTAGAAGTTGATGTAGCAAAATTATATATATACCATCACACTAGAAGTTTTAGGAAAAAGAAGTATAAAAACTATAGATACAATTTCCCTCAAATTATAATTTGAAAAACAATAATACTTGAACCATCTAAAAAAAATGAACTTACAAGTGCAAATCTAAAAGACATTTACTTATTGTTAAATACAAAATATTACATTTTGTGATAATTTTAATATTTTCCTATAAGACATATGTATGACTAAGTCCCAGTACATTGCAATGATATAAGAAATTTTAAAAAAAAAACCTACCATTTTCCTTTCTCATACACCATCATAGTTATGGAGAAATAGCTTTATGAGGAATATGACATATTTATGGCAAGCAAATATAGATGCATAATTTATTTTAAATGCATATGTTGTGGCAATGTATTGCATCTCCTAGATGATAAAAGGGAATTCAAAAACCACTAATGATTTTTAACAGATATGAAAACAACATACAAAAACAAATATAGATTTTATCCATATGTTATAGAGGTCAGGAAATGTAATGCTAAAATTTTAATAAATGCCTGCACCACAGGTTGTTGACTTGGTACTATCTTTACCATTGAACCATTATTCAAGGACATGGACTTTTATAAACAAATCTATCCTAGATGAATGAACAGTTATCTTAAAACCCTCAACACTATTAAGGCATGAACCAAATGATTCTAAAAATGTAAAATATCAGTCACTTATAAACTATTATATCATATGTCCTAATGTTATCAACAATGTTTTTTTGGCTAAATTTGTTTCTGGGTACTATAAAAATAGAAATCCTTTGAAAAAAACATGTGTTATACACTTTGTTAATTATAAAAAACATATTGATATTGAAAACTATTTCCATGACTGTCTATTGTTATATGTTTCATTTTGAAACAATGAACATAGTTTAAATCAAGGGTTTCAAACATGGAAAGAAGAATACAGCTCACAAATAAACATAATAAAATCTAGTAAGCTAAAGTTTTACCATAAAACAAACTCTTTTTGGGGAAGCATAGAAAAATCTATCAATAAAGTAGAAGTTGAAACCATTAATAGATCAAAAAATGTCTTTTGCTTATACAAGACAAAAAATCTAGAAGAGGAGTATGATCTTCATATGGACTTTTCAGAAACAAGCTTTGTTGTAATGTGTTGAAGTGCAAAACCATTTATATCTTATAGTTTCAAGTACTATAAACATATACACATGTTGAATGAAGAGAAACAAGTAATTTTTAAAGATATTTCTGAAAAAACACTTCGACAAAAACAAACCACTATATTTATTCTTATCGGGAGGTACAAGAACTAGAAAGACTTTCACTATGAAATGTATTTATGATATGTTGATCCGTATGTACTCACAAAATATATACAATGATCCAAGTAAACCAAAATGACTTATTCTTTCATATATAGTAAAATATGTATACAATGTGGGTGAAGTGACATTGTATTCTACTTTTTTATTTCCATTTAACAAGTTCGAATTTATTCCATTAAATAGTGAACACTTAGAAGCATTGTCCAAATATTACAACCAATTATGAACAATAATAATAATAATAATAGATGAAATATCTCTTTTAGGAGCAAGAATGTTGTATTACATTGATAGATGGTTACGTGACATAATGCAATTTCCAAGTTTACACTTTGGAAACATTGACATGATCTTTTGCAAAGATTTTTATCAAGTACAACCTGTAAATGATTGTCTAATTTTGAGCATCCAAAAATTAGACAATGAACTGATTCCATACTTTTTAGCAAGAAAATGTGAAAATCTATCAATTTCAACAAACAATGCACCAAACAAATCAAACTTTTGTCTCAGATCTAAATAGGATGCGCACATGTTCCCATACGAAAGATGATATAACATATCTCTATTAAAAAAATTGCATCCAGAAATAAATAATCCTATGTTTCTATACCTATTTTATTTAAAGGCTAATGTCAAAGCACATAATAACAAAATTCTTGCACTTGTTCCACACATAGAGATTGGCATTGAATCATTAGACCTAGAATATGATACATTTGATGAGAGACAAGGTCATGCTAATGTTGCATGCTCCCAAATAAGATTATACTAAACCCTAACACATTAGTTAAAATTATTTCTAGAAATAATGACATATAATATGGGCTTGTCAATGGCTCTGATGGCATATTCAAGATATATAGCAAAGAAAATAGTAATGACATTGCTTGGATTAAATTTAATGATAATCAGACTAGCCAATTATAAAGAACAAAACATGCTCATTTGTATAGAGACTATATTGATGCAAATTGGACTCCAATATTTTATGTCTTAAAATATAGTTGCATGATTACTTATAAGAAAAGAAAAAACAATTCAAATTCAATTCCTAGTGCAATTATCTTGTGCACATACTATGCATAGGTCCCATAGAATTACCATGGAAAGTGTTACATTCAATCCATCTAGTGTAACAAGACATGGTTTAGTCTATATAGTTCTTTCTCATGTGAAAAGCATATATTCATTGTATTTTTTAAGCTTGATTATAGAAAATAACTTCACAATTAATAATAAAATTTCTATTGAAATGTCAACATTACAATCAGATTTGAAATGGTCATTTAAGCATAGCATCCAAATAGATTTAGTGTCTTCATATATAATAATATGCTCTTTGAATACTCATATTCTTAATCCACATGTAAAATACATTATAAAAGACTATGACCTCATGAAAAGTGATGTTTTATGCTTGAAAGAAACATATATTGCATCTACCAGTTGCTTTAATCATATTCCATATTTTTTTACTTGTAACATAACATATAGTGTCCATGGTATTATGATATGTATCAAAAAATATATTTCCACTTCAAATCCATTGAAATATATTTCAAATGGAATAGAAGAAATAACAATAGACATAATAATACATGGACATAAAGCCTTGATTGTAAATATATATGCATCTCCATCTACTTTTGTTTTTCATATTATCAATGTCATTGAAAAGGCATTGTCAAATGCAAATATAACAACACAAATTTATATAGTAGGAGACTTTAACATTGACGTGTTTATCTCTAATAAATCAACATAATTTCTTGAAAACCATATGGTAGTTTACAATATGCATTTTTTACTGCAAAGACAAAATCAATGTACAAATATATTGATAGATCATGTTTGGTCCGATAACACAAGCCAGTATAATTAGATCATAACTATAGAAACATAATGGTCTAATCACAATGTAATTTTCCTTATAATAAATAATAAAACTTGAATATTAAGGTTTGATACCTAATACTAATGTTGTTATTGTTGTTGTTGTTGTTGTTGTTGTTGTTGTTGTTGTTGTTGTTGTTGTTGTTGTTGTTGTGGTGTGTGCGTGTGCACGCGCGCGCGTGCGCATGTGCACGCATGCATGTGTATTGATTATAGTTTATTTCTAGTCTAAAAATTTTGGCTATGTTTAATGTTTTGTTCCCTATGAAGAAAAGCAAAAAAAATTAAAAAATAGAATCATTAACATACCAGTGCATGTACTTATCTACTTTATTTTTTAAACATTTTTTATTTGCTTTTGTTATGACCCTTTTCTAGTGAATACAACTATGGGGTTTGTTTATTAAAATTGTCTAGGAAACAGACGAAAAGAATGGATTCAAAAAAATACATTCCAAATAAAAAAATCACAAGCCGTCAAGAACAAGCCACTTCACCTTGTACAACAAAAATAGGTTCTATTAAACAATAATTTCAAAAATGATAACTTTTGAACCATTTTCTCTCTTCCTCTCTACTTGATTTCTAATGATTGTATCTTTGGATTTAAAATAGATACTAATTTATTGTTTATGAGTTTGTCATAATGATTTTACAAAATAAAAATAATAACACAAAAAATAAAAAAATTACCCTGTTATGATATGGTCATGTTACAGCACTCAAATAGATGCCTTCGACATGCACAATAATGGATATTTGTGCTGAGAAAAAAGTGAGTGTATTCAAATGATATATCCTAACATTATATAGCCCTACCCATGTGAAAAATCCTTTTTCCCTAATAAATGCTAAGATATTGCATGTCTGTTTGGTTGATACCTATGGTCAAATGACAATTACAATAAACATAAGCAACAAATTAATAGAAAAATTTGAAATGCATATAGCAACTAGAAACAACATCAAAGTTTTAGAATTTTTTATCAAAGAAAAAACAAAATTTAAGATAGGCTATGTTGTTTTCTATATTATTTTTGACTCCTAAAACACATATGAAAAACATTCCTACTATTTTTAAGAAACACAAACTCACACCAAGTAATATAATTGTTGATATTGTAAACCTAGATGAATTGTTCTCGGTAGGCTTATTCGGGGCCTTGGTGATAACTTATCAACAAACAAATACTTGGTTTAATTTACATGTTAAGGATGGTAGAACATAATATAACATTCTAGTTGTAAATATGTTATTGTTTTAATTTTTTTTATTTAATTTTTTTAAGAAAAAATACAGCCTTTGTTGTCAACTTGTTGTAAATTTATATGTATTGATGATGACTATTATTTTAGATTCAACTTGGTGAGCAGAATCAATAGCTTTGCCATGCAATATAGGACCAGTTAATGTCAAGATGCCAAACCATTTATATTTTTAAAAATGTTATATGAAAAGGTCTAAAATGCTCATAAACATTGTGAATAAATGCTACATCCTTTATAGAACCATTGGCTGATGAAACAACAAAAAAATTCTTGTAAACGATAATTAGGATAACTATCAAGGTAAGTATCATTTTTTCTCTCTCTATAAAAAAAAGGAGCTATAAATATATTAATAATAATGATATCTACATGTAGTGGGAATGTTGAAGGAAAAAAACATTTATTCAGCTCCCTTTGAATTGGTATGCAATTCTTGTCAACATACAATTTTAACAATAGACTTACAATAAAATGCTTCATTGGATTTTCTAACATGTCCACCAAATTTAGGCCATTTGTTCATCCATGAATTAACTTGAAATGTCTATACAAAGGATGGAAAATTTGAATGCGTATTGAAAAAACCTTTACTAGAGACGTTGTTGCCAGCCCTGGTATCAATATCTTTTGACCAATACAAACAAGATATTTTAGTGGCTATCTTTTTGCTCTGCAATTTTTAGCTAACTAGTTTATTTAAAATCATAATGGATGACATAGTTTCTTCTATTGGATAGGACTAAGAAAATAAACTCAAAACCCATAAGCTTCCTTTGACTTCACACTCTAAGTATGTTTTTGACATTTTATCCTTTATAATTGTACTTTTCTAAATTTTTTCCTTTATCTCCTATTTTTTTAATTTCTTTAATATTATTTTTTTTGTTGTTGTTTTCCCCTACAGGTAATAGTACTATTTTCAAGACATGGCGATTATTTTCCTCCTAAAAAATAAAAATACAACTTTTACAAATAGCTTTGATTATTCATGTTCTCTCCAATATTTTTGCAAACTTACTATATATTCATGTTGGAAAACCAAAACTACTTTTTTTTAACCCCATCTTCTCCCCCCATCAACATTTTTTGTAGATGTGCCTTTCTTATTGGTAAAAAATAGTAAAAAAACATAGATTTTAGAATAATATATTGTTATCCTAGTTAACATTTTTTTTTTTGTTATATGTTGTTTAAAAAATAAATTTATAAACACAAAAGATAAAAAACTTTTAATATATGTTACTATGTAGTTTCAAATGTTGGTTTGAATTTTATTCAATGCACATAAGTCTAATAGATAATGCAAAATTTTATAGGTTATATAGCTTGTACATCTTCATATACTTTTTTACTATTGTTATCTAGAATAAACTACTTTTTAAAAGGAAAGGATTTTTTTTTGCAAGAAAAGGAAATAGGATATGTTATAGAGGAAATAAAATAGAAATATCAAAATTAAATATATGTAAATCTTATTGGGTGTAAAGTTGCAAATGGGGTCTGAAATACCACCAGGGATAGAGGGGTGCACATATGCACATGAGTTTCAGAATTCCACTAGAGTCAAAAAGTGTAAACATGCAGTTGCAATCTACAATCCCACCAAGTGTAAAAGTGCAAGATAATTCCAAAAACCTACCAAGGAAAAATGGAGGTAAAATATGCACGTATCATTATTACGTTTGGTGGCAACCTAAAAAGTAGAAAAGAAAATGTGAATGGGCAAGGGCAAAAGCAAAGGCAAGAAAAGGATTATGATAGAGCTCGAGAAGGTGAGTTTAGTGTTGCAAGAATGCTTGTGACTAAGGTATGTGATTAATACCTTAGTTTGTTTTAGTAGAATAAGAAGGCATCCATCATGGAGGCTCCATTTAGAAATTATCAAAAGATTGAGGAGCATTTTTATATTTTCTATTCTTCCCTCCATCCTTTCATTCTTTAATCTTTGAAGAGAAGAAAATGTTAACCGAATGATCAATTGGCACGTCATCTTCAGTTTAAGTGGGTAATGATTATTTAAAGATAGGGAACAATGGTTGCACATAAGAATAAAATTAGTTTACACTTAGGAAGAATATTCTCCATCAAGCTCAAATGCAACAAAATTCCAGTTGGGCAGAATCAAAATCTCATCATAACATGGATAGCCAAGTTATCGAAATGATTGCCTTGTAGAGCATGAGCTTCCAGGCATATGCAAAGACATATTCTAGATGGAGCATATTTCAATAATATTTTGGGTGATAAATTTTGTATAAGAGGGTTTCTCCTCTTTATAGGGTTTTTTTAGGGGGAGTAAGCTTTTTTTTTTTTTAATCATAAATCTCCTCTTTATATAGGATTTTTTTATTTTTGAGATTCCTTGTTGTGTTTTTCTCTCTATTTATAAGGTGATTTCACCTATACAATCATTATCAAACTTTGAGAGCATGCATATGTCTCCCTTATTTCAGATAAAATTCATTGTGCTTTTCACCATGCTTGCATTTCGAACATTGATGTATGTATATTTATTTTCAAGTCAATGGAAACCATCTATGATTTCTACTCTTTCTTGTTGATGAAGTGTAATAGCACATTCTTAATGTAGTGTTGATTGGGTATTTGGTTTTATGTCTCTTAATGGTACCCATTCTAGGCATGAACTTAGGTTATAAATTTATTTCTACATTATGATTTGGGAATGTTGTATTAATAATCTTTTAAGGATATCCTAGATTTATAAATTTGACAAGAGAAGGTGCTTGAGACTTTACTTTGCATTAGGTGATTTAGAGGTTTCAAGGGTCATATAAATGCTTGCATTGAATTGGTATTAATGAATGTAAACCATTCTTGATAGTTTTCTTTATCTTGTTTACTGGTCTTTTACATCTTGGAATGAATGATAGTATGACTGTTGAAGGAATTTCCAATGTTGAAAGCCACAAATTTTCTAAATATACCTAACTCATTCTACCTATCTTACCCCTACAAGTAATACATGTTGTTTAATATTTTAAGTATTATTTGCTTATAGATGCATAAATATTGCAAATATAAAATGTGACTAAAATTGATCTTTCAAGATTAGCATTGTAATTTTCCATTTGGCTCCTAGTTGTCAATAGCTTCTATAGAAATGAAGATTATAATCACCCTGTATCTATCTCTAGTATTGTGTGTCTAATTTAAAAGCATTTGCTTAGTCTATGTGAAAACTCTTCCTAAATAGATTGTGCAAGTTTGATTATGATTTGATTAGATTTGTATGTGTACCAATAATCCCTTAGAGGTTGAACTGCAGCATCACTCCTTGATGCCAAGCTACCTTGTAGGTCCTCTCACCTTGGTTTACATAGAGCCAAAAGTAGTAGGGAACTACCCATACCCTCTATCGGTGTCTTCTAATCATTATCTATGTCCAATCCCTCCATGTGTTAAACCCTTTCCTAGCTATAAATACATCATTCAGGTGTACCATCTTTATTTTCCATCTTCTCAAGTATGCAAGGTTGAATCTTAGAGGTGTACAATTGAAACAAACACCCGATTGGCATCATTACCAAGGATATTTATTTGTTCAAGTTTTAAAGTTCTTTATCTAAATTTTTGCACTGATTTGCTATTTTGGGCCATCAACTGCACAACACTCGATTGGATCCATCATTGGGCATAAGATCCTTAGAACCTATTTGCAATAAGTTCTTATAGAGAACTATTATTTTTCATGTTTTAAAGTGATTTACCCTTTTGAACATGAATCTTAATTTTTCAGTGTCTTTACTTATATATCTCATCATTTATTACAAGAAAAGTATAATTTTAGAATGTATCATTATACCTTTGTGATCCATTCTATCCTAGAAGCTTTCTTCTAGTGGTGACTCCAACATTTTATCTAGTTTTGAAAGACTAGTGCCCATTTTAATTCATTTAGTTTTGATTTTATCTTGTTTGCAAAACTAGAAGGACTAAGATCCTCCTTCAAACGTGACTCATCAAAGCAACTTGACTCTGAGTTAAGTATTCATCATAAAAGGAGACAAATTTGGAGGCCTATTTAAGGACAAATTTTTTGAGGAAAGGAGTGTCTAAACCACCAAAATTTTGGTACACCTAAATTTCTTTTATTGATATTCCTTTGGTTAAAGATTATCATAGTTCTTCTGATAACCCAGAATCTTATAGTCTTGTTTATTACCCATAACCTTCTCAACAATCTAAATATCCTCCTAGGTTTGATCCCCCAAATCCACCTCACTCACTTCCCCACATCCCTTTGTCATCTAATCTTGAACCCACCATAGAACCAATTAAGATGCATATAGAATAGGATGAAAATGAACATTGTACATTCAAGATTCCCATATTCAGACATATTAATTTTGATGAAATGAAGGGTTACCCCAATAAAGTTCCAAATGGGGTAAGGAATCGACTCCCTAAGTATTAGGGTAATAATATAGTGACTAGATATCAATATTTGAGGGATTTTTAATTTATAATTGAAGATTATAAGGTTGAGCATGACGATGTCTGTATTAAACTTTTTATGCAAACCCTAGAAGAAGATGCACGTGAATGGTTCAAATCCTTTCCCCATAGATGTAAATTCACGAGAAAAATTTAAGAATGTTTTTAAAATATAATATGGTGATAGATTTGATCCTCAGTTTATTCTAGAAGAATTCGAAAACATAAAGAAGAACCTATATGAGTGTGTGTAAGACTTCAATACAAGGTTTAAAAAGACTATGATGTGTTTTCCTGATAATATTAGGCCAAGTGATATTACTTGTTTAATCAATGCTATGATGTATTTGATAAAAAAGATGCATACTATTGGAGAGATAAGGCTCCCATAAATATGAGGTTGGCATTCAACATGGCCATTCAAATTAAAAATAATATAAAGGTTATGGGGAAGCCTCTAAACAAAAGGACTGATGTAAAGTTAACTAATCCTAAGAAATATCAGTCCAATAAGACTACCGACCTTGAGGAAAATGTGAAAACCTTAGTTATTGTTGTCAAAGAAATGTCATACAAGTTGGCTAGAGATGAGAAGGGGATTCCTCATGGATCTTCTAGTCTAGAGAAAGCTCAAAAATAGAATCAATCACAAGGGAGATCCTATTTCCATAATATATATAATGATAGAGGAAAGAGACCTTCTTGAGATGAGAGAAATGATATAAATCCAAATAAGGGAGCTGCAAAGAAGGTTCTTGATCCATTAAATTCCAAGGTTAATGCTATAAGTTGTGATCTTGACATTGATTGGTGTGATACATGCTTCTTCCCCCATCCTCCTTGTGATACTACTAAAATAATTAATAAAGATACATCAGAACCTGAGTCTACATATAAAAATGATAAGATTATGATGTTTTATTATCAAATCCTTCAAATTAGAATTATTGAGTGCTACTACCGTTGATCAATTTTAGAGTGTAGTAAAATAGGTATGTGTCCCAATTCATGAATTTATTTTGATGTAAACATGACACAAGCATATGAGTTACCTAATCATGACTTTGAGTTTTTTGAGATCTATGATGATTAAGAATTATGATGGGGGAATTTATTCAATTGAGGATAGGTAGTTGTTAATTAATGCTAATGTTGCCCAAGAGAAAGAATGCAATCTAAAAAGTAAATAATAAGGAGTTTCTCCTCACAAGACTACCCTTGTAGATTCAAGGGTAGGGGATATAAGTAAAGAAGTTAAGAAAACTAAAAAATTCCTTGGTTTTTCCAAACTAACACCTACTTTCCAAGCTATCAAATAGAGAGGTGTTACAGCCAAGAATAGATAACCTTTGTTATCTAGTATTCCTAAGGGATGAATGATGTAAGAAAAAATCCACCCTTGAAAAATGTTGTTAGGAATTCTAGTTCATCCCATCCTATTCCCCATCTCACTTTAATTGAATGTATTCCTATTGAAGGTGTTGTCACCCTTTCTCCAAATACTCCCCTTCCTCATTATAGTGTATGTGATATGGACTAAGTAATGAGTCAATTAAAAATCATTGTCCCACTTATTGAACTACTAAGACTACCAGAACATAGAAGGAGGGCATTCAAGTATTTGGAGTTTAATGAGAATATAGCTTCCAATGAGATTAATTCTCCCCAAACACCCATGGATGATAGTGAAAAGTCATATAAGGTTATTGAACCAGCCCTAGAGGTTTATTTGGGGACTGCATTGATAGAAAGTTAGCTAGATGGTGTCCCTTTCTATACTACCCTATTGATTAATGGTTTAATTTTTCACAACTGTATGTTTGATTATGGAGCTTATTTTAATGTGATGCCCCTAGGTGTCTTTATTAAGCTTGGAGTAAAAATATCATCTACTTTTAGCAAGTTTTTTGCCATAGACTCAAGAGAATTACCAACTATTGGACTAGTTAAAGGGTTGGTAGTGCAATTAGAGGTTCATCTAGGTAAATTCATGAACATGGATGTGGTAGTTGTGGATTGTCCTCCCAAGTGGGGCATGATATTTTCAATAAAATGGGTTGATATCATGGATGGTAGTGTTTAGATGGACATTTCTTATGCACCATTCCTTTGGAGGGTAAGATTGTGAAACTTCATAGAGAGCCTAGAATGTTCATGTATTTGAAGATCCAAGACGTACTCTAATTGAGGTTATATACACTAATGTGGAGATGGAGAACTTTGTTGAGAACATAGATTATGTTGAATAATATGTTTTTCTTGATGTTAGATTTGATAAAGAAAGTGATGATGTTTGTAGAATGTCTTTTGATGGAGCTTGCTCAAATCTTGTAAATGGAGTTGGCATTGTATTTTATGCCCTCAATTAAAAATATTTTATGTTTTCCTTCAATATATATTTTGTGTGCACTAAAAATATTTTGAAATATGAGGCATTCTTACCTAGTCTAAGGATTTCCTAAGAACATGGAATTACAAGTCTGATTGTAAAGGGTGATTCTGAGTTAGTGGTTAAGTAGGTCTAAAATGCTTATGCCACAAAAAATAAAAGGTTAAAATAATATATAAATGTTTTATGGGATTTATTATAATTCTCTAACACTTTCAATATTTGTTATCATGATAGAATTTTCAATGAAAAAGTTGAGACTTGTTGGGTTGGGTGCTCAGTTTGAAAGTGACAATATGAACCCTTACTATCAGTATCAAATAGAGGTACTTGTTAGACCTTTAGTCCTAGACAACATTCATCATTGCCAAGTTTTTTATGATGATGATCAAATTAAAAGGTTTCTCAATTATGAAGTGGAATTTCAGGATTAGTTTACAGACTTGGAATCCATGGTCCAAATCTATGATGGGAAAGAAACCTTGTTTGGGAAAGATATTATTTAGTTGAAGACAAAAACCATCCCAAGAGGATTGGTAAGTTTAGAGGAATATTTTGATGGAACGAAAAAAAATTAAAACTATATATCTCTTTATCTCAAAATATGTGATTGAATGTAATTTGGGCTCTAAAGAAAATCTAAGAAAGCTCTAGCTTGGTATTCACTTAAGTGCAAAAGAGAAGAAAACCTACATGCAATTGTTAAAGAAGTATCAGGATTGCCTAGCTTGGTCTTATTCTAAATTGAAAGCATATAGAGAGGATATGTTTCAACATGTCATCCCATTACAACCTAGTAGCAATCCTTTCAAGCAAAATCAAAGACCTGTTAACCCCATCTTATCTACCAAGATAAAAGAAGAGTTAAATGAATTAAGGGATGATGGTATTATTCAAATCATTAGGTATTCATTGTGGGTGATAAACTTAGTCCCTATAAGAAATAATAATGGTGACATCCCCTCGTGTGTGGATTTTAGAAATTAGAATAAAGCTTCTCTGAAGGATAACTAACCATTACCTAATAATGATAACCTATTGTAGAGTGTTACAGTATCAAATATGTTATCCACATTAGATGGTTTCTCAAGGTATAACCAAGTTGTGGTAAAATAATTTGAGAGACCCAAAATAGCATTTACAACACTTGGGGCACTTATGTTTATATAAGAATGCCTTTTAGGTTAATGAATGCTACTGCAACATTTCAAAGAGCTATGGATGTTACTTTTGTATGGGTAATTAACAAGTTAATTTTTGTGTATTAGGATGACATTATAGTGTATTCCAAAAATATAAAATCACAATTGGATCATCTGGAAAAAGTGTTCCTTAGATGCAAGGAATTTGGTATTTCCCTTAATCCAAAGAAATGTCACTTTAGAGTAAAAAAGGCCAAGTTAATAAGACATATATTATCTAAATATGGTGTCATGATAGATATAGAGAGAGTAAAATCTATTGATAAAGTGCCTATCCCATAATTTAAGAAGTGTATTTGGTCTTTCTTTGGATAGATCAACTATGTAAGAAGGTTTGTGTCTAAATTTGCAGAGATCACTCTGCCTATTACTTCAATGTTAAAAAGGGACTAAACCATCAAGTGGGAGGATAAGGCCATAAAATCTTTCAATGACATCAAGGGAGCCTTGAATTTTAGCCCTATCTTGGCTAATCTTGATTACACTAGGGAATTTCAAGTATTCTCTTTTGCATCACAAAGTATTATAGTTGTTGTTCTACTACAAAAAAATGATGATGGTCATGAATAGCCCATAACTTTATTTAGTAAAGCTATGCAGGGATATGAACTGAATTATACTATCATGAAAAAGCAAGCCTTCACCCTCTTAAAATTTATTAAAACATTCAGACCTTATATTTTGAGTTCAAAGATTGTTGCATATGTCCCACATGCAATGGTCAAGGAGATCTTGACTCAGATTGAAATATCAAGCAAGAGATCCAGGTGGGTCAATAATTTGAAAGAGTATGACATGGAGATCCAAACCACCAAGTTGGTAAGAGGGATGGGTTTAGCCAAGCTCATGGTTGAGACCAATTTGCAAGTTATGGAGGTAAACACTGTTATTTTCAATATTGATGATTTTTTGAGTCAAATTAACATGTCTATGTGGTATAGGGGCATTGTTTATTACTTAAAAATTTTCAATTATCCCCCTCACTTGGAAAAGAATCAAAGGATAACTCTTAATATTATATCCCAAAAGTATCTTTTGAATGAAAATGGATAGGCATGGAAGAATCCTGATGGGGTTCTCTTAAGGTGCCTGGTAGAAGAAGAAACTACTAATTTAATTAAAGATTTTCATAGTGGAGTATGTGGTGGTCACTTTGCACCTAAAGTCACAACTCACAAGATTCTAGGAGATGGCTATTGGTGTCCATAACTATTTGAGAATGTTTCATAGAAAGTAAGAAAATGTGAGAAATGTCAATGATTTATTAGAAGGTTAAAAGCCTCTGGATCTCCCCCTACAACCTGTATTGATTAAAGGCCTATTTAGACAATGGGGAATGGATTTTATTGGGGAGATCACTAATACATTAAGCACTAGGCATAAGTGGATATTTTTTGCAACTGACTACTTAAAAAAATAGATTGAGGTGGTCCTTAAAAAGGACACATGTTAGGTGATCATAGACTTTTGTATTGAATCACACTATTTCTAGGTTTAGTGTGCCTGCCAAGATAATTATTGATAATGCCATGAGTTTTAGAGCTAAAATTTTGTTGGAATTATGTAAAGAGTATGGTATCACATTAACTTACACTTCCAATTACAACCCTTAGGATAATTGGCAAGCAGAATCCAATAATAAGAACTTGCTCAAAATCATTAGGACTTTGGAAGCTAACGAGAAGAAGTGTGGTGAACAACTAAACTTTGCTTTATGGGCTAATGGGATCACATCTAAGAGACCTATAAGTAAGAACCCTTTTGAGATTGTTTATGGATCTCAACTTTTTTTACCTATGAATCTATTGTTACCAACCTATCAATTCATGTAACAGCTAGAATATGATGAAGTTAACCACTATGAAAGTAGAATAAACCAGATTATTGAGATTGATGAAAATATAAGACAAGCTCATGAAAGACACATAAATTTAAAGGAAATATTGAAAATAATATTTGATATAAATATTATTTCAATAGCTTTTTAAATAGGATATATGGTTTTACTTTAGGACAACAGACATGAGGAGATAGGCAAACATGGCAAATTTGATGCCTTGTGGATGGGCCCTTATTCTATTAACTATAGAATTGGAGAACATACTTTCTTCTTAAGAGATTTTTATGGTGAGATATTGGAACTACTAGTTAATGGCAGACATCTAAAACACTTCCTTAATTGAGTTCATATTTGTGTAAAGTAATATACAATGTATGGTCTTGTTGTTTTCTTACCCCTTTACATTGGGCTTTATTTGTACAGTTCCTTTTGTTTATTTTCATTGTGTGTTTTTTCTCAGATCCTCCTAATATATTGTTTTTGGTCTACCTATTTTGTTAAGCTTTCATAGGTGCATATTAAGAATTTGCCAAAAGTTTAACTCTGTGACCCAAGGGATAGGCATTTAGTCTTATTTTTTGGGGTTATTTGTATACCTGAAAGGGGTGTACATCCTCAAGTGATAGGTAGTGTTAGTGACAAAATTTGTCTAAGTAATTTGTGCTCTTTCCTAAGAGATGAGTATTTGAAATTCTAATCATTGCTCCCTAAAAGGAATATGCAAAATGATCATCCAGAGCAAAAACCCTGCTCTTGTAATTATGTTTTTCAAACATCGTAGGATTCTATTCCCCTAATGCTTAAATGTTTCATGTTTTTAATGTGTGTATTTTAGGATATATCATGAATATTAGGTCATAAATATTTTTAAAATATGTGGTTATGACAGGTGACAAAAAATTATAACATTATGTAGCAGCCTTTACAAGTAAATTTTAAATGTGCAAATAGAAGCCCAAAATTCATAGCCCAGGACATGTTATTAAATATGGGCATTTCAAGTCCATGCAAATGATAAGTCTTATGTTAATGTGAACTTGGAAGACCAAAGCCAATTGCACATGGCACCAAAAAGAGAAGCCCACACCATTTTTTTTAAATCCATGCCCATGTCATATGTTTTGCAGAGGTCAAAGGTTAATTTACAAGATGAAATTTCAAAAAACATTGATTTAACAACTGCAAAGATCCATGAGGGGAATGCAATTTCACATTGTAAATTCAATATGCAATTTGCATTTTACTAGTAAATGTTTGAATCTCATTATACATGCCAACAAATAAAAGTCATGGAAATGTCTTGAAGCCCATGTTAATGTCTTACGTCAATGTGCTTACCAAAGTCTGCGACATGTGTCATTAAAGGAAAATTATGGGCATTTCAATTCCATGTAAAATATTAAGTCAAAGCTCACATGGAAGTCCACAAAGGAAAATCAAAGAAAATATTTGGGAGGGGAATACAACATCACATTAAAATTTAAATTTGTAATTAGAAGTCCATGATTAAATTAAAAGGAAATTTCAAAAAATGCAGAGATTAGGAGAGGTTTTGCACATTTGCATAAAGTGTAAATGTGCATGTTAAGTTTACCAACCCACCGAAGGCATAAAATTGTAGATGGGGTCTAAAATCTTGTCGAAGATAGTGTGTAATATACGTCACCATATAATTCAATGGGAGGAAGAGTACACTAAGTGTCTTTTATCCTCATGTAAATTAAATGGAGTGAATACCATTGTTGGTTTAACAACACAAAGTAAAGGAAAAAGATGTATATTTTATTCAGGTTGGAGATAGTTAGAATCTTAGTATTATTTTGAGGCTAAAATGTCACAAGGAAGGTACACATGGAAAATGACTCGAATTCAAAAAGATGCAGGTGGAGCATTTGAGACATTTTGTTTCTGATATATCTTGCTTGAATAAGTTGATCGATTTATGCCTAATGATTGTAACTAAAAAGTTTTTGATAGAGTTGTTGCTGAAGAAAGATGATCAGAGGAACACCATTGATATAGAGGTTAAATCCATTT
Organism: Torreya grandis; assembly: GCA_037957365.1. NCBI lineage: Eukaryota > Viridiplantae > Streptophyta > Pinopsida > Cupressales > Taxaceae > Torreya > Torreya grandis. Next base: position 3,106,329 of record JARHVA010001380.1, on the reverse strand, counting down.
ATGGATTTCAAGGAAAATAAAAAGACATTACCATGGATTCCATGGTTGGAACTAATAATATTGGCTTCCTTTCTGGTTGGAGATGTATAATAGTTTTTTTAATATGTGAAATATTATATCTTCAATGGGTCTGTGCTTGTGGAAACTAACTTTGTATGGGAGAAGATAATAAAGGATGCCATTATGAAGAAATGCTTTATAGATTCAAATGTAGATAGTGGAATTTATTTAGTCAAGGTTGAAGAAATACTTGCTAAAGCTGACGATGAGGATAAGCTTATTGGGCATTTTTATCAAGAGATAACATAAGAGGAGATGGACATTGCAAGTGTCACACCAAATTCATACACAGATCCAAGGTCCAAACTACAGTGGAATTTTTTAAAGGGAACACAAGTTTAGGGATGTTATTCACTTTTGCAAATGTGCAAATATGCACCTAAGACCTAAAACCTTGCCAGGTATATACATGCAGCCAAGGTCCAAAATCTCGCTAGGTGTAAAGTTTTAAATAGGGTCTGAAATCCCAACGGGGATAGAGGGGTGCAAATATGCACATAAGTTCTAAAATTTTGCTAGAGCCAAAAAGTGTGAACATGTAGTTGAAGTTTGCAATCCCACCAAGTGTAAAGTTGAAGAGAATTCCAAAAACCTACCAAGGCAAAATGGAGGTAAAATATCTCTCTCTCTTTCTCTCTAAATAATGTATTTCATTTATAGCACAATGTACACATGTTATGTTCTAACAAATGCATAATTTATTTTCAAAAAAAATAGATAATTTTATGTTTTCAACTATTCATAATGAACAATTTAAAAACTAAGAAGATAACTTCTTGCTTCAAGATTTAAATATAAATTCCAAATCAAGAATAGTATCTTATGGATGATTTTATTATATTGACATAGAATTTAATTTACTCCATTTGAAATCTACATTCATTTTGTAGAGTAAATAAATTGGTGGTTCAAGACAAAACCACATAATATGTATTTTGATCCGTAATATTTTTAGAAGATGAATTAATACTTATAGAAAAAATATAGACATAAGAAATGCTTTACGGACCCATTCATTATTTTAAAGCATCAATAATTTTTTATAAACAAATGCAAGAAACAAACATTTACAAGAAAACATGTGAATCAATCCTTATAAAATTATGTTGTTCTTTAACACAGCTACACATTTATTCCTCTGTTTCAATAGAAAAACATAATAAATTAACAATCTATCTTAATATCTCAATAGAAAATGTTATTTATTTCAATGTCTATTAGTTTTTTTAGTTTTGGCAAAGACTTGACTAACTCATTTCAAAGTCAACATCCATAGGTGTACACCAAAACTACATTCATAGGATCATAAAATCCTTTTGTTTAAAAAATATATATATATATATATATATATATATATATATATATATATATATATATATATATATATTCCTTTATTTGTTTGACAAAAATACAAAAAAATAGCCAAAATCATTTACATGCCTTTCTAATCTAATTGCATGATTCTATCACGACCTTAAAAAATAAAAAAGCCCAAAGTTTTGGTACTTTGCATGTTAGTTTGGTGATAACCATTAAAATCTATAGCTAATATGTTGACAAGCAAAATATAAAAAAATTTTGAAAAAATGAATCTATTTTCGTTAAACTTACTTTCGTTTAGAGGCTATAATAATGGAACATGGTACAACACTGCTTCTTGCATTTTTTTTGTTTTTTAGTTTGTGAATTCTTAACACCATTATAATTGATGTTGTTAGCTACAAAGAGTAAATGTATTTAATTTTTATATTCTTCTGACTCTTGACATAAAAAATGGCTATTATGAAGAGAATATGCTTACATGTATGGGCATTGTCTTTGGTTTCACTTAAAATTGATTAATATAGGGGGAAAAAAAGTATCCATATATTACATCTTACTTGATTTTCTTTTCAATCTATTTGCATTAATTATTATATGCTTGAAAATAGAACAATCGTATAAACTTTAAAAATAGTCTTTTTAAATAAAAAATACTACCCAATTTCTATGTTTTATTTTTTAAGATATTTTAAAATTTTCAATCTTTTTTTTAAGTGTTTTATATTCTATTTAAAAAAATAAATAAAAAATAAACATGTCAAAACATATAATTAAATAATATTATTAAGTGCAACATTTCAAATGTTAAGATTCAAATTTGATGCATTTACAACATTTGTCAAAACAAATAAACAACTTTTTTTGGGGAATAAAAATCCCTTGTTCCTGCCCCAAGTAATATGCATTGCACATATTTAATCTAGAAGTAATAATGTTGGAAGCATGCCCCGATTAAATTGATATAAAAAATATTTGGCAGACCAATCCTTTGATGCATACAAATATTATGCATACTATAGTATAATTCCTTTGTATCTTAGTATCATAACTCTTGTCTTGTGATAAGATATAACGAATAAAATACATTATACCACCCTATATCAAATAAAATAACATAAAATATTATAGCTTGAAGAGCTACCTAGAAAATCCTAATTTCTTTGCATCACACCAACCAATATTATTATATCAACTACTTCAGCATCACTTTTTTTAGGGTATTTGTATTAGCAATAAAAAAGTTAAATCTTGAAAAACTATGACATAATTGGCTACTTGTAATTTCATTATTTTATGGACTAATAAGATATATGTATTTAAAAGACCACTTTGATATAAAACCTTTGATACTTTTCTTAATAAAAAGACTTTTTTCCCATGAAAAGAACTTTTTGATCATAATACATGTCAAAACATGAAAACACCACTTTCATAGTAGACCTTGGCATACACAACAAGCACCATGCCTAACTAAATTTAGTAACAATAAAGTGCATTATATGGCACATAACTTATTGTTAAAGGTGATAGTTTTTTTTTAAAAAATTCAAAAAAAAAAATGCAATGTATTATTTTGCATTTGTAGGATAAAATCATATGACTAGATTACTTATCACTTTCAATATAGAAAAAAATAAATTAGAAAAACAATTATCTTATTTCATTCTAAACATATACAATTTTTTTTTTAAATAATAAAAAAAAGTGTCATTCTTATCTTCAAATTTTGTGTGTGTGTGTGTGTGTGTGTGTGTGTGTGTGTGTGTGTGTGTGTGTGTGTGTGTGTGTGTGTGTGTGTGTGTGTGTGTGTGTGTGTGTGTGTGTGTGTGTGAATCGATACCATGTTATTTATGATGATGTAGATTTTTTGTTGTTTGGCTTTTTGTAACATCATCTAAAGACAATTATCCTATAGAATTTGTAATATATATATGCTAAAAATAACCTTTGATTTTAGTGCCCTTACATGTCAAAACCCTCATAGTCATCTTCCTCTTTCAACACCCAAAAATCCCTAAAAACTTGAATAGCCTACCACTGATTGCATTCGCTCCAGCATTACTCTCATGACCACTCATCTAGGACGTCTTTGGCCTCCACCCACAAAGATATTACACCCAAGTTCCATATTTTCTATCACACCAAGCCCTAAAAAAAAATTACAATCGTCATAACCACTTCCACTACTCTTAGGGACATGAAATGACCCAACATATGGTCTAAGGAAGGAACAAAAGCAAGCCAATGATCAAGATAAAATGTTGGTAGAATAATCATGGCATGAAAATCACATACATACAAATGAAGATTCTCTAGCATAAAAACATACCACTCTTTAAGCTCATGAAAAACACATAGAGTAATCAAACCCAAGCATTGCTCACCAAAAAATGGCAAATCTGGACCTAAAATTACTGTGAAACTATCCAACTAATCTGCCAAACTATCGACTAGCCCTAGCTAAACCAAAACCCCTACCACTTTTAATACCGCAACTGAATCTCAAACTACCCATAGAAGATTATTGGAAAATATTGGGACCAATTTTACATTGGATTTTAGATGTCCAAATGAATATAAAAAAGCGTCTCCAAGTATATCGTGAATTGCTTCCTAGATTTCTATCGATAAAAGCCAAAAAATATGGTGAAGATGTATGTGTGTAACATGATCAAAAAATGTCATTTCCCTTTTTTCAGGGGACAAAAATATAATCAGTGAAACTAGAGCATGAGTAGAAACTATAGAATCCATTTTTTGTAATGATAAATTATGTACACAACAAGGAATATATCACAAAAAATTGATGGCATGAGTATAAGAATTATTGGGGTCCACTCTCTTAAATCAAAACCCACGTCACACTACCAACAAAATACTATAGTCGATTAAACACCTTAAAAACACATCAAATCAAGATTTTGATTTGATCCACCAAACATGTTGTGAACCAAAAAAATGATTTCCTCACACATTAATAAAACTTTATTTTTTTCAAACAAAAAAGTTTTTACTTTATATAATTTTAGGTTTAAGAAATGATTTCAAGAATATAGACTTATATCTTGATTTCAAAGCCAAGATATATGTTTGACTACATCGCTATTGGCATCACATCTGATGTCCATTTTTGCATCAATACTTTTGACTCAATATTATTCTTGTATATTATGTTACTAACCAATTTAAAAAATTAAATTTCTCATTTGACACATCTAACATCTTGAAATACTATGACTTTGACCACCAGCCATTGAACTCAAATTATTACATTATTCATTAACAAGAGAAAATCAAAAAAAAACTTACGTCTTTCTATTCTATTTTGAATTTGACTTCCCTCCTATTGTGCTCTCGTAGGGACTTGGTAGTTGTGCCCTAATTAATGTTGTGTTTCATTCATCTTTTTTAATAGTTAATGTGTTGTTTTAAATTTTAATAATTTTATTTTAAGTTTTTGATTTATTTTTTATTATATTATGAGTTTTTTAATTTTTATTTATATTTATTCAATCATTGTTATTAGAATATAAATTTATTTAGAGTCATGATAATTTATTTTTATTGTAGTCGAGTATGTCACAATTGTCTATTATCATTTTGTGTCTTTGGTTAAAAGTTTTAAATGAGCCTATGTTCAAGGTAAATTTTAATAAATATGGATGATGTATGATCTTCTACAAGGTAATAAATATATTATATTTTTTAAGGACATATTCTTAGGTGAACCGGATGTTCATCTTATGGGGAGACAATATAGAGATGGTTAATAAATGTAGTTCTTCCCAAGTTTGCACTAAGGGGCGAATTTTAGGAAAATTTATATTAGTGATCACTTTTGTGTGTGAACATATATTATATGAGTGATAATATTAGTGTGCAAATTGAATAAAGTGATTTTCAACTCACATAGAAGATAGGATAGGCAAAACAGAGAATAAAGGAGAGTCTATATGGGATAAAATAGAGATATTTATGGGATAAGAGATTAATCTAGACTCCTTGTTTTTAGGATATTTATGCAATATATATATATATATATATATATATATATATATATAATTTTTACATTTAAATAAAATGAATGAAGTTGATTGACCCCCAAATTATGTTGTGCACACCCAAGCTTTGGCTCTTTCACCATTGAAGAAATTCTCTAATATGGAGTAATTTATATAGGTCACACGATCCATACCAGTTAGTATTATCAATAAAATTCTATACAAGATGGGTAAGGATGATGTATTGCAGAGAGTAGCCTTGGATCATGAGAGACCATAATTGTTGGAAGAGGCACATCAAGGAATTGCAGGAGGACACTTCATAGGAGAATAAACTATGAGGAAGATATTACAAAGTATTCTATAATGACCTACCCTATTTTAGGATGCACACATATTCACAAAGCACTGTGATATTTGAAAATGAATAGGAAGGTTGAATTAAAAGGATAAAATATCTATGAACCCAATATTAGTAGTACAACCATTTGAACAGTGGGGAATTAACTTTTTAGGACTACTAATCTACCAATAAAATGAAATCATGTTAGATATGTAATTACTATGATGAATTACTTCACTAAATAGGTAGAAGGTGTTTTGATACCAAGTTGTAGTGATAGAGACGTAGCTCAAGACTATCATAACCAATCTTAGATATCCTGTGAATTTAGTTAATGATAGAGGAATGCACTTCCTTAATAATACTATCAATACTTTGACTAAATAATCATGATATTACATTATAAGATCATAAATATCATATCATAAGAGCACAACATATCATCCTCAAGCTAATGGGTAAGTAGAAGCATCCAACAAAGTCCTTGATAAAATGCATATAAAAATATGCAATATGTAAAGAGATAGTTGGGAGGATATAATTCATGTGATCTTATGGTCATACAAGACCAGTTATAAATGTGTGATAGGGTTCACTCATTTCTAGTTGATCTATGGAATATAATTTGGTATGCCTATGGAATGTATAGTTCCTAATATGTGAATCATATTGATAACGTGACTAGGAGATCAATATTCACTTCAAGCAAGTTTTTTATCAAAATTTCATGGAGGAAATTAGGTAAAGAGTGAGCTGGACATAGGAAATAAATAGATAGTTTCAAAAACCTTAGCATGATCATAATCTGTGACGTAAAGATTTTTTTCTAAAATATATGGTATTATTATATGATATCATATTTCATGCACATCTAGGTAAATTATGCATTCAATGGAAAGGACCATACATCATCCATAAAGTATCACATCAACAAACAATAGTGCTAAGGGACCTTCAAGGAACCACCTTTCTAAGGTGTGTAAATGGTTTTAGGCTTAGGCCTTATCGCCAATGATCTCTATTAATCTCATGCTGAAAATTTGATTGGGTGTCAAGTAATACCATGTAGTTAGGTGTTTTTTTATTTATTTTACATTTTTTATTGATTTTTTTATAAGTTTCTAGTGTAGTTGTGTGCAATGTGATATCTATATCATATCAAAGCATAATATAGTTTAAATATTCAACATCATAGAGTATTAAAGGAAAGTATCAAAGCAATGAAAGAGCAACACAAAGAGGAGTCAATGCAAGGTTAATTAATGTAGTTTGACAATGAAGCATTGATAAAAAGGGTATGAAGGACAAGAAATAAATGATCAATCACAAAATTATTAATGACAAAGAATTTCAAATAATATATCTTTCCCAAAGCATATCGATGTGTCAAACTTAGGTTGTGTACAATAAAATAAATTTTAGAAGAGAAAACATGGTGTGTCACATCAAAGAATATCATAAGCCAAAATAATGAACCTATCTAGAGAAATTCCAATGTCACCTCGTAGTAACCAATGGCATTTAAATCAAAAATCATAACAGCACAAAGACATCTCAATAAATTCATTACAAAATGTCAAACAGGTGCAAGTGGGAAAATTTAAATAAATAAGGGCATACAAATCAAAAATGCTATTGTAATCTTTTGAGAACATGATCCCTATATGATTTGAGTTTGATTCATTCACATGCATGCATAATTTTTAGAAACACAACTTTGAGTTACATTCATCTACCAAGGACATACAAAGTAGCAATAATTGATTGATCACAACTCTTGATACCATTAAAAAACTTATAGAAGGAATAGATGGGGATTATGATCGTATTGAAATAGACAAGATACCATGACCTAGATCCATATGATTTTATTCATGCAATAGAATCCAACTTATTTTTCACAGATCAAGTTACAAGTGCACACCTAGGAGACTTAACAATCCAACATCAGCTATGAGGGTCTGATTTGGAGTGATTCATCAAGATATCTACCTTAAATAAACTAGATGAAGTGATGATGACTCTTATAAGTTGGTATAACAAAGGGGAAATCCATTTGTCCAAGGATGTGATTATATTTATCAATGCAATAACCATGGTGCAGGTAATGAAACTCCCATCAAGGTGTAAATCCTTTGTGCAGTACAAAACTAATAGTCCTCCCATTCACTCAGATACAAGGGAGAAATGTTCTATGGCATAAAGAGGGATCCCTATTGATTCAATTGATGATGTCATAGTGTGTGTGGTTTTTGAGTGCATCATTAAAATATTTTGGAAAACTACAAATAATGTGAGGAAGGTAACAAAATTGGTCATCAATATTTCATATTGAATGTTCTAGATGCATGAGGATCTCAACTAGCCTGAGTTCATAGTGACTAAGCTAATGATCAACTTTGAAAAGGCCCTGGTTGTTATATTAAAATATTTTCAATACCGTATTATGGTATTGTTGATATTTTTCACCCAATAGAAGTCCCTTGATGGTGGCATCACATAGATTGTTTATTTTTAACCTATGATATCCTTTGCCAACATTACATGGACCAAGATAGGTAAATACTATGACCAATTGGGTTAGATCAATACATGGTGAGTATAGATTCAAGGCCTCATCAATTCACACCCTTGGGTGCCTATGGACATCATGCAATACTTTGGACACCATGTAGCGGTGATAAAACTCCATGACAAGATTCAAATTGGAATTCATGAATTTCACAAGGCACCAATCACACCATTTCCATTTTCCATATCCATGTTGGATGTGTAGGGTGAAGTATTACAACCAAAACCCATATTTACAAGAATCATACCATACCTATGATCCATGATTCTGAGTGCAATAAATCCCTTGCCATAATAGCTAGAAATGTAGCCATAATCAAAAGTGTAGACTCAGTATCAAGTACCACAAGAGACATATGTAGCCACTTCACAAATTTTTATAGGGAAAAGGAAGACACCAACAAAGAGGATAACACCACATCCACCACCAAATAAAAGTAATCATTTCACTAACTCCTAGATCAATGAGAAAAATTCTTGAATATTATTTCCAACTACTTTGTCATAACTTCGATTCATCGAGGAAGAATTGTATACGTCTATGAATACATAGGCACTAAACTCTATGAATATTAAGAAAAATATTTTTTCTTTTATAAATTAGTGCACACTTATCAAATAAACAAAAACTTCCCAAAAATCATAGTGGTTGACATTCCCACACCTCCTAAATAAATCATAGTTGACATTACCACAAAGGAGGAAAAGAGAAAATGCAGAACAACATTCATCTTCCAAGGAACATCAAATTAGGATCCTCAGTAGCATAGATAACCTAAAAATAACCATGGGTAGAGATAGGCATGGAGTAATAAGAAATTCCTCAACACTTGATAATGGGTAAATCAAAGTCACACATAATGTTGAGGGTATCTATTTAAATTTAAAAATAAAACCAAAAACTATCAAAACAATAAATTATCAATAGGCCACGATGTAAAATAATAACCAGTATTAATTTGTATTTAATGACTTGAAATAATTAAAACCTTAACTATGCTTAAATAATCCTCAACTCAAAATTAGAGTGACATGCAAAATTTTGAAAAAAAACAAAAATTAAAAAAAACGTCTATTTTCAGTAGCTAATATTTATAGTAAGTTTTGCATGTAAGTATGCATAGCTATAAAAATCTCCCAAAATATCATAAACACTATAATTAACCTATGGGATGAAATTCAATTGAAGTTAATGTCCAATCCTAAAAATATAAAATTTCTAAAAATAGAAAAATTCCAAAAAAATAATTAAATTATAATTTCAGACCCTCAAATGATCATGCATGGCCTCTAAAAAATATCAAAAACATCCCTAAGTAGGTATAACTACTTAGGATAGCAAAAAAAATTTTGAGATGGTCATTTTAGCATGTGGAAGAATTCAAACAGAGCTATGGGTCAAAATTTATGGCCTCTCAAAGGTTGGCCTACTTTTTCTACATCATTCTCCTCTGGATGAAAACAACTCAGCTCCTACGAGTTACCCTGATTGTACTACTGCCATTTTTCCTTATCAATCTTCTTCAGGTCTCATTTCATAATTCAAGTGTTGTCTTCTTTCTTTGATCCTTTCTAATATACCAAATACCTATTATAATTCCCTTTTCTTATACTTATAGTCTTCATATCCAAAACCTGCACTATCTTTTCCTTCTTCTTCTTTAGAATTTGTTGCTCCCAATTTTCTTCTTCATTTTCGTCACCTTCACCATTTTCTCCATGGAATTCATATAAATCTAAAACATTAAATACTAGAGATAAATCAAAATTATGTGGTAAACTCACCTCATAAGCATTGGTATTGATTTTCTTCACAATTATGCATGGTCTAATTTTCTTGTACTTCAACTTGTTATACATGCCTTTTGGAAATATTTTTTTCCTCAAGTAAACCATTACCAACTCTCCTTCTTCAAATACTTTGGATATTCTTCTAACATCTATTGTTTCTTAAAATTTCTCATTATTTTCCTACAACTTTCTTCTTACTTCTTACAATTATTGCATATGCTCCACAAATGATTCTTCATCATCGCTAACTCGATCTACAATTGATAATTATACCAAATATAAAATACCCATAGGATTTCTCCAATAAAAATTTTAAAATGGCGACTTTCCTATTGATCTATTCACTAAAATGTTATTTGCAAACTCAGCTTGTGGTTAAGCTAAGTCTCATTGCTTGGGTTTCTCTCCCACTATGCATCTCAACAAATTTTCCAAGCTCTTATTCACAATTTCTATCTATCCATCTATTTTTGGGTGATATACACTATTGAATTATATCTTAATACCCATTTTATTCCACAAAGTCCTCCAAAAATGACTTAGAAATTTTGTGTCCTTATCGGAAGTAATAGTTTTTAGAATACCATGCAATCTCACAATATCCTTAAAAAATAATTCTGTAACTCTAGTGGCATCATTGATTTTCTTACATGAAATAAAAGGAACTATTTTTAAAAATATGTATACAATAACAAAAATTAAATTATTACATCTTTGTGTCTTTGGCAATCCCAACACAAAATCCATACTCAAATCTATCCATGGTCCTCTTAGAACTAGTAATGGAATGTATGATCTAGTATTTTATGTATTTCCTTTAGCCACCTGACATATCCTACACCTTTAAACATACCTTGTCACATCTATTTTCATCTTTTAATAAAAATACTTTTCCTCCACCAAATCGATTATCTTTGTCTTACCAAAATGTCTAGCAAAATTGCCACTATGTAATTCTCTTATTATATTATATCGTAGAGACCCAAATGGAATGCATAATTATTCTCCTTGAAGAGATAACCTTCTTATATAATATACTCATCATGAATATCATCTATCCCAACTATTAATGGATTCCTATACTGCTCAACTACCTTTCCAAAATATGGATCAGTATAATATAATTCTTTGATAGCTTAAAATCCAAGTAGTTCACTCACTATAGTAGTTAATAATGCTACCCTCCTACTCAATGTATCAGCTAACTGATTTTGTTTTCTTGATTTATGTTTCAACATAAAATTATACCCCTATAAAAAAGAGACCCACTTTGCATGCCTACTATTCAACTTCTTTTATGTATTCACATACTTCAAAGCCTTATGATCTATAAATAGTATAAACTCCTTAGGCATTAGATAATACCTCCAATGTCTTAATGATTTTAAAATTTCATAAAGTTTAACATCATAAGTAGAATACTTTGTTCTTAATTCGTTAAATTTCTCACTGAAATATATTATTGGCTTTCCTTCTTGACTCAGCACAACACCAATTCTAACAAATAAAGCATCACAATCAACCTCAAATACTTTGCTAAAATTTGATAATGTTAAAATTGGTCTTTTTATAATATTTTTCTTCAAAAATTCAAAGCTTTCTATGGTTTCTCTAGTCCATTCAAATTATTTCCCTCTCATGCAATTTGTTATTGGTGCCATAATACTACTAAAAGTTTTAATAAATTGTCTGTAAAAAGTTGTTAAACCATGGAAACTCCTTACCTATGTAATTCTTTTTGGAATAGGCCACTCAACAATTTCCTTTATCTTTTGTTCATCCATTTTCATACCATCTTCTGAAACTACAAATCTCAAAAATACCAAATTATTATGCATAAACCTGCACTTCTTTAAATTTGCATACAACTTCTCCTTTCTTAACAAATAAATGTTGTAAGTGTTCTTCTTAAGTCTTACTTAATATCAAAATATCATCAAAATAAACAACCACAAACTTACCAATATATTCTCATAACACTGTATTTATCACCCTCATAAATGTGCTAGGTGCATTAGATAATCCAAATGGAATCACCATCCACTCATATAATCCATCCCTACTCTTGAATGTAGTTTTACACTCATTTCCTTCATGAATTCGAATTTGATAATATCAATTCCTTAGATCAATCTTTGTAAAATATTTTGATCCTAAAAGCACATCCATCATATCATCTAAATGAGGTATAAAAACCTATACTTTATTGTAATTTTGTTAATTGCTCTACTATCCACACATATTATCCATCCTCCATCTTTTTTTGGAGTTAACAAAGTCGGTTTTCAACATAGACTCAAACACTCCCTTATCACCTTCTTTCTTAGTAATTTAGTAACCTATTTATTTAATTCTAAATGTTTTATTGGACTCAACCTATATACTACTCGATTGGGTAGAGATGATCTTGGAATCAAATCAATGTGATGTTGAATATCTCTCTTCAGTGGTAAACCATTGGGTAACCCATCAAGCATAACATCTACATAATCTTTTAATGCTCTTGCTACTTTTGTTGGTATTTGCACCACTTATGTCTCTTCATTCTTTGCTACTAATATATAACAATAACCTACCACCTTCATATCTTAGATAAATTCTTTAGTAGAGAGTATGCTTTTTTTCTTCTCTTCCTCTTTAAGAGGCGACAAAACTACCTTTGTACCACCTTTCCAAAAAGTGTATGAGTTATTTGTTGCATCATGAATTACCTTCCTGTCAAATTGCCACAATCTTCCCAATAACACATGACATGCATCCATCGAAATAAAATCACAACATATTTCATCATTATAACTCTTGCCTATAGAAAACTTGATTAAGCACGTTTTATCTACTATAACTTAATCCCCTTTCTTAAACCATGAAATATGATAAGGATTAGGATGCTTTTCACATTGCAAATTTAGTTTCTCTATCATTTATTTAGAAACCATATATTCACAACTATCACCATATATAATTACTTTGCATACCTTTCCACCCAAAGTACATCTTGTTAAAAAAATGTTCGATCATAGCCATGCATCACCACCTTATTTATTTAGCACTTATTCCTTCCTTGGAACAATCATGGTTTTCCTCTTCATGAGATTCTCTCCAACATCTACAGGTTCAACTTCAATATTTTGCTCTTCTATCTTAGCCTCAACTAGATTCACTCTTGGGTGATCTTCTTGTCTCCTTTCTTGATCTTGATAGTGTGGACACTCAAATGCTCTATGTCCTTCTTCTCCACATCTATAACAGACATAAAATCTACCTTGATTTAGAAACCATCCTCTAGTACCACCATAACCTCATCCTATCTTAAACTCTCTTCCTCTTTGTTTGTATTGAAACCCTTGCCTATTATCATCTTGCCTTTCTGCACCACATGATGATTCACCTCTATTGGTATTAGACCCACCTTTGGTGGTATTAAACCCACCTTGTCCCCTATTCAGATGGGATCCACCTCTTCTTGGATCAAGAGACATTCTTCAAAAAAATTGTCTATTTTTTTCTTCTACCTTTAGAGCTAATTGATAATCCTCCTCCATGCAAAGTATTTTATGCATGCTTAATTCATATTGAATAGAAAATATCAAGCCATTTACATACCTTGCATCCATATGCTCTTTTGTTTCATCATGCTCCACTTGTATCAAAAGCTTATAAAACTCATTTGTATACTCTTGTATACTATAATCTTTTTTCCTTAAATTATGAAATATTTTTCATAGGGTTTGTGCATAATCCACAATAAGAAATTTCTCCCTCAACGTCTTCTCCAACTTGTTCCATGTATTAATATTCTCTTTACCTTTCTCTGTCTCTCTTTCTATAGGTGATCCCACTAAATCATTGCATGACCTTTAAATTTCATAAATGTAAACTGTACTTTCTTGTCTTCTCTCATAGTCTTGCACTCAAAAATTTATCCATGCTATTCATCCAATCTATCAAACTGAAAACTATCAAGATAATAAATTATCAATAGGCTAAGATCTAAAATAATAACCAGTATTGATTCATATTGAGTGACTTGAAATAAATACAACCTAAACCATGCTTAAATAATCCTCAACTTGGAATTAGAGTTGACATGCAAAAATTTGAAAAAAACTAAAATCTAAAAAAAAAAATTTAGCAACTACTATTTATAGTAAGTTTTGCATGCAAGTATTCGTAACTCTAGAAAACTCCCAAAATATCCTAAGCATTATAATTAGCCTATGGGACTAAATTCAATTGAAGTTAATGCCTGATCCTAAAAATATATAGTTTCTAAAAATAGAAAAATCCAGAAAAATAATTAAATTATAATTTTGGACCCTCAAATGATCACGTATGGCCTCCAAAAAATATTGAACACAGCCCTAAATAGGTATAACTACTTAGGATAGCAACAAAAATTTTGGGACAATCATTTTCATGTGTTTATGAACTTATTGACATGTATGCAAACCTTCAACTGGGACAAGTACACCCCCACTTAACAAATACCCACACCCATAAAAAGATGACAAGTTCCTCAAGTGCCCATGGCCCAACAAGCATAAGTGATAGAAGATGAATGCCTAGAGAGAATAGAAGGGGAAGAACCATCAAAACTCAACTAAACACATCAATAACACTTGATGTGGACTAATAACCATCAAATATAAAAGCACACCAAAATAACATAAAATAACACTAAATAAATGCTATTGGGTCATTTTTAGGTGTTTATACAAATATACAAATTTCCCACTATTATCCCTTAAGTAATACCATTTTTTTTCTAATTGAGAAAAAAATAATCTATACAACTAGGAGACCAATATCTATGATTCCACTTGTAAAAACTAGATTATAACCAGTGCTTCGAACATAAAGAGCGCCTTTGAATTATCTTAAAGTGCATTAAGCGACAAGGCTTAAACTATGTTTATGCCTTACACGATGGTAATAATACCATCTTCCATTTTGATTTTGAATTTTTTGGTCAAAAATAGTAAACCAATCAAAATTTGAAATCATTTTTATACTCATAAATTTAGATGCTAATTAAGCAACATACTTGTGTGGGTATTAATATATATATTAGTAGAGATAAATTATCCCCATTTAAAAAGTTTTAAATCATTTTTGTTTCTCTTTACAAAAATTATAATCCTTTTTTGCTTTGAAAAGTCCTCAATCTTATTCATACAATCCTCTAAATGTTCAATTTTAGAACAACTACTACACTTTACCTTCATCTTAAACCACCTATTGGATTGGATAGTAATTTTTGCATTAACTATAATTCTTTCCCAAAAATTAAAAATACTAGATGTAGATGAAATAACCCAATAAATTATACTAATTCAAATTGCTTGCATATAGTTTAACAACTAGGATGAGATAAACATGTTTAAGAGTGTTTTATATCTATGGTTTTTGGGATCTCTAGTTATTATGGAATTTTTAAGCTTTGATAATCATTTTTTAATACTTATAATCTATCAACACATTGAAGAATATTATTGAGTAGAGTATCTTCAATAAAACAAAACCACTTTTATTAATTTTGGATGTATGAAAAATGAACAATTAACTATTAACAAAAATGCTTCATGATTGTTGTTTATACTTGAAAGAATTCCCTAGGGTGAAAAACAACCAACTCAAGTGTGGCTAATAATTTTATTATAACCTTGGTAGTCATGTTCTCTCCATTTTTTTTATGAAAATAGTTTGTTGTTTTTTTCTTCAAGAATACTATATACTAGATGACAAAGAACTCAAGGTGCTTTGGGAGGTCATCCATGGGTCAAAGAATGTAGGGTCAGTGGTTGGCCAACCTACAGGCATTAAAGGGGTTAGTTTAAGTGGAAGAACAAGATGTAAGGTGGTCATGCAATTAACAAGGGAGAAAAGTTGTAATGAATAACTGCCAATGTTTGAAGACCCATCATTGCATACTATGTATGCACCTTTAGGGATTGAAAAAGAGGTTTAAATAAAATCACACTCATTGTCTAGAATTACTCGAGTTCGATTATGGAATAAAGTTAATAGTTACTAAAAATAGGATCCATCAAATTTCACAACCCTATTTTTCATCAACTCCTCCATATTAACATGATTTCAAAGGGGCATGTGCCATAGGATTAAGGAACCAAGCAAAAGAGGGTCCCTATCCTTACCCCATCAAGAGCAAAACTATAAGGTTTTGGACCATTAAACCTCCATATTAGCATGATTTCAAAGTTTTATGCCCTTGATCGATAGCATGTATTGGGATATGTGTGGCCAACTTGTGGCTAGCATAATATTTTACTTAGTTATATGATAATTTATATATCTTTATGTTGGTAGTAGTGTCAACCTATAGAGTACACATAGCCTTACTAGAGTATATATAGGAAGTAATGGTTAGTAGTAGATCATCATGACAAATTGTACTCTTATTACAAGATTGTGGAAGTTGCCCCCTTTAAATGGTTGACTTGTATATTTCTAACATTTTTCTCAACTATCAATCTTTGGTGTGGATTTTCTCTCCTATACTCTTATTATTTTGATATGTTGTTGTTGTTTTGCCCCTGATATTTATATTACCATCCATTATGGTGAATCTATTTATCTATCCAAGTAATTTCACCACATAAAAAGGTATGTACCGTGAGAGTATGGCACCAATTGGAAGAGGATTCCTTTCCTTCTCACACTCCTTTCCTTCTCCCACTCAGAGCAATACTAGGTTGTGGGCCATAAAATGTGTCGGAGGTTCTCTAGGATACAAAATAATGTGTAGGAATTGGAGATAATGGGGTTGACAAAAGAGGTTCCTAAGAAAGTGGATTATCATAGATGCACACAGATATGGAATCAAATGGAACTAGAGAAAATCAAAATTCCTCGCAACAAGTTAAGGTGGTGAACCAAGTAAGCATGGTATCTTCTCCCAAGGAGGTCATAATCATGGTCAAGAACATGGACTTCATAGAGGGATTTATGTCAGAGATGATGGATCTCTGGCCAAAATAGGGTGTCTTTTGATGTGTAAAATTATAATAATAACATGTTGGTTGTGGTGGTTCCCACCGCACTATAAGGAAAGGTGAGTATCCCCCTCCAACATAATGACAAGTGGTTACTTGGCTTCATGAGTGGTTTAATGGTATATATGTATGCACTTGTATTTTGCATGCCTCTTGACATTGTATACCCCATACCATGCATGCCCTATCATTTTGAGACAAGATAGAGAGGCTATGGCTAAGTTTGAACCCTATTTTAGGAAACATATCAAATATACTCTTTATTATGGCCTTTTTGGCCCTATTACCAGGTTGTAGCCCATGGGGGCCTATTTTATTTAAATAGGTGAAGGTCCTCAATAATAATAATTTTACCCATCAACTAAACAAATAATTAAAACATTTAAATATTTACTATTACCTATTTTATACATATATGCATTATTATTTATATTTAAAATAAATAAACTAAGAAATTACATCCAAAAAATGACCACAAAACTAAAAAAACTTACTTTTGGAGCACTTCATTTGTGAGACTCAAATATCATTCACTAACTCATTGTATTAATTAAACTCTATTCATTTAATCTAACATCCAAAACAATTGATATTTCACAAACCAAAAACTCATATCCCTTCACTCAAATATTTAACTCTTGTGTTGAAAACTAAAGACCAATTATGTCACTACCCAATATCCATTTCTCAATAAAACATAAAACAATTTGAGAATGCTTATATTTAACGATGAAAACAAGAAGGTAAACTCTATTTTTAATCCAATATTTTCTATTATTGGTGGATGTTATGGTAGGAAAGTGTGAGCATGTTTATTGAAAAGAAGTCAATTGTTTGTGGGTATTTTAAAAACTTTAAGGCTTTTGGAAATGAAACTACTAGGAGGCAAGGAACTTCTAATTAAGAAATGAAGTGAATTTCTCTTGAAACTAAACTACTAGGAAGCAAAGACTTTATAATTAGGCAATGAATTGAATTTGAAACCATGGGGGTTTAATAAGTAACTCATAGCCCTATATACACCTCAATAAAATGTTGTGGGGAAAGATGAAATCAAACCATTATGAAATAATGATGAGCATGTTTAAAGGAAAGGAAGTTCCAAATAAGTATTAGGTGGAAGCAATTCATATTATTATATATTTGCTCAACAAAATTCCTTGTCAAGGCATTTTAAGGCATTGTACATGATAAGGCATTGACAAGCAAAAAATCCTAAGATAAGTCATTTTTAATTTTTGGCTCAACTATGTATGTTTTTGTTCTACAAAAAAAGAGTTAGATTCTCACTATAAGAAAATGATGTTTTATGGTTATAGTGAACATTATAAGGTAGATGGGTTGATTGATGTATGTGCCAATAAAGTGATAATTGGTATAAATGTTATAGAAAAAATGGACAATATTTCTCATTTTTATTCTTCAGTTCAAATTTTTAGATTATCAGGATAGTTCAAATTTTCCAAGTCTAATTGTTACTAACAAAATAATAGACAATGAGATTAGAGTAATGTCTAAGATGTATAAATGCCACATGATGATATAGATAAAATTCCTCATATTGATGATGTTAAAGATCAATTGTCTTACGCTGAGGTTGTTGGATGTCTGATCGGTAAGATGTTCCTTCTAAGAATATCAAATAATATTATTCTTCCATAGAAAGGGCAAAAAAGGAAATCTCTCTCGAGGCACTTCAAGTGTAAGGCCTAAAAGAGTAAGAAACTGTATGATCTACTAAATTTTGTAATAATTCAACATGTTGAACTTTTATTTAATGTCTAAAATTGTGTGTGAGCCTAGCTCTTATGAAGAAGCAAAAACAAGAATGGGAAAGGGCTATGCATATGGAGTATGATAATCTAATGAAAAATAAAACCTGGGTTATTCTTGAATTACCATTATGAAAGAAACCTATAAGATGTAAATGGGTGTACAAGGTGAAGTTCAATGCTGCTAGATTTTAGACAAGGACAAGGTGAGGTTGGTGGCAAATAGGTTTCAAATCAATGGAAATACCTCCCACAAGTCTATAATCTATATGGGTAGTATGACAGATCCACACAACTAGTTAGCACTGAAGTGAGATATATCTACAATCAAGAATTTATGGCACCTTATAGAAGCCCAAAAACAATCACCTTGGATATAAGAAGTAAACTACTTTTATAAATGCAAATGTAAACTAATCATTTTAAAAATCTTAAAGAGTATCAAAGGGAAAGAAACATTAGGAAAATGTAAACTTACTAAGGGCTAGCAAGGTTGGACTGCAAGGTAGAGCATCCAGATCACCATTAGACTTGATTATGAGAATGTTCATACTCCTCAAGTATCCTCTTTATAATAGTACTACAAAACATCAAGTAGGCATAACCCAGTTACATGTGGCATATATGCCCTTAGCTCCCTTGAATATCAATCAAACTCATACATGGAATAATTTGGGGGCCCAGCTTCACCCTTTATCTCCTAATCTACATATGCAAGTTTACTCCATGTAATATTTTAGTAGCATGTTGACTATGGTCAAAATTTCATCACCTTCTGCACCTATCCACCCTAATGTTCCTCACCCCTCTTTTTACCCTTCAAACAATTCTTTTGATTCCCAGTTTGACCCTAAGACTCTCTCTGATTAAGATGCTCAAATGAATTAAATTATAGAATTCCCAATATCTCACTCATCAAAGAGCAATACATCTAAATTTAAAGCACTAGTACTAACTCCTACCAAAAACTTGATCCTACCCTATATGACACCTTTTTGATCAATTTTTTTGTTTTATGGAGAATCTTAGAAAATAGGTTCTTGATAAAAATTTCTCCAAACCTCTTGAAAAATGTTTTATTCAATTTATGGCTTCTCGTGAATGATAACTTGCAAGGCAACAACTGTCTAATGGTTATCATTTGGGAATCAATGTTATGAGATGAAACAAAGAAGTGGGCCTTTAAATTAAGGACAATGCATGATCTATTGAGGTCAACATACCCTCATTTTTGAAAAATGGTGACCCTTGTGTCAAATTGCACAAATTTATACCTTAAAATTAAAAATTCACTTGATCAGAGTGTCACTAGCATGTTTGTAAAGTATTTTTATTTGAAGATCATCCACACCATGGTCTAGCTGACTTATTGATTTATGGTTTTGGTCTAACCCTGTCTATGTTTGTTAGCATTTATTCTTCATGTTTAAGGTTATATATTTGATGAGGCTTTTATTGAATGAGTTGTGTCTAAATTTCATGATTTAATCCTAATTTGGCTTTTTACTAGCCTTTGATCTGTAGAAATTCAAGTTAAATCCATTTATAAATGGTCATTTGTCAATTTATAGAGACCATAGACATCTTGAAGAGGCCCTATAGGGTTCCAAGAGTGCTTGGATTAAGTATGTAAGTGCATGGTATTCATTTGGTTCCTCATTATGTCTATCTAGACATTTTGGTCTAATGGCAGAAAATATGAATAGGTAGTTTGTTGTAGTCATATTTCACACATGTGGATGAGTCAGGAAAAATGGGTCATATGGGTTTGTTCATCTTCATACTTAGATCATCTGTGACAATTTTTAGATCACGTGATGAAGTGCATAAAAATTTATGGAGATCAAAATTTCTCCTCCAAAGCATTTTTTACTATGTTTTCTAGGTCTAAACAGAGCCTAGTGAGCATGTTGGCAAGGCTATATCTCACAAGTTCTATAGTTTCAGGAGAAATGGTCAAAAGGGTTTATTCACCTTTGTGCTAAAACTATTTTCCCCATGTTTAAGCTCATGGAACAAATCACAAAAAAATATAAAAGTGTGTAATGTTTCCCTCCAATGCATTTTCCACTATTTTTTTCACAACCAATTTTGCAAGGTCCAAATTGAGCCTAGTGAGCATGTTGAAGAGGCCATATCTTGCAAGTGTTACACTTTCAAGATAAATGGTGAAATAAGTTTGTTTGACTTTAATCCAAAACCATTTATGCCAAGTTTCACCTCATGCAATAAAGCATAGAAAAAGATACAAGCATGTAAATTTGCCCTTTAACGCATTTTCCACTATTTTTTCCACAGTGAATTTTGCAAGATCCAAATTGAGCCTAGTGAGAATGTTAAAGAGGCCATATCTTGCAGGCACTACAATTTTAGGAGAAACAATCAAATGGGTTTGTTTACCTTTATGCCAATATCATTTGAGTCAAGTTTTAACTCACACAACAAAATGCAAAAAAAGATACAAGCATTCAAAGTTTCCCTCCAACATATTATCTACATTGAGCCAATTTTGTAGGGTCCAAATTGAGCCTAGTGAACATGTTGAAGAGGTCATATCTCACAAGCTATGTAGTCTCAAAAGAAATAGTTAAATAATTTTGTTCATCTTTGTGCTAAGACCATTTGTGCCAAGTTTTAGCTCACGCAACAAAGCACACCAAAATATACAAGCATGGAAAGTTTCCCTCTAAAGAATTTTCCACTATTTTTCTATACTTAGCCAATTTTGCAGGGTCCAAATTGAGCCTAGTGAGCATGTTGAAGAGGCCATATCTCACAAGTTCTTCATTTTTACGAGAAATGATCGAATCGGTTTATTCACCCTTGTGTCAAAACCATTTGTACCAAGTTTCAATTCACACGATGAAGCTTACCAAAAGATACAAACATGGAAAGTTTCCCTCCAAAGTATTTTCCACTATTTCTTTTATACTTAACCAATTTTTGTGGGTCCAAAAAGAGTCTAGTGAGAATGTTGGCAAGACTATATCTCACAAGCACTACAGTTTCAAGAGAAATGGTCAAATATATTTGTTCACTTTTGTGCCAAGACCATATGCATCAAATTTTAGTTCATGCAATGAAGCACATCAAAAGTTATGAGGACCCAAAGTTGGCCTTTCAAGTAAATTTTATTGTCATTTTTTACCTTGATGGTTTGCAGGACATCAAATGACGATCACGCAGACATCAAATTTAAGCTCATGCAAAAATTCATATGAGCTTAAATTTGATGGTCTGTGGGTCATCAAATTTAAGCCCATGCAAAAATTCATATAATCTTAAATTTGACAATATGTGGGACATCAAATATGGTTGTGTGGATGTCAAATTTAAGTCCATACAAAAATTCATATGAGTTTAAATTTGACGGTCGCATAGACGTCAAATTTTAGCCCGAGAACCAATCGATGGCTTTTAAATGGAGGGTTCCAACAGACTAATAGGTGGTTATTTAATGATTTCAATAGCTTTTAAAGAACTTATTTTAAAAGGAAAATATTTTTTTGTAAAGGTATATGCTAGTTGGTTAGCATGTTTGCTTGTAGGTTAGTCCACTTTGGAAAAGCAAATGTATTCTAGAACTTTGTAAAAAAAGATAGTTGTCCTTATCTCTTGTACACTTGTATCTTATGACTAATTGGTATATGGCCTTGCTCCTCTATAAAAGGTAGTATTACCATTTTTTAAAAGGAAAGATGAGCTTTAGAGCCAAAATTACTTTATAAACTTGAAGCAAGCAATACAAGAAAAGAATTATGTAAAGGTTGTCTAGTATTTATCTGTATGTTTGATATCATGGCTTCTCTCTCATTTATTTGTTTTAATTTTTAGATTTGAATATTTCTTATGGATTCTTAGTGTGCACCTTTGATTTTATATTTGTTAACTTATGCCAATGTTAGGTTGACTGAAAGTTCTTAGGTTCATTTCATTTTCTTGCTCTTCTCGTAATTGTCTAATGTTGTTTGCTTGTAACAGTAAATATTTAAAGTGAGTATGGTTTTTATCTGCATCTTTTCATACCTTAAAAGTTTGTCTGATGTGTGATGTGATTTGGGCTAATTTGTTTCACTTCACATGTTGGTTTAAAGTGCATGTTTGGATGAAATCTAAACTTTGTCATGATGTTTAGAATGAAGATCAGCGATATTTCTTTCTACCCTACCCTTCTTTTTGCTCTTTTTTTTACTTGGATCACCTTAGTTTAGCTTACCATTGTAAATGTCTATCTTAAATTAATTCTTAATTTAGTTCTTGATCATAATTCATTCTCCTTTGCATGGTTACTACATATTCTACATAGATCTATTGTTTGGCCACAGTGGCTCCCAACCACCACTTAATATAAATATTGTGAAACAATCATGTGTTATACCTCTATTCCACCAACAGGTAATAGGATTACCATAACCCATAATTCATGCATTAAATTCTCTGAATTCTAAAATGAGAAGTGTTTCTTAACACTATGGACACCTATGGTACACATTTAGGCATCAATAAGAGGAACTCTATTAGCGCTAGAAGGAGGGATCTGAACAAATCTTTATGAATTTATAGGATCTTTGTTGGTTTTGGTGTATTTTGATCAAATATTACTCTATTCTTTATATATTTGTATTTATTTTAGCATAATTGTGTAAAGTTTGGTGATCTTCATGGTTTTAGACCAGTCTTTGTGCTTATTTAGACAAAGATTGACATTATTTGAATACATATGCTTAGTTGTGGTAAAGATAGCTTTAGATCTATGAATCCAACCAATTTGAGGTTAGTAATAGTTTTTTGATCAAAGATTCATAAATACTTTACAAAATTGAGTTTATTTGGACTTGAACATGTAAAGATCATTCATACTTGCATATTTAGACACTTTTTTGAGCTAACTTAATTAAAGAGTGTTGTTCTTTATTATTATTTATATGAATCTTTGAAAAATTTACTTAATGTGTAAATCTAATCATTATTATTTATAAATATTGATCTAACACATCGTATTTCAAACAGGATTCAAAGTCCTTAAGATGAAATTGCAAAATCAAGATCGAGATGAACAAAAATCCTTAGGCTCCCAATCCACTTCACCAGTTCAAGGTACTCATGTGTTCAAAGTATGGCTTGAGTAGGTGGTTATTCAATCAACATGCCAGGTATAGTGCATGATCTTCTAAAAAATCTTGAAAGATATTTACCTTCTTTCAGGCCTAATCATGTTGTCACTACTGAAGAGCATATTAAGTCATTCAAAATTGCGTTAAGATAATTAAATGTGACTCATGAAGAAGTAGCATGTAGACTATTTATTTTTACTTTCAAAAATGTTGCATATGAATGGTTTCTCAATCTATCTAAAGACTACATTACTAGTTGGGATGATTTTAACAATGTTTTCGTTGATCAATTTGGCAAAATCATTAGTCCATATGTCTTATATTAGCAATTCACCACAATTAAAAGAGACGTTAATGAAACCATGAGAGCCTTTAATGCTTAGTTCCAAAAAATGTTCAACAGAACTATAGACCTGATGAGGCTTTAACCTTAGAAATTTATAAGGATGTGATGGATCCCATGACTTTTGTGTTCCTAAAAATATCTCTCCCAGTTATAAACACATTGACTTGGGCCTACTCTGAATTTGTGATCATTAATGACTAAATGTAGTCTCTAAGTCAAATGATGTATTTCATGCCTAATCCAGAATATCATTCTTAGTATACCTACTTTAACACCAGTTTAGAACCATTTTTCCTTGAGTCATGCATATCCCAGCCAACACCTAGAGTTCTTGAATAGCACCACAAGTGGATTTCATCTACAAAATCATATAACTCTAGTACCCATAGCCAGTAATAATTCTCCAATTCATGAACCTAAGACACCAAAAAATTTAAATGACTTGATATTAAAAATGGTCCAAAATTTGAGCAATAACTTTCTTTAGTTGCAAAAACAAGTAGGAAATACAAAAGAAGGCTATGATATAAGTTATTCTTCTCAAAGGTTTGATAGGCCTCTAGATGAGTTTCATAGTATAAATAACGTATCATCTGAGGACACACACATGAGTTTCTATGATATTGTTGTCGCTGATTATTATAATATTTTTTAGACCTTTGAAATTGTGCCTAATCAAGACTTTATTGCAGGGACATCTGGCTTTGTAGAAGCATCTCAAAGTTTCATGCAGGCCTCCTATTTTTCATTTGAAGATGGAGATGAAGATGAAGATGAAGATGAGTTAATTCAAGAATTTACATCTGATATGACTTATGTTCCTAAAGATGTAAGAGAGATTACAATTGAAGATCAACTAGATGTCATCATTAGTACATCTACAGATGAAGAAAAAGAGTTACTAAAAATGGATATGGATCAAATACAAGATGATCTTTTTTTTAAATGTATCCAAGGAGGTATCCCATGTAGGTTTATTTCTAAAATGGAGAATACTCTTGAAGAAGATGATCATTGGCAACAACCATAACATGATTTCTTGAATAAAATCAAGGAGTTGGAGATGGTAAATGAAGGGGTAGAATAACATATGGATGCTTCATCTGAGGATTTCACCAATGATCAATAGTTCTCAGAAGGTGGTATTATTTTAGAAGAACCAAACCAAGACAAGCTGAAGCCTAATGAGATGGAAGAGATGCCCCTCTTCACCAAGGATGAAGATGAAGTAGGTGAATTAGATCAGGAATTGTCATGTGACTTCATCAAGAGGTCAAAATTATGAGACCAACATGTTTCTCATAATTAGATTCCATAGGATCATCATTAAATTGATTAGAATGAAAAAACCTTTTGGGATGAATTGGAATATTTTTGTGCAAAGATTGGTAGTCCACTTCTACCTCAGAAATAACTTAATGAACACATCAGTGTGAGGATGCAAATCGAGCTACCATTATTGAGTAAAGATGATATAATCCAATACTTATCTATAAATGAAGTAGAACTAACACTCCTATTGTAAGGTAGAATGATTTGGGAGGAAGATGATTAGATTTTAGACTTGTATCTTCAATCCATGTAATCAAAAATGGATATAAGAGCCCAAGTCACACCATCCAGAGACCTAGGCATCTGAACACCCCTATATGTAGGAAGATGCCATCATAAAACACTCAAATTTCAAGGTTCAGTAGTAGGCTAAATAAATTTCTATTTGATTCTGGAGGTAAGTATTTTATGAAGTTGGTATAGGGCTTAGATTAGTTTATTTCCTATTCTTTCTTTCTTGTTTTTTTCCTTCATGTCCTTTATTTGTATATAACACCTATACAAATTTGTTTATCTTTTGTGATTTGTTTCTTGTTTCTAAATAAGTCCTTTTAAATATCCCTCAACTCAAGTTTCATCTAGGTTTCTCAAGAGCTTCATAGTTTAGAAATTAAGGTATGACTTCTCAACATTAGTTGATCATGGGTTGTTGAAATGTGAGCTTGATGTTGTAGTTTAGAGAAACTAGTAAAGACTGGTGGATAAGTTAATTATTAGTTGAGATTTTAAACCTTGTTCTGATCTAATCTTGGTTTTAAGAAGGATTGCACATGTAGGATGAAATCTTAAACTATTAGAACACAATCTTGCTTGCACTTTAAAAAACATTAATTGCCTGGAACAAAGTTTACAACCAAGGATGATTATCTCAAAATCAAACACTCAATCAAATCTCTAAACTTGGCTAACCTAGTTCCTAAACTTTGCTAGAGGGCCAAAAAATGATCTAAAAAAATAAAAAAAATAAGAGCTTATTACAAAATCAAAAACTTTCCAAGCAAAGGTGATTCTGGTAATCTCCACCGAAGCTATGGACGCCTGGCAAGCAATGGAGAAAGGCCTTGAGTGGAGCCAAAGGCACCTCTATCAGGGCTATAAATTCCTAGCTAGTAGCAGAGTAATGCCCAACACTTATTTGAGTTAAGGCATAGTTCTTAATGAATATTCAAACATGTTGAAAGTTAGTGTTAATGATTAAAACCATGAACTTGGATGTTATTCTCTAAATCTTTTGGCAATAAGTAAGTGGAATCAAAGCACATACACAACATGATTAAGTTTTGATGTTTGATCATAATTTTACATATACAATATTTTTTCTAACCATGAACTGATCTTAATGATGATTCTTGATCAAATGGAATAAGTAGCTTAATTATTAGTTTTAATCAGAGTCTTTGAATTTTAACATATTGTTATGTTTCCTACAAAAGTTATCATTTGTTGAGGTCAGCATAACCTCATTTTTTAAAAATGTAGACCTTTCTATCAAATTGCACAAATTTGTACCTTAAATTTGAAATTTCACTTGATCAGAGTGTCACTAGCATTACACAATATTTTTATTTTAAGATCATCCACACCATGGTCTAGCTGACTTATTGGTTCATAGTTCTAGTGTAACCCTATCTAATTTTGTTAGCATTTGTTCTGCATGTTTAAGTTTACAGGTTTGATGAGGCTTTTCTTGAATGAGTTATGTCTAAATTTCGTGATTTAATCCTAATTTGGTCTTTGACTAGCCTTTGGTCTGTAAAAAGTTGAGTTAAATTCAGATTTAAAGGGTTATTCATCAATTTATAAAGACCATGGACATGTTGTAGAGGCCCTATGGGGTGCCAAGAGTGTTTGGAGTAAGTATAGAAGTGCATGGTATTCAGTTGGTTCCTCATTGTGTCTATCTAAATATTTTAGTCTAATGGCAAAAAAATCTGAATAGACAATTTGATGTAGTCATATTTCACACGTGTGGATGAGTCAAGAAAAATTGGTCATATGGGTTTGTTCATCTTCATACCAGATCATATGCACCATTTTGTAGCTCACATGATGAGGCATATCAAAATTTATGGAGATCCAAAGTTTCCATCCAAAGCATTTTTTACTGTGATTTCCATGTCCAAATAGAGCTTAGTGAGCATGTTGGTCTGGCTATATCTCGTAAGTGCTATAGTTTCAAAATAAATGGTCAAATAGGTTTGTTCACCTTTGTGCCAAGACTATTTGAATCAAGTTTTAGCTTATGCAATGAAGCACCTAAATTGATAGAAGTGTGGAAAGTTTCTCTCCAAAGCATTTTCTACTTTTTTCACATAGCAAATTTTGCAGGGTCCAATTTGAGCCTAGTGAGCATGTTGAAAAGGCCATATCTTCCAATAAATATAGTTTCAAGATAAATGGTCAAATGGGTTTTTTCACCTTTGTGTTAAGACCATTTGCACCAAGTTTTACTTTACACAATAAAGAGTAGAAAAAGATACAAGCATGTAAAGTTACCCTCTAACAGATTTTCCACTATTTTTTCCACAACCAATTTTTAAGGTCTAAATTAAGCCTAGTGAGCATGTTGAAGAGGCCATATCTCATAAAAACTCTAGTTTTAAGAGAAACGATCAAATGAGTTTTTTCACCTCTATGCCAATACCATATATGCCAAATTTCACCTTATGAAATAAAGCACAGAAAAAGATAAAATCATAAAAAGTTACCCTTCAACATATTTTCCACTATTTTTTCCACAGCCAATTTTGTAGGGTCCAAATTGAACCTAGTGAGCAGGTTGAAGAGGCCATATCTTGTAGGCACTATAGTTTCAGGAGAAACAGTAAAATGGGTTTGTTTGGATTTGTATCAAGATTATTTTCACCAAGTTTCACCTCATATGAATAATCACAAAAAAAGATAAAAGCATGCAAATTTTCTTTCCAATACATTTTCTAGTGTTTTTCCATAGCCAATTTTGCAGGGTCCAAATTGATCCTAGTGAGCATGTTGAAGAGACCATATCTCACAGAAACTATAGTTTTAGGAGAAATGATCGAATGGGTTTGTTCATCTTTGTGCCAAACCTATTTGTGCCAAGTTTCAACTCACGTGATGAAGAACTCCAAAAGATACAAGCATGAAAAGTTGCACTCCAAAGCATTTTTCACTATTTTTTCTATATGTAGCCAATTTTTTGGGGTCTAAACAAATCTTAGTGAGCATGTTGACAAGGATACATCTAAAAATCACTACAATTTCAGAATAAATAGTCAAATGGGTTTATTCACCTTTATGACAAGACCATATGTGCCAAATTTTAGCTCACATGATGAAGCACGTCAAAAGTTATGAGGACCCAAAGTTGACCTTTCAAGAAAATTCCACTTTCATTTTTGACCTTAACAGTATATGGGACATCAAATGACATTCATATAGACGTCAAATTTAATCCCATATAAAAATTCATATGATCTTAAGTTTGGTGATTTGTGGAACGTCAAATACGGTCGAGGGGACATTAAATGACAATCACATAGACATCAAAATGATGGCCGTATAGACGTCAAATTTAAGCCCATGAAAAAATTTATATGAGCTTAAATTTGATTTTTTTGAGACGTCAAATGGTGATCATGCGTATGTAAAATTTAGTCCCATACAAAAATTCATATGAGCTTAAATTTGATGATTGCATGGACGTCAAATGGCATTTGCACAGATGTCAAATTTTAGCCTAAGAACTAGCTGATGGCTTTTAAATAGAGGGTCCTAGTAGATGAATAGGGTGGTTATTTAATGATTTCAACATCTTTTTAAAAACTTATTTGAAAGAGGAATATTTTTCATAAAGGCATATGCTAGTTGGTTAGCATGTTTGCCTATAGGTCAGTCAACTTTGAAAAAGCAAATGTATTTTAGAACTTTGTAAAAAAGGAAAGTTGTCCTTATCCCTTATGCATTTGTATCTTATGACTGGCTGGTATATGGCCTTGTTCCTCTATAAAAGGTAGTATTACCATTTTTTAAAAAGAAAGGGGGAGTTTTAAAGCCAAAATTATTTTGTAAACTTAAAACAAGCAAGGAATTTTGTAAAAATTATCTAGTGTTTGTTTGTGTTTTTTTTATCATGGCTTCTCTCTCATTTAATTGTTCTAATTTTTAGATTTGAATGGTTCTTATGGATTCTTGGTGTGCACCTTTAATTTTAGATTTGTTAACTTGTGCCAATGCTAGGTTGACTAAAAGTTCTTAGGTTCTTTTTATTTTCCTACTCTTCTTACATTTGGGCCAATATTGTTTGCTTGTAGGAGTAAATATTTAAAGCGAGCCTGGTTCTTATCTACATATTTTTATACCTTCCTTAGATGTTTGTCTGATATGTGATGTGATTTAGGCTAAGTTGTTTCACTTCACATGTGGGTTTTAAGTGCATAATTGGATGAAATCTGAACTTTGTCATGATGTTTGGAATGAAGATCAACAATATTTATTTCTACCTTACCCTTCCTTTTGCTCTTTTTTGACCTAGATCACCTTAGTTTAGCTTGTCAATATAAATATCTATCCTAAATTAATTGTTAATTTATTTCTTGATCATAATTCACTAGCCTTTGCATAGTTACTACATATTCTACATAGATCTATTATTTGGCCATGGTGACTCCCAACCACCACTTAATATAAATATTGTGAAATAGTCACTTGTTTTTCCTCTATTCCACCAATAGGTAACATAATTATTGCAACTCATGCACTGAATTCTCTGAATTCTAAAATGATTAGTGTTTTTTAACACTTTGGGCACCTACGGTACATATTTAGGCATCAACAGGATCCCTTTCCCATATCCCAAATAATAGGCCTTAAATTCATAACTAATATAGACAAGGGGAATTCAACTGTTTAATTAAAATAAATCATTATGGTCACCCTACAGATGCTGACAGAATGTGATTTCTGCCCTATGCTCCAATACCAAATTTTAGAGAGAGCGAACAAAATATTAATTTATTCAACTAGATATGTAACCATAACAATACAAAAAAAGATAGTTAAATAACCTCCAAAGAACTTAAGGAATTTAAAACCCACAAACCAACTAAAACTATCTCATTTTTATAAGACTAACAAGTTTTCATTTATTAACTATATCCTAATAAAAGTACTAAATGACTACTTGTATAGAAAAATATGCTCACTTTGATAATAACCTAAAGATGAATTACTTAACTAAATTATTATAACATTCTTCCCTTAATTCATAAGCCTTCAAATTTGAAAAGAGAATTTTTAAATTCCTTAAAGTTATCATGTGTAAGTGCCTTGGTAAACACATCTATACATTGATCTTAAGTGGGGCAATACTAGCGCTGAGTGTTGTGTTATTGAACACGTTCATGTATGAAATGAACCTAAACCTCTATGTGTTTTGTGTGTTCATGAAGCATTAGATAGAAAATAAGTTTATAAAAAATTGATCATCATAATAAATTTTAGCTAAGTTCGAGGTACTCTAAATCTTGTAAGTATGTGACATAACCATATCGCTTCGCAAATAACACTTTCTGTAGTGTGATATTTTGTCTTCAATAGAAAAATGAGAAATAAAGTTATGCTTCTTGCTCCCTCATGAGATTGAACTAGATCCCAAAATGAACACAAATCCAAAAGTAGATTTTCTATCAACAATTGAACTTGCACGCCCTTAGTCCATGTAACCTGTCAATAATAACGTATCATTCTTCTTGTATTTTTTGGATGTCCTTTATCCACCTGACATATCTTCCACATTGAAACATACCTTGTCACATCTCTTTTAAACTTTGAACAAAAATAATTTTCCTCCACCAAAGATAGTGTCTTCATCTTACCAAAATGTCCAGTGAAACCATCACTATGTAATTCTCTTATTATATTGTCTCATAGAGACCCAAATGGAATGCATAATTGTTTCCCATTGAAGAGATAACCTTCATGTATATGATACTAGTCATGAATAGCATCTATCCCACCTGTTCATGTATTCCTACACTACTCAACTACCCTTTCAAAATATGGATCAGTATCATATAATTCTTTGATAGCTTAAAATCCAACTACTTCACTCACCATACTAGTTAATAACTCTACCCTCCCTCTCAATGCATCAGTTACCTAATTTTTTTTTCTTGATTTATGTTTCAACACAAAAGTATAACCATGCAAAAAAGAAACCCACTTTTCATGTCTACTATTCAACTTCTTTTGTGGATTCACATACTTCAAAGCCTCATGATCTATAAATAGCATAAACTCCTTAAGCACTAGATAATGCCTCAAATGTCTTAATGATTGTACAATTGCATAAATTTTAACATCATAAGTAGAATATTTTTTTATTACTTCATTCAATTTCTCACTGAAACATGTTATTGGCTTTCCTTCTTAACTCAGCATAGCACCAATTCCCACAAATGAAGCATCATAATCAACCTCAAATACTTTGCTAAAATCTGGTAATCCTAAAATTGGTCTTTTTGTAATCTTCTTCTTCAAAAATTCAAAGCTTTGTGTGGCTGCTCTAGTCCATGAAAATTCTTTCCATCTCATGTAATATGTTATTAGTGCCACAATACTACTAAAATTTTCATGTCCCCTTTTTAGTTGATATGTTCAGAGTTGATGGTTAGCCTATTATGCAACCCTCGTAGGCTGATAGGATGGTTAGAGGGTCTTGATGGAGATTGGCTTGGCTTTCATTTTGGCTTGATCAGACATATATTGAAAAAGATATTAATATTTGATTGATGTAATCAAATATTAATTATTTAGCCTATTTTTAATTAGAAACCCTAATTCTAATTTAAGAAAACCCTAATTAGGGCAAGCATATCTTTTGAGGGTATAAGGGTTTCTCATGGAGGCCATTATTGAATTATGCATTGATTATTGATTTTTGATATTGAATAATTCTTCTGTGAAGACTGAGCCAAGGGTTCTAGGATTCCATCTGCATTGGAGAACATCCACTCTTCAGTGTGTATGATTCAGAGGCTATGAAATATCAGTTGATCTATTGCCAAATTGAGAGATAGCTTCATACAGAAGTTATCACAGAGGTTTACAAATTTGAGAGGTAACTTCATATAGAAGTTGTCACAGAGCTTTCCAGGTATTTATTTTATTAGGTTTTTGATTCAATAAATTATACAAATAGAGATCTTTTGTATTAGAGCCATATATCTTCAGATCAGGGGTTGAAAACAGACAAGTTGTGCTTTATTGGCGACCATACAAAGTCCGTACAGGTCCGTACAGATCCACGCAGATATCGACCTCGGCAGACAGAGATCCCCAGTGACTAACATCGGCTGACTGAGGATCGATGTCGGTAGAGAAGGACCGACAGAGACCGACATCGGTAGTATATCAATTGACGTCAGTGACTATGTGTTCGTCACAGCAGGCTGAGACGTCTAGATTCAAGCTTAATTTCTAGATTTGCAAAAGCCAAGGTTTTAAGATAGAATATTTCATATTATTTTATTTGTATGACAGAGATTTAATTATATAATCGTCTAGAAGAACAAGCGATAAGATCTGTGATTTGCTATTGATAGACTATATTGTGATTTATTTATTTATTTGGAAATTATGTTGGCAAAAATTGTATCTTTGTTCAGAGCTTTGTTTTGGTATCCAAAGGGATATTACAGTGGTATCAGAGCTTTTGCTTAGAAAAGGAGCCCCTAAGAAAGGGACATTACAGTGGTATCAGAGCTTTTTGTTTGTCTAGAGTCCCTATTGGTTGGAGATATTACAGTGGTATCAGAGCTTTTTGTTTGTTTAGAGTCCCTATTGGTTGTGGATATTATAGTGGTATTAGAGCTTTTGCTTAGAAAAGGAGCCCCTAAGAAAGGGACATTATAGAGTCACCATCATCGGTAATACTGCCACTGTCAGTAGCTAATACTGCCATCGTCGATAATATTACCATTGTCGGTAGCTAATACTACCGTCATCGGTAGCTAATACTGAGATCAAGGATCCAAAATATAGGCCGTAGCACATTATTTTGCTTCTGTATGGAATCCGTACCAATCTGTATAATTTTATACTATTTTGCAGCAAGCTAGACAGCACCGCAAGAAGTGCAGAGACCGACGATGGCAGTATTACCGACGATGGCAGTATTAGCTACTGATGATGGTAGTATTACTGTAATATCCCTTTGGATACCAAAACAAAGCTCTGAACAAAGATACAATTTTTGCCAAAATAATTTCCAATTAAATAAATAAATCACAATATAGTCTATCAATAGCAAATCACATATCTTATCACTTGTTCTTCTAGACGATTACACAATTGAATCTCTGTCATACAAATATAATAATATGAAATATTCTATCTTAAAACCCTGGCTTTTGCAAATCTAGAAATTAAGCTTGAATTTGGATGTCTCGACCTGTTGTGACGAACACACAGTCACCAGCGTCGGTCGATATACTGCTGACGTTGATCTCTGTCGGTCCTTCTCTATCGACGTCGATCCTCAGTCGGCCGATGTCGATCACTGGGGATCTCTATCTGCCAAGGTCGGTATCTGCGTGGATCTGTACGAACCTATACAGACTTCGTACGATCGCCAATAAAGCACAACCTATCTATTTTCAACCCCTGATCTAAAGATATATGGCTCTAATATAGAAGATCTCTATCTGTATAATTTATTGAATCAAAAATCTAATAAAATAAATACTTGGAAAGCTCTGTGATAACTTCTGTATGAAGTTACCTCTCAAATCTGTAAACCTCTGTGATAACTTCTGTATGAAGCTATCTCTCAATTTGGCAATAGATCAGTTGATATTTCACAGCCTCTAAATCACACACACTGAATTGGCTCAGTCTTCACAGAAGAATTCTTCAATATCAAAAATCAATAATCAATGCATAATTCAATAATGGCCTCCATGAGAAACCCTTATACCCTCAAAAGATATGCTTGCCCTAATTAGGGTTTTCTTAAATTAGAATTAGGGTTTCTAATTAAAAATAGGCTAAATAATTAATATTTGATTAAATCAATCAAATATTAATATCTCCCTCAATATATGTCTGATCAAGCCCAAACAAAAGCCAACTGGAAAAATTCTACTAACGAAGCCAAGCCAATCTCCATCAAGACCCTCTAACCATCCTATCAACCTACGAGGGTCACATAATAGTCTAACCATCAACTCTAAACATGTCAACTAAAAAGGGGACATGACAATCCGCCCCTCCTGAAATTGCTTGCCCTCAAGCAATCTCTGAATGACAAACCAATCAATCCACCTGGATCCCAAATGTAGTCATGATCTCCACTGCTGTCAATCAATACAAACTCCATGCCATGTCCATCACCACTCTCATCTAATGGCATCACATCATCTCTAGTACTAAGATAAGAATCCCAACATCCAATCTATAAATGAAAATCAGCAGGCAACTCAAGTAAACTCCTTACCTGAATAATATCTAAAGCTGGATTGTGAAGGCTAGAAATAGTCATATCATCATCAACCTGTGACCCAACTGTAACAAAAAGCTGATTCCCTACCACATGTGATAACTCCTGAACTGCACTCACCTCAAGACCAAGCTCGTCCTCATATCTCTCCTGTGTTGGTGCCAATGTGCACTCATCATCGCACTCTATCATGTCATGTTGTATGAGCATCTCCATCCAATGAAAAAACATATATCTGAAGTTGTTGCCCCGTATTGCCTTAAGAATATGTGTCTTCCCATCAACATCAAAGCGAACCTCCATGTCCTTGAGACGAAGAGTAACTTCCTCAAATGAATGAAGCCACTTCATACCCAAGACTAAGTCTATATCCCCCATGTTCACCACATAATAATCAGCCTTGAACTCATAGTTGTTCAAGTGCAATGGGAGGTCTCTAATCATATGCTCACACCTAAGAGTGTGACCATCAGCTACCTTAACTCTGATGCCCTCGAAATCTTTGGTAGTGAGTCCACACTTCTCCACAAATCTAGCATCTATGAAATTATGTGTGGCTCCTGTATCAAGAAGGGTGATGACCTTCTGCCCTACCAAAACTCCACGGAGTCTAAATGACTCATCCAACTGAATGTTGGATAGGCGTGCCTCTTGTATGTGAAGATCTAACTTTGCCTCTACCTTAGGCTTTGAAGCCTCTGCCTCTGCCCCCTCAGAACTATTTTGCTATTTAGAATCCTCTGAATCCGAATCCTCATAATATGCCCACATCACATGATTCGCCTTGCCCTTAGGCCTCAAAGGGCAATCGTGATGGATATCATATGGACCTTTGTAGTAGAATCAAAGCTTCTTCCTGCATAGATTGTTAAGTGTCTCACGATCCAAAGGTGGTGCTGCTGGATTGGCCTTTGAATCATTCTTTACACCTGATTTATCTATGTTGAAATCTAGTCTCTTTGTATCTCCGTTGGAGCACTTATGGTCTCTAGATGAAGAAGTACCTATGGAGTTAAATTTATTGGATGGGGCTGCCATCTCCATACTATGTGCCTTCTTCATAGCTACCTGTAATGAAGGAGGATCAAATGCTTTGATCCAACTTTTAATAAATTTTATGTAAAAAGTTGCTAAACCATGGAAACTTGTTACCTTTGTAATGCTTTTTGGAATAGGCCACTCAACAACTACCTTTATCTTTTCTTCATCTATTTGCACACCATCTACTAAAACTACAAATCCCAAAAATACCCAATTATTTTGCATAAACCTGCACTTCTTCAAATTTGCATACAACTTCTTTCTTAACAAATCTATTACCATTCTCAACTATTGTAAGTGTTCTTCTTTAGTCTTACTGAATATCAAAATATCATCAAAATAAACAACCAAAAACTTACCAATATATTATCTTAGCATTGTATTCATCACCCTCATAAATGTACTATGGGCATTAGATAATCCGAATGGCATCACCATCCACTCATATAACCCATCCCTAGTCTTAAATGCAATTTTACACTCATCTCCATGAATTCAAATCTAATAATATTTTTCTCCTGCAAGCACATCCATCATATTATATAAATAAGGTATAGGAAACCTATACTTTATTTTAATTTTGTTAATTTCTCCACTATCCACACATATTCTCCATCCCCCATCTTTCTTTGGAGTTAGAAAAGGTGGTGTTGTACATGGGTTCATACTCTCCCTTATCACCTTCTTTCTTAGTAATTTATTAACCTATTTATTTAATTCTACATGTTCTATTGGACTCATCCTATATGTTGCTTGATTGGATATACCTGATCTTAGAATCAAATCAATGTGATGTTGAATATCTATCTTCAGTGGTAAACCATCTAGTAACTCATCAAGCATAACATTTGCATAATCTTTCAACACTCTTGCTACTTCTGTTGGTATTTGCACCACTTTTGTGTCTTCATTTTTTGTTACTAATACATAACAACCTGCCACCTTCATATTTTGGACAAATTCTTTAGTAGAGAGCATGCTTTATGTTTTCTCTTCCTCTTTAAGAGGTAACAAAAATACCTTTGTACCACCTTTTCAAAAAGTGTATGTGTTCTTTGCTCCATCATGAATTACCTTCCTGTCAAATTGTCATGGTCTTCCCAATAAAACATGATATGTATTTATTGAAATAATATCACAACATATTTCATCATTATAACATTTGCCTATAGAAAACTTGATTAAGCACCTTTTATCTATTGTAACTTCATTCCTTTTTTTAAACCATGAAATCCGATAAGGATTAGGATGCTTTTCACATTGCAAATTTATTTTCTCTATCATTTCTTTAGAAACCATATTTTCACAACTACCACCATCTATAATTACTTTGCATACCTTTCCACCTAAAGTACATCTTCTTCTTAAAATATTTGATTGTAGCCATACATCACCACCTTCTTTATTCTACACTTGTTCCTTATTTGGATCGATCATGGTTCTTCTCATCATGAGATTCTCTCCAACATCTATAGGTGCAACTTCAATTTTTTACTCTTATATCTCAGCCTCAACTAGATTCACTCTTGGGAAATCTTCTTGTCTCCTTCCTTCATCTTGATAGTGTGGACACTCAAATGCTCTATGCCCTTCTTCTCCACATCTATAATAGACATAAGATCTACACTGATTATAAAATTATCCTCTAACACCACTATAACCTCATCCTCTCTAAAACCCTCTTCCTCTTTGTTGGTATTGAAACCCTTGCCTATTGGCATCTTACCCTTCTACACCACATAATGATTCACCTCTATTGGTATTAGACCTACCTCTAGTGGCATTAGACCCACCTCTGGTGGTATTAAATCCACCTCATCCCCTATTTAGAGTAGATCCACATCTTCTTAAATTAAGAGACATTCTTTTGAAATTTTGTCTATTTTGTTTTTCTTCTGCCTTCAAAGCTAATTGATAAGCCTCCTTCATGCAAAGTATTCTATTCATGCTTAATTCATATTGAATATAAATGTTCAAACTATTTACATACCTTGTAGCTATCTACTCTTATGTTTTGTCATGTTCCACTTGTATTGAAAGCTAATAAAACTCATGTGTATACTCTTGTATAATGTTATCTTTTTGCCTCAAATTCTAAAATCTTCTATATAAGGTTTGTGCATAATCTACAAGAAGAAATTTCTCCCTTAGCTTCTTCTCCATCTTGTTCCACATATTAATATTCTGTTTACCTTTTATTTGTCTTTCTTTTTGCAAGTGATCCCACCATATCATTGTATAACCTTTAAATTTCATGCATGCAAACTTTACCTTCTTGTCTTCTCTCATAGTCTTCCACTCAAAGAATTTCTCCATGCTATTCATCCAATCTATCAAACTGAAAACTATCAAGACAATAAATTTTTAATAGGCTAATATCTAAAATAATAAGCAGTATTGATTTGTATTGAATGACTTAAAATAATTACAACCCAAACCATGATTAAATAAGCCTCAACTTGGAATTAGAGTTGACACACAAAAATTTGAAAAAACTAAACTCTAAAACAAAATATTTATTTTTAGTAGCTACTATTTATAGTAAGTTTTACATGCACGCACACACAGCTCTAAAATATATTGAAATATCCTAAACACTATAAAAATATATCATTTTTAAAAATAGAAAAATCCTAAAAAATATTTAAATTATAGTTTTAGACCCTCAGATGATCACGTATAGCCTCAAAAAAATATTGAAAACATCCCTAAGTAGGTAGAACTACTTAAGATAGCAATAAACTTTTTGAGATGGTTGTTTTGGTGTGTTTATGACCTTATTGACATGTATGCCAGCCTTCAAATGGGACAAGTGCACCCTCATGTAGCAAATACACACACCCAAAAAAGGATGACAGGTGCCTCGAGCTCCCATGGCCCAACAAGCACAAGTGATAGAAGATGAATGCCTAGAGAGAAGATAATGCGGAAAACCATCAAAACTCAACTAAACACATCAATAACACTTGATGTGGACTAATAACCAATAAATAGACAAGCACACTAAAACAACATAAAATAACACTAAATAAATGTAATTCAAACATTTTAGGTGTTTACACAAATATACAAATTTCCCACTATTATCCCTTAAGCAATAACATTTGTTTTCTAATTGAGAAAAAAATAACCTATACAACAACTATGAGACCAATATCTATGATTTCACTTATAAAAACTAGATTATAACTAGTGCTTCGAACATAAAGAATGCCTTTAAATTGTCGTAAAGTGTATCAAGCAATAGGGCTTAAACTATGTTTATTCCTTCAACGATGGTAATAATACCATCTCCCATTTTCATTTTGAACTTTTTGGTCAAAAATAGTAAAGCAATCAAAATTTGAAGTCATTTTTATACTCATAAATTTAGATGTCAATTAAACAATGTACTTACGTGGGTGTTAATATAGATAATAATAGAGATAAATTATCCCCATTTAAAAAATTTAAAATCATTTTTGTTTCTCTTTAAAAAAATTACAATCTTTTTTCTCTTTGCAAAGACCTCAATATTATTCATACAATCCTCTAAATGTTCAATTTTACAAAAACTACTACAATTTACCTTCGTGCCCAAAAATTAAAAATACTAGATGTAGATGAAATAACCCAATAAATTATACTAATACAAATTGCTTGCATATATTTCAACAACTAGGACAAGATAAACATGTTTAAGAGTGTTTTATATCTATGGTTTTTGGGATCTCTAGTTATTATGGAATTTTTAAGCTTTGATAATCATTTTTTGATACTTATAATCTATCAACACATTAAAGAATATTATTGAGTAGAGTATCTTCAATGATTCAAAACCACTTTAACCAATTTTGGATGTATGAAAAATGGACAATTAACTATTAACAAAAATGCTTCATAATTGTTGCTTATACTTGAAAGCATTCCCTAGGGTGAAAAAAAACCAACTCAAGTGTGGCTAATAATTTTCTTATAACCCTAGTAGTGATATTCTCTCCATTTTTTTTATGAAAATGGTTTTTTACTTTTTCTTCAAAAATACTATATACTATATGACAAAGACCTCAAGGTGCTTTGAGCAACCATCCATGGGTCAAAGAATGCAAGGGCAGTGGTTGGCCAAACTACAAGCAACAAAGGGGTTAGTTGAAGTGGCAAAATGGGAAGTAAGGTGGTCATGCAATCAACAAGGGAGCAAAGTCATAGCAGAGAACTGATAATGTTTGAAGATTCACCATTGCATACTCTTCATGCACCTTCAGGGATTGGAAAAGAGGTTTAAATAAACTTGCACCCGTTATCTATAATTACTCAAGTTTGATCATGGATGAAAGTTAACAGTTACTAAAAATAGGATCCATCAAATTTCACAACCCTATTTTTCATCAAATCCTCCATACTAAGATGATTTCAAAGGGGCATGTGCCATGGGAGTAAGGAACCAAGCAAAAGAGGGTCCTTATCCCTCTCCCATCGAAAGAAAAATGGACCATTAAACCTCCATATTAACATGATTTCAAAGTGTTAGGCCCTTGATCACTAGCATGTATTGGGATATGTGTGGCCTACTTGTGTCTAGCATAATATTTTACTTGGTTATATAATAATTTATATATCTTCATATCGATAGTAGTGTCAACCTATAGAGTACCCATAACCTTACTAGAGTATATATAGGAGGTAATGGTTAGCAGTAGATCAATATTACAAATTTTATTCTTATTAAAATATTATGGAGGTTTCCCCCTCAAAGTGGTTGACTTGTATATTTCTAATATTTTTCTCAACTATCAATCTTTGATGTGGATTTTCTCTCCTCTGCTCTTATTATTTTTATATGTTTTTTATTGTTTTACCCTTGATATTTATATTACCATCCATTATTGTTAATCTATATATCTATCCAAGTAATTTCAATACACAAAAGTGTATGTACCATGAGAGTATGGTGCCAATTGAAAGAGGATTCCTTTCCTTCTCCCATTCCTTTCCTTCTCCCACTCTTTTCCTTCTCCAACTGAGAGCAATACTAGGTTGTGGGCATCAAATGTGTCAGAGGTGCTCTAGGATATAAAACCATATGTAGGAATTAGAGATAATAGGGTTGAAAAAAGAGGTTTCTAAGAAAGTGGATTGTCATAGATACACATGGATATGGAATCGAATGGAACTAGATAAAATTAGAATTCCTTGCAACAAGTTAAGGTGGTGAACCAAGTAAGCATGATCTCTTCTCCCAAGGGAGGTCATAATCATGGTCAATAATATGGACTTAATAGAGGGTTTTATGTCAGATATGTTGGATCTCTAGCCAAAATAGGGTGTATTTTGATGTGGAAAATTATAATAATAACATGTTGGTTATGGTGGGTCCGACCACACTGTAAGAAAAGGTGAGTATCCCCCTCCAACATAATGACAAGTGGTTAGTTGGCTTCATGAGTGGCTTAAGTTATATATGTATGAACTTGTATTTTGTATGCCTCTTGACATTGTATACCCCATACCATGCATTCCCTCTCATTTTGAGATAAGATAGAGAGGCTATGGCTAAGTTTGAACCCTGTTTTAGGAAATAGATCAAATGTTTTATTATGGCCTTCATGGCCCTATTACCAAGTTGTAGCCCATGAGGGTCTATTTTATTTATTTGGGTGAAGTTCCTCAATAATATTACTTTTACCCATCAACTAAACAAATAATTAAAACATTTAAATATTTAGTATTACCTATTTTCTACATGTATGCATTGTTGTTTATATTTAGAATAAATAAATTAAGAAATTACATCTAAAAAATGATCACAAAAGTTAAAAAACTTACTTTTGGAGCACTTCATTTGTGAGACTCAAATATCATTCACAAACTCATTATATTAACTAAACTCTATTCATCTTAATCTAACATCCAAAACAATTGATATTGCACAAACCAAAAACTCATATCCCTTCACTCAAATATTTAACTCTCGTGTTGAACACTAAAGACCAATTATGTCACTACCCATTATCCATAAAACATAAAACAATTTGAGAAAGCTTGTATTTAATGATAAAAGCAAGAAGCTAAACCCTATTTTTAATTCAATATT
The DNA here is from genome assembly GCA_037957365.1 of Torreya grandis. NCBI lineage: Eukaryota > Viridiplantae > Streptophyta > Pinopsida > Cupressales > Taxaceae > Torreya > Torreya grandis. The sequence goes on along the minus strand of JARHVA010001380.1, from coordinate 3,064,071 downwards.
TTATATTATTGGTGGATGTTATGGTAGGAAAGTGTGAGCATGTTTATTGAAAAAGAATTCAAATGCTTGTGGGTATTTTATATTATTTAAGGCTTTTGAAATGAAACTAATTGGAGGCAAAGAATTTATAATTAGGCAATGAAGTGAATTTCTCTCAAAACAAAACTTCTAGGAATTAAATACTTTCTAATTAGGCAATGAAGTGAATTCGAAACCATCGGGGTTATATGCGCAACTCATAGACCTATATACACCTCAACAAAATTTTGTGGGGAAAGATGAAATCAAACCATTATGAAATAATGATGAGCATGTTGAAAGGAAAGGATGTTCTAAATAAGTATTAGGTGGAATAAATTCATATTAATCTATATTTTCTCAACATAATTCTTTGTCAAGACATTTTAAGTCATTGCACATGGCAATGCATTGACAAGCAAAAAATCCAAAGATAAGTCATTTTTAATTTTTGGCTCAACTACGTATGTTTTTGTTCTACAAAAAAAGAGTTAGATTCTCATTAAAATAAAATGACATTTGTTGGTTATAGTGAACATTACAAAGGAGATAGGTTGATTGATGTATGTGCCAATAAAGTGATAATTGGTATAAATGTTATAGAAGAAAATGAGAATATTTCTCATTTTTAGTCTTCAGTTTAAATTTTCATATCGTCCAAATAGTTCAAATTTTCCAAGTCTAATTGTTACTAATAGAATAATAGATAATGAAATTTAGGGTAATGTCCAAGGTGTACAAATGCCACATGATGATATAGCTAAAATTCCTCATATTGATGATGTTGAATATCAATTATCTTAGTCTGAGATTATTGGATGTTTGACCAGTAAGATGTTCCTTCTAAGAATATCAAATAATATTATTCTTCCATAGAAAGGGAAAAAAAAGGAAAGCTCTCTCAAGGCACTTCAAGTGGAAGGCCTAAGAGAGTAAGAAATTGTATGATCTACTGAATTTTGATAATAATTCAACATGTTGAATTTTTCTTTAATGGCTAAAATTTTTTGTGAGCCTAGCTCTTATGAAGAAGCAAAAATAAGAATGGGAAAGGGCTATGCATATGGAGTATGATAATTTAATGAAACAATAAAACTTGGGTTCTTGTTGAATTACCATTATGAAAGAAACTTATAGAATGTAAATGGGTATACAAGGTGAAGTTTAAGGTTGCTGGATTTTTGGATAAGGACAAGCTAAGGTTGGTGGAAAACAGGTTTCAAATGAATGGAAATACCTCCCACAAGTTGACAAACTATGTGGGCAAGATGACATATCCACACAACTAGTTAGCACTAAAGTGAGATATATCTATAATAAATAATTTATGGCACCTTGTAGAAGCCCTATAACAATCACCTTGGCTATAATAATCAAACTACTTATGTAAATACAGATGTAAACCAATCGTTCCAAAAATCTTAAAGAGTATTAAAGGAAAATAAACGTTAGTAAAATGTAAACTTACTAAGGGCTAGCAGGGATAGACTGCAAGGTAGAGCATTGAGCCACCATCAGACTTGATTATGAAAATTTTCATACTCCTCAAGTATCCTCCTTATAACAGTAGTACCAAACATCAGGCAAGCATAACCCAATTATGTGTGGCATAGATGCCCTTAGCTTCCTTGAATATCAATCGAACTCATACATGGAATAATTTGGGGGGCCATCTTCTACCTTTATCTCCTAATCTACAAACGCAGGTTTATTCCATGTAAGAATTTAGTAGCATGTTGACTATGGTCCAAATTTCATCACCTCTGCACCTATCTACCTTAATATTCCTCACCCCTCTTTTTACCCTTCAAATGATTCTTTTGATTCCTAGTTTGACCCTAAGACTCTCTCCAATGAAGCTGCTCAAATGAATTAAACTATAGAATTCCCAATATTTCACTCATCAAAGAGCAATACAATAATTTAAAGCATTGGTACTAGCTCCTACCAAAGACTTGATCCTTCCCTTTATGACACCTTGTTGATCAATTTTTTTCATTCTATAGAGAATCTTAGCAAATAGGTTCTTAATAAAAGTTTATCCAAACCTCTCTAAAAATGCTTTATTCAATTTATGGTTTCTCATGAATGATAACTAAGAAGGCAACAACAATTATCTAATGGTTACCATTAGGGAACCAATGCTACTGGATGAAGCAAGGAAGTGGGCCTTTCAAGTAATGACAACGCAGGATCCCTTTCCCATATCCCAAACAATAGGCCTCAAAGTCATAACTAGTACAGACAAGGGGAATTCAACTATTTAATTAAAACAAAGCAATGTGATGGCCCTACAGATGCTGACACAATGTGATTTTTGCCCACTGCTCCAATACCAAATTTTGGAGAGAGTGAACAAAATATTATTGTATTCAACTAGATATGCAACCATAATAATAAAAAAAGATAGTTAAATTACTTCCAAAGAACTTAAGGAATTTAAAACCCACAACCAACTAAAACTACCTCATTGTTATAAGACTAACAAGTTTTCATTTATTAACTATATCCTAATAAAAGTACTAAGTGACTTGTTTTATAGAACAATATGCTCACTTTGACAATAACTTAAAGATGTATTACTTAAATTATTATAACATTCTTCTCTTAATTCATAAACCTTCAAATTTGACGAGATAATTTTTGAATGCCTCAAAGTTATTATGTGCAAGTGTTTTGGTAAACACATCTACACACTGATCTTAAGTGGTGAAATATTGGTACTGAGTGTTGTGTTGTTGAACATGTTTATGCATGAAATGAACCTGAACTTCTATGTTCTTTGTGCATTCATGAAGCATTAGATAGCTAACGAGGTTATAAAAACATGATAGTCACAATAACCTTTGGCTAAATTTGAGGTACTCTCAATCCTATAAGTATGCGACATAGCCATATCACTTCACAAATAGCTCCTCATATAGTGTGATATTTTTCTTTTAGTAGAAGAATGAGAAACAAAGTTATGCTTTTTTCTCCCTCATGAGATTGAACTAGATCCCAAAATGAACACAAATCCAAAAGTGGATTTTTTATCATCAATTTAACTTGCATGCCTTTAGTCCATGTAACCTATCAAGAATATCTTATCATTCTTACAGTATTTTTTGCATGTCCTTTAACCACCTGACATATCCTACACCTTGAAACATATCTTGTCACATCTCTTTTCATCTTTGAACAAAAATACTTTTCCTCTACCAAATATATTGTCTTCATCTTATCAAAATGTTTAGCGAAACTGCCACTATGTAATTCTCTGATTATATTATCTCATAGAGACCCAAATGGAATGCATAATTGTTTCCACTTGAAGAGATAACCTTCTTGTATAAGATACTCATCATGAATAGCATATGTCCCACATGTTAATGGATTCCTGCATTTCTCAACTATTTTTCTAAAATATGGATCAATATCATATAATTAGTTGATAGCTTAAAATCTAACTACTTCACTCACCATAGTAGTTAATAATGCTGTCAGGAATCTAGAACAACAAACATGCTCTGATCCCACTTGTCAGGATGCAAAACCGGAAACATACAATTGATTACCAAACTTCAAACAACTTAATATGCGGAAATAAACAAGATTCACCAAGTAACTAGAATTCAGAATAACACAGCATATGAGAGACAATACACAACTTGTATTAACACTTTATACAGAAAAGAATACAATAAAGAAGATGCCACTTCTTCTCCACCACCTTACAGAGGTTTCCCACACCTCAAGTGAACAGTAATTCTTCTCCCCAAAGCTCTCCCTCTCACAGGTCACAACACCCAACTCAAATACAGAGTTGGTGTTCACCTCCCATGCTCCACGCATAACACAAGTGCTCCACGCACTCCACAAGCACTCCACGTGCTCCACAAGTACTCAAGGTACTTCAAGTAGATCTCCCATGAATTTGCAACAACCTGCAATTCAACAGACCATACTTATGGAAGGAACTTCCTTGCCTTCCTCTTGCTCTATCCGAGTACACACCCGTACTCCAAGTAGATCCTACCTGATACTGCTCCCTGTTGTGTTGCTGTCTGTATGACCTTGCACACCTGCAAATCAAACAATGGTTCTGCTCACCTGTGAACCTCGACCTTGCATACACATACCCCTGCAGATCAACGATCTTACTTACCATGTAGATCTCCTATATAGGTCATGCAACTGTGACCAAGATCCTACACTCTTGAAGAACCCAGCTGGCTCTCCAATCCAGCACCAACAAGCCTGGTACTGTGGCACTAGGAGGAACGCACCATTGCTCTACCTCACACATAGAAGGAGCTTATAATTATGCTCTCTTACTCCCTAGCACCCTTTTCCAATACAACCATGAGTCTATTATATAGATCTCATCAAACAATAATTAGACATCTAATTACAATAATTAGATCCGCAGCTATGAGTCTAAAATTAGCACTCATCATGCAAACACTTGGTTCGTTAGCTAACTTCCCGTAAATAGCTCGCAGTCGAACCACACAGGCGATCGACGTCGGTCCCTGTCTGCCTGGAGGTGACCGACGTCGGCCGATATATGACCGACGTCGGTTGCTTCCCTTTGCTATTCTGCCGACGTCGGCTGATCAGACCGACCCCAACTTCTCTGCAACTCAGCAACCTTCAGCAACCTCCTCTCCTGTTTGCATCAGTGAAGCTTTTAGCTCCACAATCTTAACAATCTCCCACTTGGAGATAAATAGCTGCACTGTACCTGTACCTGTACTCTGTCTAATCTGTTTCCTGGTTTGTATCCCTCTTCAAGCTCCCACCTGAAGACAACACACCACACAACCTGTGATGTACCTCCTGTCATCTGAGTAACCTGCCACATCCGAACCTACAACACCAGTAGTGAAGTCCTGACCCTGCATAGCAACACCTGCTGCTGGTCCCTCTCAGAAAAACTGAGAACCCACTTCCCCGAATTGGCTCCTAACTCTGACAGCTCCCACTGCATGGGAATACTCAGGTCTATACCAGACCTCATGTGATTTCGGACACTGTACCTGTCCAGCCCTTAGTGTGCTCTGGTTCTGCATCCCAAACCTCGCCAACACCTGATTCACATCAGCTCCCACTCGAGACAAAATCACCCTGTGATCTCCATGCCTCCCATGTCAAAGAATTCCGCTGCTCCAAACTCCTCATGACATGCCACTGAACTAATCTTACCCTTAGCTCAGCAAAACCCTGTATGTACTAACCCTGCTAGCAAATATACCATCCACATACAGCAACAGAATGATGTCGCGACTCATCATCCACCTGGTAAGGCAAACCACAGTAGTTACCTGACACTGACTAAAGCCATGCTTCGTCCTCCACCTGTCAAACCTGGTACCACTGTCTTGCAGCTTCTCAAGACCATATGCCTGGTCTTCCGTCTCACGTATCCGTTCTCTCTATTCTTCTACTAAGGAATCCATTCGTCTCTGTGCTTTCATCCAGCTGGCAAACCTACCAAGACTCCCGTCTGGTTCTGCATCATAATCCTGCCTAGCTCACACCTGTTTCCTGGATCCTTCCTGCTATACAATCAGCAACAAGTATGAAGAAGAGGAACATGAATTTGAGGGCCTACTTACGCCTTCAGTCCTCCGTATGGGTGTTTGAGACTCCTTGACAACATGCTGTCCACCCAAAATTCGTTACAGTGACCGACCTCGGTCACTCCACAGTCTGCATCCGACCGACGTCGGTTCCATGCGTCTGTACCTGACTACCAACCTGCCAGCGCTGGTGTCCCTTCTGCCGACGTCGGTCCTCCTGACCGACATCGGTCTTACATACTGCCGACGTCGGTCCCATGACCGACGCCGGTCTTACCCTGCCCGACACTGCCGGCTTCGGTCTGCACATGACCGACATCGGCACATGTCTGTTCGACGTCGGTTTCTCCTGACCGACGCCGGTGTCTGTGTTCGCCTGTGAGTGATGACTTTTTACCCGCGAGCTCCTTTGGATCAATCTCCATGTCCAAACTGCCCTGCTCAGATGTATCCAGCCTCATCCACTGAACTCTGTCCGCCATCTCCTCCAAGAACACCAAGACTTTCCAGTTCTTAAGCCTGTCAAATATATCTGTCTTTCGCTTAAGAACATGCATCTCCTTCCTGCTCATGTGACCAAGCCTACGAAGCCACGTCTCTGCAACAGAAGAAGAATCAGTAATATAAACAAGTAGATAAAGTATACCTGTTTTCTTACCACCAGCTAATTCAAGTGCTACCGCTGTGAGAGTTCTTGTGCATCTCTCATCACCCAATCTTTCTGAAGAAATTAGCCATATCTCCAAACCTGGGACCTGCATGACCTTCATCAACACCTGTGTGTTGGCCGCCTGTAATTTCAGCTTCACTTCCCCTTTGCCAATTTCTTGGCAAGGCTTACCAGCTCCTCTACCTGGGGCTGCATGGAAAGAGGCAACCGAATCTTTTATCCAAGATTCAACTTTATCCAAGAAACCTGCAAACACATCCTGTGCAACAACACCTGCTACATCTGTATCTTCAGTTTCTTCATGCTGATCTGTTACCAACCAACAATATTCTTTTACCTGCTCTTTCTTTCCATAGGACCGTGAGTAATCGTCTGTGCTTTTCAACTCCTCCATTCTTAGCTTACTTTGATCTGTCGTTGCTCTACTCCCACTCAATCAGAAACCCCTGAGAGTGCCCTGTAACCAAAACACAACCTGCTTCCTGCAACCTTAGCTCTGATACCACTTGTCAGGAATCTAGAACAACAAACATGCTCTGATCCCACTTGTCAGGATGCAAAACCGGAAACATACAATTGATTACCAAACTTCAAACAACTTAATATGCGGAAATAAACCAGATTCACCAAGTAACTAGAATTCAGAATAACACAGCATATGAGAGACAATACACAACTTGTATTAACACTTTATACAGAAAAGAATACAATAAAGAAGATGCCACTTCTTCTCCACCACCTTACAGAGGTTTCCCACACCTCAAGTGAACAGTAATTCTTCTCCCCAAAGCTCTCCCTCTCACAGGTCACAACACCCAACTCAAATACAGAGTTGGTGTTCACCTCCCATGCTCCACGCATAACACAAGTGCTCCACGCACTCCACAAGCACTCCACGTGCTCCACAAGTACTCAAGGTACTTCAAGTAGATCTCCCATGAATCTGCAACAACTTGCAATTCAACAGACCATACTTATGGAAGGAACTTCCTTGCCTTCCTCTTGCTCTATCCGAGTACACACCCGTACTCCAAGTAGATCCTGCCTGATACTGCTCCCTGTTGTGTTGCTGTCTGTATGACCTTGCACACCTGCAAATCAAACAATGGTTCTGCTCACCTGTGAACCTCGACCTTGCATACACATACCCCTGCAGATCAACGATCTTACTTACCATGTAGATCTCCTATATAGGTCATGCAACTGTGACCAAGATCCTACACTCTTGAAGAACCCAGCTGGCTCTCCAATCCAGCACCAACAAGTCTGGTACTGTGGCACTAGGAGGAACGCACCATTGCTCTACCTCACACACAGAAGGAGCTTATAATTATGCTCTCTTACTCCCTAGCACCATTTTCCAATACAACCATGAGTCTATTATATAGATCTCATCAAACAATAATTAGACATCTAATTACAATAATTAGATCCGCAGCTATGAGTCTAAAATTAGCACTCATCATGCAAACACTTGGTTCGTTAGCTAACTTCCCGTAAATAGCTCGCAGTCGAACCACACAGGCGACCGACGTCGGTCCCTGTCTGCCTGGAGGTGACCGACGTCGGCCGATATATGACCGACGTCGGTTGCTTCCCTTTGCTATCCTGCCGACGTCGGCTGATCAGACCGACCCCAACTTCTCTGCAACTCAGCAACCTTCAGCAACCTCCTCTCCTGTTTGCATCAGTGAAGCTTTTAGCTCCACAATCCTAACAAATGCTACCCTCCTATTCAATGCATCAACTACTTGATTCTATTTTCCTGATTTATGTTTCAACACAAAAGTATACCCTTGTAAAAAAGAAACCCACTTTACATGCCCACTATTCAACTTCTTTTATGTATTCACATACTTCAAAGCCTCATGATCTGTATATAGTATAAACTCCTTAGGCACTAGATAATGTCTCCAATGTCTTAATGCTTGTATAATTACATAAAGTTTAATATCACAGGTAGAATACTTTTTTCTTACCTCATTCAATTTCTCACTAAAATACGTTATTGGCTTTCCTTCTTGACTTAGTAGAGCACCAATTCCCATAAATGAAGCATCACAATTAACCTTAAATACTTTGTTAAAATTTGGTAATGCTAAAATTGGTCTTTTTGTAATTTTCTTCTTCAAAAATTCAAAGCTTTGTGTGGCAACTCTAGTCCATGTAAATTATTTCCCTCTCATGCAATATGTTATTGGTGCCACAATACTACTAAATTTTTTAATAAATTTTTTGTAAAAAATTGCTAAACCATGGAAACTTATTACCTCTATAATGCTTTTTGGAATAGGCCACTCAGAAATTGCCTTTATCTTTTTTTCATCTATTTTCACACCATCTATTGAAACTACAAATTCTAAAAATATGAAATTATTCTGCATAAACCTGCACTTCTTCAAATTTACATACAACTTCTCTTTTCTTACCAAATCTAGTACCATTCTCAAATGTTGTAAGTGTTCTTCTTTAGTCTTACTAAATATCAAAATATCATCAAAATAAACAACCACAAACATACCAATATATTCTCATAGTACTTTATTCATCACCTTCATATATATGCTAGGTGCATTAGATAATCTGAATGGCATCACCATCCACTCATATAAGCCATTCCTATTCTTGAATGTAGTTTTTCACTCATCTCCTTCACAAATTTGAATTTGATAATATCCACTCCTTAGATCAATCTTGGTAAAATATTTTGCTCCTACAAGCACATCCATCATATCATCTAATGAGGTATAGGAAACCTATACTTTATTATAATTTTGTTAATTACTCTACTATCCACACATAATCTCCATCCTCCATCTTTTTTTGGAGTTAGCAAAGCTGGTGTTGCACATGGACTCATACTCTCCCTTATCACCTTCTTTCTTAGCAATTTAGTAACTTATTTTTTTAATTATGCATGTTATATTGGACTAATCCTATATGCTGCTTGATTGGGTAGAGATGATCCTGAAATCAAATCAATGTGATGATGAATATCTCTCTTCGGTGGTAGATTATCTGGTAACTCATTAGACATAACATATGCATAATATTTCAACACTCTTGCTACTTCTGTTGGTATTTTCACCACTTTTGTGTCTTCATTATTTTCTACTAATATATAACAACATGCCACCTTCATATCTTGGATAAATTTTTTATTAGAGAGCATACTTTATATTTTCTCTTCCTCTTTAAGAGGTAATAAAATTACCTTTGTACAACCTTTCCAAAAAGTGTATGTTTTCTTTGATCCATCATGAATTACCTTCCTTTCCACAGTCTTTCCAATAACACATGACATGCATCCATAGGAATAACATGACAACATATTTTATCATTATATCATTTGCCTATAGAAAACTTGATTAAGCAACTTTTATCTACTATAACTTCATTCCCTTTCTTAAACCATGAAATGTGATAAGGATTTGCATGCTTTTCACATTAACAATTTAGTTTCTCTATCATTTTTTTAAAAACCATATTTTCACAACTACCACCATCTATAATTACTTTGCATACCTTTCCACCCAAAGTAAATCTTGTTCAAAAAATGATTGATCTCAGCCATGCATCACCACCTTCTTTATTTTGCACTTATTCCTTCCTTTGAGTGATCATGGTTCTTCTCATTATGAAATTCTCTCCAACATCTATAGCTTCAACTCAATATTTTGCTCTTTTATCTCATCCTCAACTAGATTCACTCTTAGGTGATCTTCTTGCCTCCTTTCTTGATCTTGATAGTGTGGACACTCAAATCTTTTGTGCCCTTCTTCTCCACATATATAATAGACATAAGATCTATGCTGATTCAAAAACCATCCTATAGCACCACCATAACCTCTTTTTCTTTGAAACCCTTTTCCTCTTTGTTGGTATTGAAAACATTGCCTATTGTCATCTTGCCTTTCTTCACCACGTGATGATTCACCTCTATTAGTATTAGACCCACATCTGTTAGTATTAAACCCACTTCATCCCCTATTTAGAGGGGATCCACCTCTTCTTATACCAAGAGACATTCTTTTAAAATTATGTCTATTTTATTTTTCTTCTACCGTCAAAGCTAATTGATAAGCCTCCTTCATGTAAAGTATTCTATGCATGATTAATTCATCTTGAATAGAAAATTTCAAATGATTTACATACCTTGAATCCATCTACTCTTTTGTTTCATCATACTCCACTCGTATGGAAATCTTGTAAAAATCATTTGTATGCTCTTATATACTGTGATCTTTTTTCCTCAAATTCTAAAATCTTTTGTATAGGGTTTATACAATCCACAGGAAAAAATTTCTCCCTCAGCTTCTTCTCCATCTTTTTCCACATATTAATCTTATCTTTACCTTTTCTCTATATTTATTTGTACAAGTAATCCTACCAAATCATTGCATGATCTTTCAATTTCATGCATGCAAACTTTACCTTCTTGTCTTCTTTCATAGTCTTCCACTCGAAGAATTTCTTCATGCTATTCATCCAATCTATCAAATCAAAAATTATCAAGATAATAAATTATCAACAGGCCAAGATCTAAAACAATAACCAGTATTGATTCATATTTAATGACTTGAAATAATTACAACCCAAACCATGATTAAATAAACCTCAACTCAGAATTAGAGTTGACATGCAAAAATTTCAAATAAACTAAAATTTAAAAAAAATGTCTATTTTTAGCAATTGTTATTTATAGTAAGTTTTTCATGCAAGCACACACATCTCTAAAAATCTTATAAAATATTATAAGATTATAATTAACTTATAAGACTAAATTCAACTAAATTTAACATCCGGTCTAAAAGTATACAATTTCTAAAAATAGAAAAATCCTAAAAAAATAATTAAGTTACAATTTTGGACCCTCAGATGATCACATGTGGCCTCCAAAAAATATATAAAACATCCTTAATTAGGTATATCTTCCAAGGACAGCAATGAACTTTTTAATAGAATCATTTTGGTGTGTGGAAGAGCTCAAATGGAGCTACAAGTCAAAATTTATAGCCTCCGAAAGGTTAGCCTATTTTTTATGCATCACCTCAACACTTGATAATGGGTAAATCAAGGTCACGCACAATTCTAAGGGTATCTCATTAAATTTAAAAATGCATGGTATCCTTTTTCACACATCAAATATTGGAGGTGCTTGAGTTTGAAGAAGAGAAAGCATCAAAACAATAAGCTTTTATGACAACCCTTACACATAAGTACTTGAAGAAGGTTTTGGTTCCACTTGCCCATTTCAAGGTGGTATATATTAGACATGTAGTGGTGAATTCTTCTCCATCTTTCTTCCCTAAACATTCACCAATTGATTCACCCATTCAATCTCCCCATTCCCTAGGTTGTCTGCAATAGGAGGACATCACAGCACAAGAATAAGTGGCACAGGCCAAAATATACAAAGAGAAGGCCTAGAAAGAAGTAGAGAAAAAGGCAAGGAAAGATGAAAATAAAATTAATAAGAAACAATAATCTGAGTACAAGGCTAAAGAATAATAATAGATGAATAAGCAAGAGGCAAAGGAGAAGTAGAAGGAATAAAAATCTGATGTGCAAAAGAAGTAGAAGTAAGAAGAAGAGGAGTAGAAGAAGAAGTTATGAGTAACAAAAAGGAAAAAAAAAGAGAGTGAAGCACAAGAGGAAAAAAATAAGAATTTTGAGGCTAATGCAGCAACCAACGAATAAGAAGAGAAAAAGAAAAAATCCCTATGAAATCAAGAAGAAGAGAACAAGAAAAAGGTTGAGGAGTAATATACCAAGGATTTTACACATTAAGTAAAAGAAGTAAAGGCACATATAATAGTAGTTTCCAAGGAAAAATAGGAACTAGAGATAAAGAATAAGGTTTAATTCTGAGCCAATACTTGAAAGGTTAAGTAGTTGAAATAACCTATGAATCCAATAAAATATCTCAAACAACAACTGATTCCTTATGCCCCATAGGCTTCCAGCATATCACAAGGCTCAAGATCATCATTGGGAGGTGAAAAAGAAGAATTATTATAGGAAAAACCTTAGACAAATATAGGTAATGTTTATGGGATGTGTAATTTCCACCCCTATGATGAATAACCTTCACACTCTCAATCATACAAATCTAACACTAGTTATCCCTAGCCATAATTGTTATGACTTCTCTCACTTTAACCACAAGTCAAGAGGCATCACTTGATATGACCTACATAATATTAAAAAAACATATTGAGGGAGCAGTTGCATTTCAAGATTCCATAGCATAGAAGTCCATTGAGATGGAGCAGGACAACCTCCAATTGAGGGAAGAAAATGTAGATTTGCTTGCTCGATTAGCTAAGGCTATAAATATCATAAATGACATTTTTCTAGCACTAGTTGTATAAGTTATGGGAAACTAGGTGATGTCTAAGGAGAAGTAACTCACTACCTTACTCACTCAATTAACCAAGGATTGGGTGGTTGTGCTAAAAATTTAGAATCTTTAAGTGCAAGTTCAGCGCCTAAAATCTAAAATAGAAGCCATTTTCAAGCTCATCAAATAATATTATTAGGTGTTGGATATTTTTATGTAGAAAACCACCCAAATTACTCATGGTATGCTATACTATAAAAATTAATTGCATGATACACTAGGTAAGGTGAAACTAGATTTATCCAAGGTAGATAAGGCCAAGACCATCATGGAAGATCATATAACCACATCAGATCACATGGACATCATACTCAAGTAGTCTCTTAACTCAAGAGATAATGTCATGAAAAATATGACTGCATGGTAGAAAGAAATGCTTCACAACATGTTTGCTAGCATCCAAACATAGTGGTACATAAACATGATGGATGAAATGTCACAAAACATTTAGTGGAATCTCTCAGAGATTAGGGCTATCATTGCAATCACAAAGGATGAAGATATCTATATAATCATGCAGATCCAATCTGTATTTTATACACTAATCAACATGACCTCTAGGATGCATTAGTTGACTTGAAAAAATTTAAGCAAGATATTTCACATCTTGATAGCTCAATTTTTATGGTTATCGACAAGCCCCAGTTCATTCCGCTAGCCTAGCTTGAACAAGCACTATAGTAAAATAAGGCATCCAAAACATCATAACAACAACCTCCAACAACTAATTATGTAGTTGCATCATCCTCAACTAAGATCCTAATAGCACCATATTATACACTAGTAGCATCTTCTGACTTATCCCTAGTCATAACACCTTTATCACAATTTCCTCCAATTATAGTAATGCACTTTATACCTCATCCATCGCTCTAAGTACATAGTAATTCTTAGTTTTCAAATTTTGATGAATTTAGAAGTAGGGAAGGCTATAAGCATTAGGCATGTAGCTAGGATGGTTGAAGACAGTTTGTAAAGGGAAAATTCTTGGTTATGCTAATTTATTGAAAACCTAAAAGGTTGGTAGATTAGTATGCTAGTTAGTTAAAAAACCAAAAGAGTAGCTAGGTAGTGCGCAAGATGAGAAAATTGATTAATGACACCTTGAGTGATTACCATAAGTAGTGTTTTTGTACCAAACCCTTAGCTTAGGTAATTCCACCAGTTACAACACTATGCACACTTCTTGTAATTTTGTCTTGTGACAAGACATTGTTTAGGTCTAGTAAAGTGTTGTTATTAGACATAGGATTGTAAAATCATAGAGGATAGTTAAATGAAAAGTGTACAATGTAAATCATTTTTTATGTATTCAGTGTATGTATGTATATCAAAATATTTTATAATATGAAAAGACTCCTTAAAAATAATAAATTAATGGTTAAAATCCGAATCAAAAAAGTATTTTGAGTTCTATAAATATTCTTCAGATGTAAAATAAAAGAGTTATGAATGATGTGATATTAATATAGAGATCAATTCATGGTTCTTCGAATGTCTTTGTACTTGTTTTGTGTGCAATTGTATTTTTTATGTTTGAATATGTTTAATTATATAATAATAATGAATTTTATGTACACTTAATTCTATGTTTCTATGGATAATCATTAAACTTGAACATAATGAATATTCAGCTTGTTCTCTAATTTTATTTGAGTTATGAACCTATATTTAACTTTGCACAGTAATAAACATTAGCATGTTTTGATGGGTTTTCAAGGAAACTCTATTAACACCTCCCCTCGAACCCCAACCCGCCCCACTCACCCCCCCACCCCGCTCCCACCCCGTCATCCCCTCCACCCCCATTTTAAATATTATTTTTATATTATATTTATAATATAAACTTCTTTTTTTTAACCTTTTTCTTTGCATTCAATACATTTATTTTCACATCAAGTAATGGGGAAAAAATATGTAACAAGCATAATTTTTTTATTCTAGTCTAAAAGTATTGACTTCTTCAGATAAATTATTCATTTAAATTCCTTAGGTAAATATTTATTTTGTCTTATTCTATTTGTTCTATGACTTAGATATACCTACTTGTAGATGGTGATTTGACCATACAAGTTTTTATTTCTATATGTATATCATTTCTTTGAAAGTAGGCAAGAATCTATAGTTTTAAGAGAATAGATAAATTCCATTTTAAAAGAATTATCACTTGATTAATACCACACAACAATACTTATATCATAGTTAGAGTTATATATAGTTCCTCTCAATGATGTTTTAGGTAAACTTTCCCTTTTTGTAAAAAGCTTATTCATTATACATGTTTCGTTTGTCCTAGATTTATAACTTTTCAACATGTACATGATAACAAGGTTATTTACTAACAGAGGTTAAAATTTTGTAGCTATACACTATGGAAAGGGAAGATATATTTTAAAATTCCTAGGCCTAATAAAGTGTTTAAGACTGAGCATGACTTTATGCATATTATTATGTCATCTTATTCAAGATATAACTCTTACTCTATAAAATTATTAGAATTATATATATATATATATACAAGAAGCTCTTATAAATCTCCCATTAATAGTTCAAGTGTAAGTCAGGAGAGAATCATGCAGGCCAATCACTATGTCTGGGTGCCTCACCTAGTTGGTTATTTTGAGCTAAATTTCAAAGGCTTAACTCATGGCAATCTGGATGCATCTAGGGCTAGGTGTATTATTAGGGATTATTCTAGATCCTTGATTAGATTTGATTCTCTAAAGCTTATGGATGGCACCAATGATGAAGTGTACTAGGATGGGGCTACCAAGTGCTATCGATGAATAGGGGGTCAAGGATCCCTCTCTATATATGGGATATGATATAATTTAAGTGAAGTGGTTTAGTTCTCATTCTGGCCAATCTCGAGGGGATATACTTTTATCGAGACTGAGACATAGGAACCCATCACTCTTATGTTAGGAGCCCCATATATTGTTGTGTTGTTAATAAATCTCCCAATGTTTCTACATTATCATAATTTTTTGAATGTTTATATTAATATCTAGGGAGGGTCCCCTCTCTTCTCTATATATGGGGCACTTTCATCAACAACCTCTATCTTACCCCATATCTAAATAGAGGGGGTAAGGAAGGGGTCAAGCACCACATCTTCCATTCCCTAAAATCTCAAGTTGTGGTTCTTGGCCTTGAACTATCATTATAGTGTGTAATTGAGCATTTGATTTGGAAATGGGACTCCATGGTTGTCATAAGGTATTTTATCTCTCAGTCATTTGTTGCCTAAAATATTAGACACATATGGATCATGCTTGGATGATCCATGATTTTTTATTTGGTCAGCATTACATTTCTCCTAGGAAGTAAATGCCAATGTTGATCTCCTATCTAATTATAGCATTTGAAAGATGATATCTATCATTTTGATAATCTTTCAACTCTTTGGGAAGGGTTAGAGGTCTTGAAATTTGTTTGACCCCTTCCCCCTCCCTTATTTTTGGTTTTTTGGCTCCCTCACTCATTTTGCATGTTGTATCTTAGGGTCTCATGTGCTAATGATCATGATGACTCCCTCTCACTATGATTTGATGGATTATTTATGAATTGTGATGCTTTTCAAGTGTGGGGTGTGTGAGTTGAATATGTATCCTTGGTAAGCTTATTTATCAGCATGTGTGTTATTTCAAGTTTTGTTTTATGGTTAGTTTTGGAGCATCTGAAGGTGATTCTAGGTTATCTCGAGATGGGGCTTGTGAAAGTTAATGATTGTTTCTCACATTGATTTGGTGATTACTCTATCTATGTGAAAATGAGAAATAACATTCACATGCTAAATTTTTCCTACTTGAATCCACAAAGTTTTTTAGATCCCAACAAGATTAGTTTTCAATTCCATTCAGACTATGTTGGGTGAGGAGTTTCTATTTGAAGATGTGCATTGTAGGCAAACTCGGTAATTATATTTTTTTATATCTATTTAATTCACATTATAAAGGATAGGGATCTTGTTCAAAAAAAATTGGATACCTTTTTTAAATCACTCTTTTGTCATGACTTGGAACATGATTTGGATATATTTGGTCCCCTTTATGCACGTTCCCTTCATCTCACTAGTAAAGTAAGGGAACAATCCCTCTAGGTGTATTGTGGATGGTGGAAACATGATTTGTGAACTTGGTGGATTATTTGGAAGATGTGTTGGATTTCACGTGGAATCCATATCCAAGCCATGATTAGGTATTTCCCCCTTTAGACTTGGTAGCACTTAAATTTCCCATTTTTAAATTTATTTCTCTCTACTATTAGTTTTAGGAGCCTCATATGTTTAAGGTGGATAATTTCTTTCTCTAAAATGAGTGGTCTGAAGTGAAAAGAGACTCCTTCAAAGCTAGAATAGGGTGAAACAAGTTCATCAGGTGGCAATAGGCACTATGCACAAAGGAAACTAGGTCTTGGTAGGGGTGGCTGACAAGGTCATGGTCATGGATTTTTGGATCTACTGAGTTCAAGTTTGTCTATAGCTGGGAGTGACCTTCCCCATAAACATGGTCATAATGATGGGCATTTTAGTTGTCAAGTTGAATTTGTTTCAAAACATTTGAATTCCTAGGTTGTAATATCAAATGAAGGTGGTGTTAAGGCTAAAGGTGAGGCAAGTTTGGAACATCTCATTTTCATGGTAGTGGATTCAAAATTTGAAGTGACAGTTGGAGTAGGTATTGATTCATATGTTAGGTTTGGTTCTCATTTAGAGATGTCTTTGGGTTAATGTAGTTGATGTAGTAGTTTTTCCTACTTCTTGGTGCTTTCCCCTAATTCATTATGTATTTCAAGATGTTTTGATATGTTGACATGGATTTTTACGTGATTTCCATGGTCATGTTTTTTTAATGGTCTCTTAGTGGGATATGCCTTGGATGTAAAATCATGGTTTTTTTGGATATCTACTTTCCATTTTTTTAATCACATTGCTTATGAATTGGTGAGGGCCCCTTCACCCTAAAGAACTTATCAAAAATGGAATATCTTATAAATTCCTTACTTCTTCTAAAGCTTTGTTTTTAATAAGGACAACAACATTTATTCAATTAATATTCAAAATGTATATTTTTTTATTTAAAAGAGCAACATATGAAGAATAATAAGGTGGCATTTTTTATTTAAAATAAAACTAAAAACTTATTTTCCCATAATAATTAATATTTTCATTTTTTATTAATATAATAAGCACAACTTCTTCTTCTATAATTTATTTATAAGAAATAAGTAAATATCAAAAATTATATTTTCATAGAATAATTTGGCCACATTGTAGTTATCCTTTCATTCATGAAATAGAATTATCATAACTTAAGCTCCCTTAAGCACTATAAACAATCGCCAAAATTTTATTTTCAACTCTCTTTTACAACATGGATTATATGATTCTATACATAGCCTTTAAAATAAATAGTAAAATACATTATAATTAACACCCCCAGTAGTACACTTTTTTTCTACAACATAAGCTTAAGGAAAATTTAACCTTTTGTAAATGTAATTCACTCAATCAAGCCACCTATTCACTTTTAAATGACCCAATCCCTACTAAGATGGCATAAAATAGTCAATTTTTTCACAATAATATAGTACAACACTTCTCCAATTTATTTACCAATAATCAAATTCACTTTCACAACAATAAAAACCTGTACTCAAACTTCTACAACAAACAACTTCCTTTCTAACACTCAAACTTATACAATAAATAACTTCCTTTCCATATCACAAAAATTTAGCAAATAGATAGAAGAGAAAAATGTCACCTCTCATTCATATGATTCCATCATGTATCAATGACCATCATCAACCTTTTAGCCCAACAGTTAACCCAAACAATTAGCACATAGTCATAGGTTTACAATTTGAAAGTAAATGTTAACATTTGTGACTTTAAAACTAGACAACAATTGGCACACCCCAAACCAAAATGATCCCTAGTACTTATGAAAATAATAGGAAGACACTGAAGTAAAATATATCAAGCCGTATATCTAGTAGGGTACCTATCTACATATAAAAGGGCTTAAATGAAAATAATAATTTCTACTCATATCAAGAAAATCCTCTGCTATAGGAACATCTATTTCATTATAATTCCAGAAACTTTTACACACATAACATACTAGTTTTTGTGCATTCGTATTTAAGAGACAGCCTGCCTTAACTCCAACAATATCAAAATTTTCTCCTCTAAGGTCCTCCTTATTTATGTCATTGCAACTATACTTTTCCAAGTTATCCTCCAATTATTCTAAGATTAGAATCCAATATAAATTCTATCAAAATTTATAAATAAAATAGGAGAAGTTTTTTATTTTTTTAAACCTATCAAAGAGGGACAAGAGTCCTTTATTGGGCTTGCAACTTCTATTCTCCCTGAGAATTGCTTAGAGAATATAACTTCTTATTTAAAACACTTTTTGGATTCATCTCCAAGGTCCCCATAATAATGCCACCTCATTTTTTGTCAATGGGAGAGCAAGGATTATTTTTTTGAATTTTTGTAATTTGGCTCTTATAGAATTTTAATATTTTAAGTATAAAAAAGGGGTTTCTTAAATGTTCATTTACTTAGGTACAATCATGTATGTAAATTTGTAAATAAAATTACTATTTGTTACACATTCCAAAGTTTAAGAAATTATGGACAATATTTAAATAAAAACAATGTGGTAAAGGTATGCATAAATGTTTTGTAACACATGCTAGGATGAGGCCCTTATGATGAATATGAGATAGGTGCAGTGTTGGATTAGTGATCAATCTCTTATCCCCTTTTTACCTTTAACATTTTCCGTTTAAACACTTTCATATGCATACTCATAACACCTAACAAAACATTGACGCAATATTAAGTAAAATAAATAATGAAATCAATGCATCTATAGTAAGGTCATGTCAACCCATGAGCCCTGCCATAGTCTCATGATCCAAAATTTAAGTGTCATAAATAAATCAAAAGAATATAAAAAACAAGATTTTTATCTTGTTGTGAAATCAAAAAACATGTTATCAAATCAAGATAACCATATTTTTATCTATAATCTATCTATCTTACTATAAACTATAGTCTTTCAATCCATTCTCTCTAAACATCAAGTTAAAACATGAAATATATCTAAAAAATAGGATACCCATCTGCTAAAGGAAAAAATATATTTTATTTTTAAATCTAATGTGGTCTTCAAACAAGTATTCAATGTGTGGAAGTATGAAATATAACTCATAGCATGGTCCCCATCTACTTGGATATGATTTTAGTCTTGAAGTATTTAAAATATGCCTGTTAATTTTTTTAAAATATAAAAAAAGAGTCTATGATGAACCCATATCCATTTTCCCTAATTTGGATCTTAAGAGTACCAATGTATCACCTTTGACCATTGGTTACTCCCCCATACCATAGTATAATACCTAATGTAAGCATACACTCATGATGTTAGAGTAGAAACCAATAATGCATGTAGATCTAATAGTGTAATCTACTATTGTAGTCTTGCATGAATCATCAAGAGAAAACTCAATGAATCACATGATTAATCCATAATGAGTTAGATAACATATTATATAACCCATGTTCATCAATAATCATGATCAAACTCTATAAAAGTATGAACAATAAAACCATGTGTAAGTTAATCATAGAGCATTCACATAATCTCATGTCCATTCATCAATATATATAAATACTTAATAGCTATGAATATTTCCTAATCTTATCAAAATAATGAGAGAGATGAGAGAGAGAGAGAGAGAGAGAGAGATAATATAATTTACAATATGGTCAAAAAATGCCAACATAATTTGTATATGTAATTATGAATGCTATAAAGTTTCTTGTAAAAATATAATCAATTAAATACAATCAATATGTGTATATAACAATAATAACATGATTACCTCTCAATGTCAAATAATCACACAAAATAAAGGTAGATAATCATCTTGATGCACACCACAAAAATTGTACTTATCACAACAATTCAACATAAACTACTGAAATCAAAGCAAATGTAGACAATCACAATTTTATCAAAACCCTAGGTGACAAGAAGGTATCAATACTAACCACATTTGAAGAACAACACTAGGTATGAAACCCATCAGTAACCATATTAATTTCAAGACCTATAAGGATTCAAAAAATGGGGTGTGGCATTCCATTTCAATATCTAGGTGTTATCATCTTGTTGTAATATTTCCCATTATACCAAATACTTGTTGTAATTGTCTTTCTTAGTATTCACTATCTTCTTGTCCAAAACCCATATTATATGTTTCCTTCTTCCTTGGATATTATTACCTCCAATCCACTTTTTTTATTCCCTTAATTATCCTCTTCAATTAATGCATATAAGTAAAAAGACTTAAATATTGGAGAAATATCAAAATTATATAGAAATTTTACCTCATAAGAATTATCAATTATTTTCTTCATAATCTTAAATGGGCCAATATTTATAGTTAAGATTTTTATATGTTCATGTTCTAATTATTTTGGATTAATGTGCTCTAAATGAAGTAAAACCAGGGTAATTCAGAATGAGTAAAATATAAAAATAACATACAAATTTTGGAATATATTGATATTGCAATCAAATGATTTATAATTGACAAAGCAATAAGGGAAAGATATTCTTATGATTTCTAATATGATGTCACTCACAACAGTCATCATTGATTCTAAAATAGTTCTTTGTATGATCTATCACTATGTTTTATCAAAAATTGGGGAACTAAGAAGATTTATAGATCCTAATTAGATAAAATTGACTTAGCTAAATTAGGATTTAAAATATAAACATAGATTAATCATTCACTGATTTATAACTTACTATATTTATAAATTTGATAAAAATGGAAAATGCAAGAAGGAAATAACTTATATATAAAAATGGAATACAAAACTATGACTAAGACTAGAAAATAGGTTGTGTGATTGTGTTGACTAACTTCGAATCTGAAATAGGGATTTGTTTGATATCTAGACAAGGCCACTAGATTTAGATAGGGGCATGGTACATTGGTATCCTTAGGGAGTGTTGATGTCCTATAGGGGATAGCTCTATGTAACTAATGTCACAAATTAAACTTCACTTGTGTGTCCTTTTTTACTATGTGAGATCCCTCAATCCATCATGAAAACCATTGTGTCTCTTCTTATTCACTTAAACCCTAGCTCAATGACCAAGAGGACAATTGAAATCATAGAGTAAAAATGGGTTAGCAGTTTAATTTGTGATTGAATTTAACACCCTTTATCTTAAGCACTACATACATACAAATACTCCAAAGGCAGATCAAACTCCATGTAGTTCTCCCATATTATAATGGTGTGTGTGAAAGACTGGTGAAAATGTTAAATATGGATACAATCCTAGTGTGATTTAGTGCTTCAAAATTGACTTATGACCTTGGATTTGTATACAAACTTAGCTCAGGGTACTTGGGTTGTGTGAACTCTAAATTGGTAAAATAGGTGTTTTTATCTCAATGTACAGTTAGATGTTTCAGTGATTTTTCATGTATAATCCTCTTGTATGAAAAATGGTTTGAAATGTGTCTTTATAGTGACGTCTTAGGAATTTTTTAAAATGGGTATTTCTAAACTTTTAGGACAACATGAAACATAAAATTAAATTTAAGTAACTAGTCATTATTTGGCAGGAGGATGTAGCTAGTAGAATTGGACACTACCAAGGAGCGGGATTGTCTGAATCAGGTGGCCTTTTATAGAGGTCAAAAATAACTAAACTAAAGGTTTGGATCAGTATGAAAGTGATATTAGGTTTCCTAAGTTTATGGATATGGATGTTTTAATATCATTAGTTGTTTGTAGGAATGGGTCATCTATAATAAGAGTGAATGAATAATGGTTGGAAGACCATAGAATGAAGCATAAGCTAAGTGTATATGAGCAGTGGTCACAAGTGCACTATTTCAGATTAAATGTTAATATGTGTCTACATTTTCCACCATTTTATTATACTAATGCATCAAATTTAAATTACTATATTAAAATGAAAAGTATGTAGCTAAACTTACCTCTGAAGAATAGTCTTGAATATAGGCCACAATGTTGAACTGTGATTCATGCAAACCTACAATGGAACATGTATAAATCAGTCCTTAAGATTAAAATCTAAGAGTAAAAGATAATAAATTTATATATTTAATAATAAGGAATGAATACCCTTGATTGTGTAGTCAAACTTTTGTGTTTTTTGATGAAAAATTGATGATTATAAAGGGTAGGACCCTTAGAGATTTCATTTCATTGAAAAGTTTGGATTGGGTTGTGCATGTTGCAATCCTCATTGATAGGAGAGTGTGATTAGAAAATTAAGGTGTATTTGAATCCATCATTGCATACCAAAAGTAGTAGTGCAGTTTAGAATCCCTATATAAATTCTAATAGACTATTATAGTGAAAAACTAGTGCAAAAAGGTGAATCACCCATTATAGATAGAATAAGAATAATTTATGGTGCAAAATTGGTGTAAAACTAGTACAAAAATAGCATAATATGGGTTTGGTACATACATCATGGAGAATGATACGTATTATTATTCCATATTCAAAACCAACACAACTAAACAAGGAGGTAGTCATATATCACATACATGCCCCAAATATGATATATGGTGTGTATGAATTTTGAAACTAACTAATATCATGTGATTTTCTAAGAAAAAACATATTATGGGTTTGGTTCATACATCATGGAGAATGATAAGTATTATTATTCCATATTCAGAACCAACACAACTAAACAAGGAGGTAGTCATATATCACATACATGCCCCAAATATGATATATGATGTGTATGAATTTTGAAACTAACTAATATCATGTGATTTTCTAAGAAAAAACATATGTACAAACTATGGAACACATGTCATGCATGATTCCCCCATTTTGAATAAAATCTAAGACAAACCTAAGTATTCTTATGAAAACTATGATTAGGTACCTATTAAGAATTCTTCTGAACTGACTAAGATTTTAAAATTTTATAAAAACAATTATTTTGTGCTAGTTGGGATCGCATCACATTTTTGGACAAGGCTAACATGCACCCCTATCTGAATGGAGTGTTCTTTTCCAAAACTAATTTTTGGATGATTTATGGGTATGAAACCTAATCAATATGTAAAATCTACAAATTTATGACTGTATACTAGGTTGTTATAGCTTAGTCTCTAAGACAAACCACTATATATGTACCCTATTTTAAGGTGAGTTATGAATCCTGCATAATAACTTAACTCAAAATAAAAATTTATGTGAGATATGTTATGAAAAAGATGTAAATTTGAGTAGTAGTGATAGCATGGAGAAGAATGGCATAATCGTGTGTGTGTGTGTGTGTGTGTGTGTGTGTGTGTGTGTGTGTGTGTGTGTGTGTGTGTGTGTGTAATTATCAAAATAGTAATGTAATATACATGTAGAAATAAGCATACATAGTGACATTGTCTAGATAGATGTTATAAATTTAGTACACATATAAGTGATCATATATTGTAGATAAGTAAGACTAACAACTCAAGGAGGATGCATGATATCCATCATGGAATTAAAATTTTATAAATGTGCATGATATCCATCATGGAACTAATAACTATTTAAATAATTAGCATGGTCATGACACACAAACAAATATTACATGCACAACATGCAATAGAAACCCAAGGGGCTAACATATAAGGGACATGTTTAAATGTCCTTCACACACATAGAAACATAAAATGAAGGATTTGAGCTACACACAAGTACGTGTTAAAATTTCCACAATCCAAACAAAGAATACACACAAGACATGAAGCATAGAAGTAAACATTCAAAGCATGCAAGAGTAAATGTAATTGATTAACATAAAAAAATTTAAAATCAGTATATTCAGTAAATTAAGTAGCCAATTAGATATCAATGCATAATTAAGTGATAAATATTGATAAAGTTTGTGTGGTGTAAGGAACTAACATATGAACAATAACGGATAACCAAATAATTATAGAACATGTGTATGAGATGCCCTTGATGAGCTTGTTGATGTATATACAAGTTATAAGAGGCCTTTTTCTTGTTTGGATATGAGAATTGATAGCATGTGTTCACTAGGATAGGTCTAAAAAAATATGACAAGGGTGTAATGTGATACTATCTAAATAGGTTATATCTATCCATGTGAAATTTTTGAGTCTAAGACAGTAGCACCTCATGTAACGGTAGTTCAAAATGACATGTATGTTATGCATTCACTCATGTACACTTGTGAAGTATAATTGACATGAAATTGGATAGTAATACTAAATAACTAAGTACAAATTGACTACTATAAATGAACTAACATAAGCATGCATAGGTCCTTATTTTTTAAATTTTTGGAATATTTGATATTTTTTATTTTTTATATGTCAAAACAGGAAAAGGAAGAGAAACTAATGGATGAGTCTCACAAGAGACTTAAAATAAATAATTCTTGTTTCTAACTAAGAAAGTATGATTTCTCAAAAATGGTGAGTATCATGCCATTATGAAGTAATTGATCTCGATTGAAAATCTAAAAATTGATCCAATTTTGTACCCTAAATAACATTGTCATTATGAGAAACTTTATCATTTTATTTATGTTATGTAGTATGGTGAACTCTAGGGCTCTTTGGAACCCATTGTGAAGAGTGACAACTCTGAACTAGTGTGTTAGGTTGAACACTCTAGTTACCTATGATGTTATCTAGAAGTGAAAGATGACCTTGTAGAATGTGTAATAAAATTTTGATTAAGTGGCCTTTCAAGGATAGGCCTCCCTAGAAGGGTTGTCACTTTCAGTTGAATTTTTTTAGAAAGTTGAGCTAGTTGTGGTGGATCAACTAAAGCCTACTATGTAGGAATCATGATCTTTGGTTGGAGAGGGTATTCATATGGAATACCATGAACCATGATAAGCTCGTTAAAAAAATATATACTTTAAGCATCAGTGAATTATGCAATGTATTATGAAAATTTGTTGAATCTAAGGGCATCCTGATAACATATCAAAGACCCCTGCACTAGGTACTAATGTAAACTTTGTGGCCACATGTTTTGTATCAATCTGTAATGGTAGTGTGATATATTTAATATAACTCTCAATGTGCCCATTGAAACCCTTAATAATTTTGGTAGTAGGAAATATATATAAATCTGTGTATCTAAGATGAGAGAGAAGTGTGATGGTACACATATTCACACTTGACCGATTATCAACCATGACACTTTATTTATTTTGATGATCAATATAAACTTTGATTAATAAAGAGTGTAACCAGAGTCATCATAAAAATCTCATGCTCTACAAATGTGATGAATGGCCAAGAGGGCACTGAAACAATATATTCACTAATTCCACTCAATTGATTGGGTGCCTCTACATGATAATAAACTGGTGGGGGTGTGAATTATATGTGTAATACACTTTGGATGTATCTATTATCTCTTGATCTATATGATTAGGGAAAGTATCACTGAATATATTCATTTTTCTACTCTAACTCAGTTGTGTTTGTGTACTTTCATTAGGTAAATCATGTCAATAATTTTCTCATCTATCAAGTCATAAATCTTATTTCGTAAATTGATGCATCTATTTTTAGTATGCCCTAGTGCTCTATGATAGTCACAATAAGTATTCTAATCAAATCATTTTTGAATAGTATTAGTCGTATCAACCTACTTTATGGAAAGGAGTGATATGACATTGAACTATAATAATGTCTATAAAACCTTGTAGGAAGCTTCTGGTAAATTGGTAATCTATCTTCTTGGAGGAGCTGATAATACAATATGTGAAGTAAGTTGTGAAACTTCATTGGTTTTTATCTTTTGATCATTCTTGTTCTCATTTTGTCTCACCTTGTATAGTTGCTTTCTCATATTATTAGCAAGAGAAGTATAAATAGGGTTCATTTCATACTTAAGTTTGTTCATTTCTAATAATTTGACCTTTCTTTCCTTAATTGTATAATACAAATTTGTGAATGATGGACACTTATTGAAATAATGGACTCGTGCAAATGTGGAAGCAAAATTTTCCTAAATATATCTTGAAAATATTTATCTTTCATAGTTTTTCTAAATTTAGATAGCATGGTCTTATACCTTAAGATGTATTCTATGATAGGTTCATTGGATACCTGTTTGATTTGAGCAATTTGCACATATGAAATCTTCTCATTTATGTTGATTGAGAAGTGTGTGAGACTGCTAAGGGATTAAATGTATTAACTAGCTAATATGGTAAACCATAAAACCATAGTAGTGCATATTATTTTACGCTTCTCATAAATAACTTGGTTAATAATATATCATTGGATGCATATTCAAAACATGTTGCATGAAATCCTCTCAAATGTTGTTTGGGGTAACCTTTTCCATCATAAAATGTAAACTTAGGTAATAAAAAAACTAGTTGGTAAAGGATATGTTATGATATGTTGAGCCAATGGAATATGTTATAAAGTCTGTGAATCAAGTCCCTGATTTGGTTTCAAAGCACCTTGTTCCAAATGTAACACCTTAGATTAAAAAAAGTGAATCTCTTGCATAATGGATTCTACATTAGGAGAAGAATAATTTTTGCTAACCAAAGGTGGTGTCTCCAATTACTGAGTAAGAAGTGGCATGTTAATCTATTTAAACCCTTGGGTTTCCAACATACTAAATGGAAATACAAAGTTTGGATCAAATGTTGTAGGGAAGGGTAAATAATCCATAACAAATGAAGTTTCAGATGATTACCCTTCAACTAATTTCTTCATTTCCTCTCAAAAAAAAATTATAAACACATATTTCATATCTTTATTTTTTACAAGGTACCTTGTTAATTATCTTTTATCTATGTCATCAAATCTATTAAATGATTATGCCATTGAGATTTTTTGGATAAAATTTTGGAAATGCTCAGTTTGAGTACTGTTGAATCTAGCACCTTATCTAAGATAGGTAGAAATAACATGCTTATATATTGAACCAACTATGAAATAAAGACCTGGGTTACTACTACTAATAAATATTTTACCAAATCTAAATACCCGAATACAACAATTAGAAACAACAAAAAGAAGGAAAGGAATCCTAGCAACATGTATGATTAAGATTTGTAATATTCAATCAATAGACGGGTTCATGAATATGTCTTATCAAAAATTGGGAAATTAGAAAGAGTGTTAGATCCTAATTAGATAAAATTGTCTATATAATCATAAATTAAACATTCACTGATTTGTTACTATCTTTTGAAATGTGTTAAAGGGGAAAAAATAAATAAAGAAATAACTTATCTAGAAAAATGGAATGTAAGACTATGACTGAGACTATAAAATAGATTTTGTGACTATGTTGACTAACTCTAAATCTAAAATAGGTATTTGCTTGATCTTTGAATAACACCACTATATTTAGATAAGGAACAGTACGTTGGTCTCCTTAGGGAGCGTCAACATCAAATAATATGATAGATTCATCTTTACTTGTGTGTTCTATTTGATTGTGTCAGAGCCCTTGATCCTTCATGAAAACCATTATGTATCTTCTTCTTCACCAAAACCCTAAATCAATGACAGATAATATAAATGGAATCATGAGGTAAAAATGAGTTAGCAGTTGAATTTGGTTTGACCTCAACACCTCCTATGTTGAGCGTTGCCTATATACTAAAACTCTAGAGAGGGATCAAAATCCATGTAGTTATCCCATGCTACAGTGGTGTGTGTTAAATACTGGTGAAAAATGCTAAATTTTGGTGCAATCTTGGTGTGATTAAGTGCTTCAACAATTAATTGAAATCCATGTAATTATCCCATGTTATGGTGGTGTGTGTTAAATATGGTGAAATTTTGGTGTGATTACTTGAATCAATAATGATTTCTGACCTTGGAGGTGTCTGCATACTTATATCAAAGATACTTGGGTTGTGTGGACTCTAAATTGGGTAAAATATGTGCTTTTATCTCAATGTACAATTATATGTTCTAGTGTTTTTTCATGTATGAGCTTTTTATATCCAAAAATGGTTTGAAATGTGGTTTTATAGTGATATTTTAATAATTCTTTCATATGAGGATTTCTAAACTTGTGGGATGACCTGATAAATTAAATTAAATTTGAGAAACTAGTCATTATTTGGTAGGAGGACATGATTATCAAAACTAGACACTATCAGGAGCAAGATTATCCAAATAAGGTGGCCTTGTTCAGAGGGCAAGAACAACTAAATTGAAGGTTTGGATCAGTCTAAAATTTAGTTTAGGCTGCCTAGTATGTTGGATATGGGTATTTTTATATCATTGGTTGCTTTTAGGAATGGGTCATCCACTAATAGGAGTGAAGAAATAGTAATTGGAAGACTTTAGAATGAGGCATGCACTAAGTGTGTATGAGGAGTGGTCACAAGTGCATTGTTTTAGATTAAATGTTAATTTGCATGTTTACACATTACTTAAATTAAAAAACAGTAACTCAAACCCTAATTTCATGCTATCAATAAATTGTGACACCTACGGCCATCGTTGCAGTCCTAGCTCTGACGGTAATGTCTCTCTATACTATGCACGTCTATTATTGGCAAAATTTATATGAACATTATAGTATAATGTGAAATAAAGGAATAATGTCGTAGAATAAGATAATGATGTTATGGAATAAGGGAATGATGTCATAGAATAAGAGAATGATGTTACAAAATAAGGAATGATGTCTTAGAATAAGGGAATGATACCACAAAATCTTCATACATATCAAAATGATAATAATAAATAATATGTAATAGTTTACATGAGTAAAATACATATATACCATGATATATATGTAAATATATGCTAATTAGTAGTTAATAAGTTAAATAAGTGTAAATGAATGGTTACCAAAAGTAACAATGAGTGAAAAGATGTAACATTTGGCTTTTAAAAGGTATATAATGATGTAAATGGTGTGAAATATAATAGTCACAATCATCATCATGAAATATATGAGTATCACATCATATATTATCATGTAAATATAATAATGAACATAATTCAAGAGAAATCTTTGTGTAATACTTAATTCAAGTATAATATATCCTTCTCTACATCATATCAACTTAGTTAGGACATCAAACTATGAATTCACAGCTTGATGTTATTTTAATGTCAGAATGTGTTGTCTGAGCCTAGGTCTTGACTAACTGATATCCAAAGTGGGAAAAATGAGATTAATAGATCTATAGGAGATAGGGACAAGGATGCATATGTTTTGTGAGAAGAATATTAACTTAAAAATATGTATTACCCTCTTCTAAAGGGGTTTAAACACATAAGGGATGGAGGAAGGTAAGAGCGGGGATCCAAGGAGTGAAATTTTTGAAAGATAAAACATGATGTTTTGGGGTAAAATAAAAAATTAGGATGAATAACATTAACAATAGATTAGAGATTAAAATAGATTAGAAAAAATAGAGAGAAAATAAAATAAAGAAAATGAAAGGGGAAAAGTGTGAGAAAGAAAGAGGAAGAGATGAGATGCAAAAAAATACACATCCCTATCAAAAGTGATAGTGTGAGGAGATGAACCCCTTGATCCAATTTTCATCCCTATGTCATTGAAAAAAATAGATAGAGAGAAAAGAAGTCACAAAACACATAAAATAAAAAGCCAGATAATTTAATATAAACTTCATAATTAAGAATGACTCAAAATATTGTTGAACAAATAACAAACACCTTAAAACATATATTACATATTATGGAATGGATAAACTATACTACAAGACACATACATCATACCATGGAACAAGTCAAATATGTCATAATTTATATATTAGATGTCATCAAAGTAAGAAAAAATAATGTGGAACATAGCAATAGCACAGCATGAAGGGACATTAATGCAAAATCTAGAAATGACTCTAATAACTAAAATAGACGATGGTATCATATAAGATGTCAAAAATATAGAGAATATGGTCAGGGGAGAAGGCCAACAACATGTTATAGGTGTGGGAAAAAAGGACATATAACATGAAATTGTGAAAAGAAGCAACTAACTCACTATGGATTTTTTTAAGGATGAAGGGACATGATACTTTTAATTATCCTAAGGCATCCCAATTCTATTAGAATAGAGGCAAAAGAATAGAGGATTTAGGAATTGTAGCATCTAGAGGTGCATCTCACATACAGAAGATAAATAGGATCTCAAAGCCAGAGACAAGATACTATAAGGTGTATAAATTGAAGGTCACTAAAGAATAATAAATAGAATGCTCAAAGAGGATATAAACTTAAACAACCCAATTACAAGAGATCAAGGAAACTTTGAAAAATAAAGAGGGAGTGTGAAAATATATGATGTGAAATAATTTTGCAGTATTGGAGAAAAAATTGTAGGTTCAAATAGTAACTATAGAAGAAAACATAGCAGAAGAAGAAGAACCACAAACAAAACATGAGATCAAAATAATATAAACACTTGAGAATAATGCATCCATAGCATTGGAAAAACCATAACAATAAGTTTATGCATCACTTGCTGAAGTAAAAAAACTAATACCAAACAAACATGTCAAGTAGAGAAGAATCGCATGAAAGAGACATTAGAAAAACAAAGGATGGAAATAGAAGAAAGAATGAGACTGACAAGTTTTAAATGAGATAAGGAAATTACGACATGGTGTGAGGATGCCACAGATCAATGGGAATAAAAATTAGATAAATAACAAGAAAGGACAAAGAAATAGAACTAAGAAAAAATAGAAAAGAAAAAGAAAGAACAAAAGACTAATGAACTAGAATAAAGAGAGTGTGTATTTTATCATGAACTTGAGAATCACTAGGCAAGTCCAAACAAACATGCGAAATAAATCACTACTCTCTTGATACATTTCAAAATATGAATACAAATCTAAAATATCCTCAAAGGAACAGTCCTAGAACAAAGGTTCAATACACACAAAATTCAAAGTTGTATGGTGTCAAGTGTCAAAATCCAAACATTGCATTATATTCTATATTGATCATGATGTTACACATACACACATAAGTGGGAGAAATTCATGAATTGTGAGCTCTCTTCATAGTTTTTGAATTTAGGCAACATGCAATCACTCAATGAGGATTGGTTAGGGTTGTCCAACCCAAGATACTAAATCCTTTTTCAACAGTCATCTTATGGCCGAAATCACAACTAGAGTTTGGTCGAAAGGAAAAGAAAAATATAGATCAACACAAATGACCAAAATGAGCATAGACACAAGAAAAATATATATAGTAATGTGCAAGGTTTTGAATTGTTATAAATATTGACATAAACTAAGCAACATGATTGATAGTCTATAGTTCAGGTGTCCTAACTAAGCTAATATGATGTATAGAATGATATATTCACTTGAATCACATATTACATTTAGATTTCTCTTAAGATTTGATGTAAAAAGTTAGAGGACTAAAAATTCGACATCCCCCAAATTTGCAAAAAAAATTCAAAGGGTGTACACCTTTTTTAAAATTTCTAAGGCTCAGGCTTGTGTTTGAGCCTAAATGGCATACGCCCTTTAAGCATTATAAAGCGTGTACGCACTTTACAAATCTATAAGGGTGTACACCATTTTTTTCATTCAAGACTCTATTTTCTAAAACCCATAATGTTTTTTTTAGGTTTGGAGGATTTTTTTGCATTTCCCTTTTCTCTATTTGCTCATAGCCCACATGTGTGGTTCAGATTTGCATCCTACCAATGAGATTCAATATTTTGGTTCCTATCTCAGGTATGTTTATTTATAAATTTTAATTTTTACATTTATATTTATATTTATTTATGCACATAGGGTTTTTAAATTATATTTGCATTAGAATCTCTTGCATTGCCTAAAAAACTTGTATTTATCTAATTCTAGATACATAATTGAACGATGGACCCATTTCATGAAGAAAATGTAGAACAACACCCTGAACAATTTTATTTTGCACAAGATGTTGAATTGTATAAACAATACAATGCAAAATGTTAATAATTATAAATAATCATCAATGGTTTGTGTCACTCCTCAACTGATAGTGCACATATTTCACTTGCCAATACACTAGAGATTATTTTTTACAAAATAGAAAATGTAACTTCACAAGTTGGTGTAAATTTGAATCAAAAAGAGGTGCTAAAAAAATTTCATTTTGATAAATTATCATATGAAAATGTTCAGAAAAAATAGCAAAAGATGTGTGTGTGTGTTTTGTTGAGCTTGGAACCAACCAACCACCATCGGTGAATTACAAACATATTTATATTGATTGGTGTGTTCATGAAGGGATAAAAGATAACTTTTAGGATAAGTGGTTGATGGTGTTTGATGAACCTCCGTGCAATAATAATGAGTTTCCGTTATACTTTGTGAGAAAACTCTATTGTGAGTTTGTGTTTCTAGAAATTCCAAATTATTTTGACATGAAGACCTCCCAAGGTAAGGAAGGTGGGTCTTCATTTGATAGACCTAGTGCCAAGCGAGACCAAAACCATCCTAACCAATTTTATATAAATAGAAGGACAATAACACATGATTTTATCCCTAAAATTTTACATTGTATCATACAGATAAACACCCTTGAGGTGGTTATAAGTCTCATACAAGTTACGATTGACTATGGTATGCATGTATTAAAGAATTCTGCTCAGTCTATAGGTGGTGAGACATCTATTAGTGGTATTGATGCTAGTGCTAATGATGTTAGTGGTATTGATGGTAGTGGTAGTGGTATTAGTGGTTTTGGTGGTATTATTATTAGTGCTAGTGTCCCTCCTCTTTCTACTCATGTTAAAGTTCATGTACATCATTTCACATCATGTGGGAAGAAGTGTATGAGACCTCCTATTTAGGTGAGACATACATATGTGGAGACTAAACCTACATTTGTGCAGTGTACTAGTACCCAATAGTTTATATCATATATAGTTACTTCAACATCTTAGGAAACTAGTACTTTTTAATGTATTCCATCTACATTTCTTTTAGTACCTCACGACCAAGATACCTGAGTGTATTCCTTTTGTAGTTACTTTAGGACCTTGGGAAACTAGCATGCTAGAGCATATGTCAATTATAGATGCTTCAATAGCACATGGCAGTAGCATGATAAACACTGGGCTTGTTGTAACAGCTTCACCAACTCCTCTTAGGGCACGTCATTCTATTATGGAGGAGTTAACTACTTTACCATCTATATTTGATACACAAGTTTAATTTTAATTATAGTTTGTTTATGCTTGTAAAATAATATTAAGTTTATTTTTCTAGTATGTGTTTACTTAATTGACTAATTTATTTGATCAAATTTTTTATTTATTACTTGTATAGATGATTAATGATATTTCAGGTAGCTCAATAGGCCTTGAATATATTATAGAGGTTAAAATTAGTACTAGTTTGCCCTATACTCAAGTTTGAAAACTTTCAAATTACATATTTATTCATGTATATTTATTGTCCCTTGAATAAAAAAAATTTTGTTTTAAGATATTTATTAAAGTCATAGATTTTTTACCATGCTCATTGGATTCACATATTATTCATTTATTAGTTTTATAGATGATGCGGGATGTTATGGGCACCCCTCATGGATGACAAGAAGGTTTGCCTGATGTTGGGGTTACATCTAAGGATCCATTATCTCCATAGAATGTCATGATTCAGGGATAGAAACTAGTGAGAACACATAGTAAAATTGTTTTTTAGCTTTAGGTAATGATAATCTATGTCATATTTACATAAATATATGCACATCTAGATCTAATGATATATGTATACTCCATAAGATTCTCCATCATGGATGTATACACGATCTTGAAGCCCTAGATAGCCATTTAAATAAAATACGATGAGTCTAGAATCATTATGCAAACTTTTATTCTTGAAAAAATTATCATTTTCAATATATAATTTTAATGCATTAAATTTTATATTTTATATGTTGTAAAAACACAACAATTTTTAGAGGTTATGGATCAAATATTTGATGACTCACATGCTGAGAGGATAGTCTCTCCTCGTATTGAGGCATCCAACACCCCTAGATATACATATATAGAAACTATTTGAAACCTTGTTTCAAGTTGTATATGGTGTTACTAAACCTTTGAAATCTCATGCATGATCAAATTAAAGATAGATTCTTGAAAGAGTATATGGTTCAAGCAAAAGTCTAGAGAAAGTTCACATTGTTGAATAGTAGTTAGTAAACAACTTAAGTTAATTGACATTGTAACTTATCCATAAATTGATATAAGCTTATTTTAAGGTTTATTCAAAATCATTTTTATATATTGTGAGGTCAGTATTTGCCAATTTTTGGAAAATCATATAAGAAACCTTGTAATGGAGCTTTGTTGGAGGAGTTATAAGCTAAAGGTAGATTGAAGGTGTCATGTGTGTTATATCACTTGTTATCTCAATCAATGAACTATTTATGTACATACATTTGAATAGGCATTTTAAGGCTATAATGGCCATTATCCAATCTCTATCAGGTCGGGGAGCAGACATTGTAATTGATTGGATGCATCACTTAAGAGAATCTTAGCGTCCCTGATTGTGAAAACTAAGCAAACTTATATTGCATATTTTAAAATAACTATGAGGGTTAGATACGATCCTTCAGCTCCTACACTTTCATGGATAAGTATTTTAAGAAACCCCAAGATAATTCTCTCCAACTTGATGCATGTAAGATGCAGAAATGAGTTTTCTCTCATAGCTAAATCTCTCTTATAGGTCCAAAAGTTGGTTAGTGGGGGGCATATATTATGACTCATTATTATAATTAATGAACCATATTCACTTACACATACATATGGGTGTTTTAAGGTTATAATGGCCATTTTTCAGTCTCAATCGAGCCCCAAGAGTGAAAGTTGTAGTTGACCAGACGCATCCCTTAAGAAAATATTACTATCCTTGAGTGTGTCAATTAAGTAAACTTCAATCATGCATTATAGGAGAATTTTTATGGATAGAGACAATCCATTAGCTTAAAAACTTGCATGTATGAGACTTCTAAGTAACCCCAGGAGGATTCTCTATAACTCAATGCAAGTGAGATATGGTAATAAGTTTTTTGTCACAACCAAATCTCTCTTAAAGGGATAAATTTGGTCAGTGGTGGGTTATATTCTGACTCATTAGCCTAATTGAAAAACCCTCTTTTTCAACATTTCCATATAGATGCTTTAAGTCTAGAACGGCTATTATTCAATCTCGATCAAGCCCTGGGAGTAAACATTGCAATTGATCAGATGCATCCCTTAAGAGAATCTTAGTGTAACTGAGTGTGAAAACTAAGTGAACTTAGATCATGCATTATAGGATAACCGTGAAGGCTAAATACAAGTCATCATCTCCCACACTTGAATGGATGAGTCCTCTAAATAACCCTAGGAATATTCTTTATAACTCAACATGACTGAGACGTGGTAATGAGTTTTCTCTCATAACTAAATATCTATAAAAAGCTAAAAGTTGGTTAGTGGGGGCATATATTCTACCTCATTATTCCAATCAATGAACCATCTTCACTAACACATATAAATGGGAGTTTTAATTTTATAATAGTTGTTATCTGGTCTCGATCAAACCCTAAGAATGAAAGTTGTAGTTGATCAGACGCATCCCTTGAGAGAATTTTAGCATCTTTGAGTGTGTAAACTAAGTGAACTTCAATCACATGTTGTAGGATAACTATGAGGGATAGATATGATATTTCATCTCTCACACTTGCATGGACAAATCCTCTAAAAAAATCAAATAGGATTATCTCTAACTCAACATGAACGAGATACGGCAATGAGTTTTTTCTCACAGCCAAATCTCTCTTAAAAGGGTAAAAGTTAGTCAGTCGGGGTGTATCTTTTGAATTTTTATCCCAATAAATAAACCATATTTTTTGACACATCTAGATGAGCATTTTAAAGCTATAATGGTCATTTTTTGGTCTTGGTCAGGACTCGAAAGTGAACATTGTAGTTGATCAGACACACCCCTTAATAGAATCTTAGCATCTATGAGTTTGTAAACTAAGTGAACTTTGGTCATGTGTTGTAATATAACTGTGAGGTATAAAGACAATTTTTCAACTCTCAAACTTACATAGATAAGTCCTCTACAAAACCCTAAGAGGATTCTCTCTAACTTGATGCGAGCGAGATGTGGTAGTGATTTTTTTCTCGCAGCTAAATCTCACCTAAAAGGCTAAAAGTTGGTCAATGGGGGGTATACTTCTGACTCATTATCCCAATTCATTAAAATTCTTCACCAACACATCCAAATGGTCATTTTAAGGCTAGAATGGTCATTATCTGATCTCCATCAAGCCTCAAGAGTGAATGTTGCAGTTGATTAGATCTCTCCCTTAAGAGAATCTCTTCATTCTTGAGTTGGTAAACTGAGTGAACTTCCATCGTACATTATAGGAGAACTATGAGGGATAAATATGAGTCATTAACTCTTACACTTACATAGATGGGTCTTATATTAAACCACTCAATATGAGTGAGATGCAACAATGATATTTCTCTTGCAACCATATCTTTTTTAAAGGGCCAAAACTTAGTCAGTAAAGGGCATATATTTTGACTTATTAGCCCAATTAAAAAACTATCTTCACCAACACATCTAGATGAGAATTTTAAGGCTATAACAATCATTTTTTTATCTTAGTTAGGTCCCATGACTGAAAGTTGTAGTTGATCAGATGTATCCCTTAAGAGAATCTTAGTGTCCTTAAGTATGCAAACTAATCTAACTTTCATCATGCATTGAAGGAGAACCATGAGGACTAGATACAATTCATCATCTCTCACACTTTTAAATATGAGTCCTATAAGTAACCCCAAGAGGATTATCTCTAACTTGACATGAGCAAGATGCAACAAGTTTTCTCTTTCAACCAAATCTCTCTTAAAGGGAAAAACATTAGTTAATAGGGGGAATATATTCTGACTCAACCTAATTGATGAATCATCTTTGTTAATACATATTTATGGGTGTTTTAAGACTAGAAAAAATATTATCTAGTCTCAGTTAGGCCTTAGGATTGAAAGTTGTAGTTGACCAGATACATCCCTTAAGAGATCTCCTCATCCTTGAGTATGAAAATTAAGCCAACTTATATTAGGATAAATGTGGGGGATAGGGATGAGTCATCAACTCCCACACTTGCATATAAAATTCCAATAAATAATCCCAAGAATATTCCCTCTAATTCAATGAGAGCAAGATGCGGCAATGAGATTTCTCTCATAGCCAAATCCCTCTTAAAGGGCTAAAAATTGGTCAATGAGGGCATCTATTTTGACTTGTTAGCCCAATTAATGAAATATCTTCACCAACATGTTTGGATGGGTGTTTTAAGGCTAGAATAATTGTTGTTTGATCTTGGTCAGGCCCCAAGAATGAAAATTGTAGTTGACTGGATGCATCCCTTAAGAATCTTAGCATCTCTGAGTGTGCAAACTAAGTGAACCTATATCACATGTTTTAGGAGAATCATGAGGGATAGAGATGAGTCATCAGCGCCCACACTTTCATGGATAATTCATCCAATAAATCTTAGGAGTATTATATGTAACCCAATATGAGTGAGACATGACAATAATTTTTCTCTCGTAGCCAAATATCTCTTAAATAGCCAAAATTTGGTCAATGGGGGGTATATATTTTGACTCATTAGCCCAATTGATGAACTATCTTTTTTGACATATATGTATAGATGTTTTGAGGCTATAATTTATATTATCTAGTCTCAGTTGGGCCTTGGGAGTGAAATTTGTAGTTGATTAGATGCATCCCTTGAGATAATCTTAGCGTCCATGAGTGTGCAAATTGAGCCAAACTTTTTCATGCATTATAGGAGAACCATGAGAGCTAGAGACAAGACTTCAGCTCCCACACTTACATGAATGAGTCTTATAAACAACCCCATGATGATTATCTCTAACTCCATGTGAGCGAGATGCGGCAATGAGTTTTGTCTCACAACCAAATCTTTCTTAAAGGGCAAAAAAATTGGTCATTAGGGGTGTATATTCTGACTCGTTAGCCTAATCAATGAACCATTTTTTTTAACACACCTAGATTGAAATTTTAAGATAGAATATCCATTTTATAGTCTTGGATAGACACCGAGAGCAAAAGTTATAGTTAATTAGATGCATCCCTTAAGAGATCTCCTCGTCCTTGAGTACGCAAACTAAGCCAACTTTTGTAGTGAATTTTAGGAGAACTATGATGGATAGAGATGAGTTGTGATCTCCCACACTTACATGGATGAGTCCTCTAAGTAAATCCAAGAGTATTCTCTCTAGATTAGTATGAGTCAGATGTGGCAATGAGTTGTTTGTCGCAGCCAATTCTCTCATAATAGACCAAAAGTTGTCAATGGGGGGCATATATTCTGAATTATTATCTCAATCAAAAAACCATATTTTCCAACACATCCATATGGGTGTTTTAAATTAATAATGGTCATTGTCTAGTCTTGGTCAGGCCTCAAGTTTGAAATTTATAGTTGATCAGATGCATCCCTTAAGAGAATCTTAGTGTTCCTAAGTATGCAAACTAAGCTAACTTTCATTGTGCATTGTAGGAGAAAAGTGAAGGTTAGAGATGAGATGTCAACTCTCACACTTTCATGGGTGATTCCTCTAAGAAACTATAGGATGATTCTCTATAACTCAATGCGAGCAAGACATGGCAATGAGTTTTTTCTCACAACCAAATCTCTCTTAGAGAGCCAAAACTTGGTTGATGGGGGGCATATATTCTAACTCATTATCCCAATATATTAACAATATTCATTGACACATCTATATGGGCATTTTAAAGCTAGAATATCTATTTTTTTGTCTTGGTTAGGCCATAACAGTGAAAATTATAGTTGACTAGATGCATCCCTTAAGAGAATCTCCTCATCCCTGAATGTGAAAATTGAGCCAACTTCTATCATGCATTGCAAGATAACTATAATGGATGGATATTAATCATCATATCCCACACTTACATGGATGATTTCTTTAAGCAACCCCAGGAGGATTGTCTCTAACTCAATGCGAGTGAGATGCAACAATGAGTTTTATCTCATAGATAATTCTCTCAAAATGAACCAAAAGTTGGTCAATGAGGGGCATATATTCTAATTCATTATCCCAATCAATGAAAAATCTTTGATGACACATATGTATGGTAATTTTAAGGCTAGAATAGTTTTTGTTTGTTTTTTATCAGACCCCAAGAGAAAAATTTGTGGTTGACTGGATGCATCCCTTAAGAGAATCTCCTCATCCCTGACTGTGCAAACTGAGCCAACTTCTATCACATGTTGTAAAATAACCATGAAGGATAGATATGATCCATCAGCTCCCACACTTACACAAGCAAGTCTTCTAAGCAACCCTTGGACGATTTTTTGTAACTCAATGCGAGCAAGATATGATAACAAGTTTTCTCTCATTGTTAAATCTCTCTTAAAGGGACAAAAGTTGGTTAGTGTGGGCCATATATTCTTACTTATTATCCCAATCAAAAACCATATTCGATGACACATTTAGATGGGAATTTTAAGGCTATAATGGCCATTTTTGGGTCTCAATTGTGCCCTGAGAGTGAAAGTTGTAGTTGACCAAACGCATCCCTTAAGAGAATCTCCTCATCTTTAAGTGTGAAAATTGAGCTAACTTCTATCACATGTTGCAGAAGAACCATGAGGGTTAAATATGATTTATCATCTCCCAAGTGACCATGATAGGATTCTCTATAACTTGATGTGAGTGATATGTGGCAATGAGTTTTCTCTCACAGTTAAATCTCTCTTAAAATGCCAAAAGTTGGTTAGTGGGGGTGTATCTTCTGACTTGTTAGCCCAATCATTGAACCATCTTCACTAACACATCCAAATGGGCATTTTAAGGCTAGAATAACCATTATCTAGTCTTGATTGGGACCTATGAGTGAAAGTTATAGTTGATTAGATGTATCCCTTAAGAGAATCTTCTCATCCCTGAGTGTACAAATTGAGCCAACTTCCATTGCACATTGTAGAATAATCATGAGGACTAAATCCAAGCCATCAATGCTCACACTTGCATGGATGAGTCCTCTAAGCAATCCATGGAAGATTTTCTCTAACTTAATGCGAGTGATATACAAAAATAATTTTTCTCATGTAGCTAATTCTCTCATAATGAACCCAAAGCTGGTCAGTAGGGGCATTATTCTAGCTTATTAGCCTAATCGATGATCTATCTGTTAGAATAATTGTCATTGATGTCAAAGGAATTGTAATGGATATGAATGGAAATGTCAAACAGAATTGTTGCCAGAAGTGAACAGAATTATTGCTGACAGTAAACGGAAGTGTTGCTAAAAGTGAATGGAATTGTTGCTGGAAGTGAACAAAAATGTCAATAGAAGTGAACGGAAATATTGCCGAAAGTGAATGAAAATGTCGATGGAAGTGAATGGAATTGTCGACCTTGGCTGACCTATTGGGAGGAGTTATGATCGTTTGAATGGACCTTTTCACTTGAAGAGGCATGATCTTAATTTGTGACTTTTTGTGGGTTATAAATAAGTGCATAACATTTGGCAAAAGAGAAAATATGAAAGTGGAAGATATAAAAGAAGAGTAGAATTTTTAATGGCAATTTTTTGTGAGAATATTAAAAGGAAAAAACCAGCAAGTATAAGGAAGAGTATAGAAGCAAAAACACTCAAGAGTAGATCAAATTGAAAAGAGATAAAGCAAGTGTTCTACCATCCGTTGTTTTGAAAACAAATTTGAGATAGAAGAGTGATTTTTTTTAGAAGGTTGGTGCCTTCGTTTTGAAGAGATTGGTGTCTCTTGTTGAGTTGGTGCTCGGTGAAAGGGGTTGATGCTGATGTAGGTTGGTGCCTAAAAAATTGTTTTTAGGGTAGGTGCTCTAGTAGGTTGGTGCCTATGATAATTACTCCATGGTTTTTTCCTAAAAAGGTTTCCATGCAAATATGTGTCTATTTGCATTGTGTGGTTTTGCATTGTATTCTTTGATTGCTTTGAATATATTAATTATGGAGTAATTTGAGGTTTTGGATTCAATATTAATAGTTGAAAGAAAAAATATATATCTTATACTGATTCACCCCCCCTCTCAGTATAAGATTATGTTTAACAATTGGTATTAGAGTTGGTTCCTTTAGTGTTAGCACAACTGCTAGAAGGTAGATTTTGGAAAGCATATATGGCAGGATCTCAAGTGTTGGATGGTTTCTCCACTAACAAAGCTCCTTTGTTCAATAGAATGAATTACGCATTTTGGAGCATAAGGATGAAGACTTACTTGATGGCCCTAGGTTTTGATATTTGGCAAGCAGTGGTAGTAGGATACATAATGCCACAAATTGCACCAATGGATGTCACTAGAAAAAAGGCCAGTGAGAACAATTCGAAAGCTATGAATGCAATCTTATGTGGGCTTCCATAAAATGAGTTTGTTAAGGTTATGCATTGTGAATCTGCAAAAGAGATTTGGGATAAACTCAACACTATTTATGAAGTTGATATTAAGGTTAGAAAAGCAAAAATCCAAACCCACCAGAGGCAGTTTGAAAGTTTAAAAATGAAGAATGATGAAAACATTGTTGGGTATCTTCTTCGTGTCGATGAGATTGTTAATGTCATTCGAGGACTCAAAGATAAATTTAAAGAATCCGTGATCATTCAAAAAGTCCTGAGAACCCTACCATTGAGATTTGATGCGAAGGTCTCCACCATTAAAGAAATGAAGGATTTAGACATGATAAAAATGGATGAGCTCCATGGAATTCTTATGGCATACGAATGAGAATCAAATTTGAGAGACAGTTGAAGAAGGAAGCATCATTCAAGGTCTTGAAGAAAGATAAGATCAAAGAACCAGAATCAAGTGAAAATTCAAGTAGTGAAGAAGATGAAAATAAATCTCTATTCATTCAGAAGCTAAAGAAAGGATTAGGTAAATATAAAGGAAATTTACCATTTAAATGCTTTAATTGTGGTAAAATTGGTCATTTTGTAGCCAAATTTCCAAATAAAGGAAATAGCGATGATGAGGGAAACAAAGCAAAGTACAAAATGGGATTCAAGCTGAGTAAAGACAAGCAAAGATTTGAGAAACAAAATAAAAGGCTATACTCCAAGAGGTATAGCAACTCATCTAAAGAAAACAAAGAAAGTGATGTTGACAGTGATAATGAAGAGATTCTGTTCATGGCTATAGAAGAAAATGCTACCACCAACAAAGATAATTTGGAGGAAGATGAAGACATGGAAGAAGAAGGTGAAGTGAACCTTGAAGAAGAACTTATTTGCACGTTACAAGAAATGAAAGCATTTAAGAAGAAGAATCAGAAACTAAAGTTACAGCTCTAAAAATATGAAGAAGAGAATTGAGACTTCAAAGCGAAGACATCACAAGTCTTTGAGGAATCAAACAAGGTAATTGCTGATATAAAATTCCAAATCGAAGAAGCAAAAAATTTTGAAGAAGATCTAATGGATCAACTAAAGGAGAAAGGAGAAGACTGTGAAAGGTATGAATCTAAAATAGCTGCTTTAAAAAGGAATCTAGAAAAGGCAAATTCTAAAATAGCAAGTGACCTAAAATCTGATAAAAGCACTCAAGTTTTGAATAAGATTATAGAGAGTCAAAGATCACCATCTAACAAGTCAGGCATTGGGTATGAGAAGGAAAAAGAGAAAGCTAAGAGCTATGTTGAAACTCTTAAGGAACTAGTGAAAAAGGAGACCAAGAAGGAAGAATCCCATATTATAAAAACCAGCTCTATCAACAATGAAAGCAAAGGAGAACAAAACTTTAGAAGACCATTTGATCTAAGATATGCAAATAAAACCAGGTTTGGTAATTGTTTTGATGGATATTGTTATTATTTCAATCATTTTGGTCATAAGAAATTAGATTGTAGAAAGAGAGCCAAAGATATTGAAGTCAGGAGCAGAAACAAAGGAACTTATGGAGCTTCGAATAGAAACTACAATTCGTTTGCTCGCTTATCAAACTTTGATGAAGCTATAGTTTGTTACAAGTCCAACAACTATGGACATATAACATGCTATTGTAGAAGTGTTTTTGAATCTATAAGACAAGATCAAAAGTTCAAGGCTCTAGTGATAAAGAAAAGAGAACCATCAAAGACCTGGAAGAAGAAGCAAAAAGAATCCATGATTGTTCAAACATCATTCCATGCTAGAGATGAAGGACAACAATGGTTCATTGATAGTGGGTGTTTGAGACACAAAATTGGAGATAAAATTAAATTCATCTCATTAAAAAAGGTCAATGAAGGCACGGTGAAGTTTGGAGACAACACTACAGCTAGAATAACAGGAAAAGGTACACTTAGTCTCGATAATGGAAAAACCAAAATAGAAAATGTGTTATATGTGGAAAGGTTAAATCATAATCTTCTAAGTGTTAGCCACATGTGTGATCAAGGACACACACTCAAGTTCTTTTCTGAAGGTTACGAGATCAAAAAAAGAGACACAGGAGAACTAATTGCAGATGTTCATAAGACCACAAACAACCTATACATGCTTAGAGAAATGAGAGGAGAGAAATGTTGTCTGAGTCAAGTTAAAGAGAGTTGGCTATGGAATAGAAGGTTAGGGCACATAAATATTGATAATCTTGTGAAAATCATCAACAAACAAGCTATGTGAGATATGCCCAAGATAATGAAACCTTCAAGCACTCTATGCAAGTAATGCCAACACGGGAAGCAAACCAAAGCAAGGTTCAGAATGAAGGAATATTCGACCACCAAACCACTAGAGTTGATTCATATGGATCTTTGTGGTCCTACCAAAACTGAAAGCATGCAAGGTGAGAGCTAATTTATGTTTCTCATTGATGATTATACTAGAATCATGTGGGTAGCCTTTCTAAAAGAAAAATCAGAAGCATTTGAAAATTTTAAAGCTTTTAAAGCATTAGTAGAAAATGAAAAAGAGTTAAAAATAAAATACCTAAGGTCAGATTGAGGAGGTGAGTTTATTTCAAATGAATTCATTGAGTTTTGTGAAGATCATGGAATTAAGAGACAATACTCAGCTACAAGGACTCCAC
Organism: Torreya grandis; assembly: GCA_037957365.1. Classification (NCBI taxonomy): domain Eukaryota; kingdom Viridiplantae; phylum Streptophyta; class Pinopsida; order Cupressales; family Taxaceae; genus Torreya; species Torreya grandis. The sequence continues at coordinate 3,019,252 of JARHVA010001380.1, read as the reverse complement.
AACAAAATGGAGTGGTGGAAAGGAAAAATTGAACCATTCAAGAAATGGCTAGAACTATGTTGAATGAATCTAAGCTATCAGATAGATTCTATAGAGAAATAGTTAATACAGCAGTATATATCTTGAATAGAGGGCAAATTAGAGTTAATAATGACAAAACTCTTTATGAATTATGGAAAGGAAGACCAGCTTCGGTCAAACATTTCAAAGTGTTTGGAAGTAAATGTTTTATCAATAGGAATGAAGAAAACATGGAAAATTTTGATTCAAGAGCTGATTAAAGAATTTTTCTTGGCTACTCCATCAAAAGCAAAGCCTATAGATGTTATAACAAAAGGCTACAAATAATCATAGAAAGTGATAGTGTTAGAATAGGTGAGATCATAAATCAGAGGCCAAAAGAACCTTCAGAAGAGCCTCTAGAAATACCCAATCTTGTAGAAGAAGAAGGGGAGGAATAAAATGTATAAAAATTGAGTGAATCTGAAAGGTAAGACACCAAAGCACCATCTCGCTTTGTTTAGAAGAATCATGTTAAAAGTCAGATCATTGGCAACATTGATGCTAGGGTGTAAACCAAAAGAAGAATTGTAAGTATACCCGAGCATGTAAATTTCTCTTTGTTATCCAAGGTAGAGCCTAAGAATTTTTTTGAAGCTAGTCATGATAAACATTGGGTAAAAGCAATGGAAGAAGAGTTAGATCAAATTGAGAAGAATGAGACTTGGGAACTTGTGCCCAGGCCAATGGATCAGAATGTGATTGGCAGTAAGTGGGTTTTTTGAACTAAATTGAATGAAAATGGCCAAGTCACTTGAAACAAAGCAAGGTTGGTATGTAAGGGGTATGTTCAAGTAGAAGGTGTAGATTTTTCAAGAGACTTTTGTTCATGTTGCTAGATTAGAAACAATTTGAATATTTATTGCATTTTTAATATTCAAAATTTTCAAAGTCTATCAAATGGATGTTAAATCATCATTTCTAAATGGTAATCTAGAAGAGGAAGTTTACATAGAATAGCCATAAGGATTCCTCTTATCAGAAAACAAGGATTATGTGTGTAAGTTGAAGAAGGCTTTGTACAGATTGAAACAAGATCCTAGAGCATGGTATGCTAGGCTTGATAAATACCTACAAGACCAAGGATTCAAGAGAGGATATGCTGATAGTAATCTTTACATCAAAACTGAAGGAGATCACCAATTAATTATTGTGGTGTATGTAGATGATATAATCTTTGGAGGAGACAATGAGGAAATGTCTAAGAGATTTGTTGAGGATATGCAAGAGGGATTTGAGATGTCCATGTTAGGTGAGTCGTCATTTTTCCTTGGTTTACAAATCTCTCAATCCAACAAAGGAATATTTATATCCCAAATCAAGTATGTGAAGGAGATGTTGAAAAAAATCCATATAGAGGAGTGTGCCCCTATTAGCACACCTATGGCTACAGGTGTGAAGCTGAGCAAAGATGATGAATATTTGAATACTGATTAAACTCTTTATAGATCATTGATTGGGAGTTTACTATATGTGATGGCATTTAGGCTAGATATCATGCAAGCAGTACGTATGGTTGCACGATTTCAAGCAGATCCAAAAGAAACACATGTGCAAGCCATGAAACATATATTCGGATATTTAAAGAGAACCTTGGATTATGGGTTGTGGTACCCAAGATGTAAAGACTTCACATTGGTAGCGTACATAGATTTAGATTGGGTAGGTTGTGTAGATGATAGAAAAAGTACAAGTGAAGGACCATTCTTTCTTGGAGAGAGCCTAGTATCATGGTTGAGTAAGAAACAAAATTTTGTATCTCTATCCACAGCAGAAGCAGATTACATAGCGGCAGTGCTATGTTGTACACAAGTTCTATGGATGAAACAAACCTTGAAGATATCAAAGTAGAGTATGATCATTCAATATCCATATTCTATGATAATACTAGTGCGATAAGTATTTCGAAGAATCCAATTATGCATTCCAGAACTAAGCATATCCCTATACAGTATCATTTCTTAAAAGAATAGGTGACACAACAACAAGTAAAACTGGAATATGTTTCCACATCCGAATATATGGAAGATATCTTCAGTAAGCCACTTCCAAAACAAACATTTGAGTACCTATGATAGAAGTTGGGAGTAATATCATTTGCTTCTACTCATTAAAAATCAAGAGAAGCATTGGTTAAGGGGGAGCTAAATTTCTTTTTTTAGCTCCTTGAATGACCCTTTGTCATTGATGTCAAAGGAGGAGAATGGCAGTACGGGGAGTTACAACAAGGGGTAGTTGCAGAAAATAAGATAGGGAGTTTTAGAAAAGAAGATCTTTTTGGAAGGTTGCCATCAATGACAAAGGGGGAGATTGTTAGAATAATTGTCATTGATGTCAAAGGAATTGTAACAGATATGAATGAGAATGTCAAATGAAATTGTTTCTAGAATTGAACAGAATTATTTCCAAAAGTGAACGGAAGTATTACTGGAAGTGAACGGAATTTTTGTCAGAAGTGAATGGAAATGTCAACAGACGTGAACGAAATTGTTGCTGAAAGTGAATGAAAATGTCAACAGAAGTGAATGGAATTGTCGACCTTGGCCGACCTATTGGGAGGAGTTGTGAACATTTAATGGACCTTTCCACTTGAAGAGGCATGACCTTAATTTGTGGCTTTTTGTGTGTTATAAATAAGTGCATATTGAATTGTAAAAGAGAAGATTCGAAAGTAGAAGATATAAAAGAATAGTAGAATTTTTAAAGGCAAATTTTTGTGAGAATATTAAAAGGAAAAAACCAACAAGTATAAGGAAGAGTTTAGCAGCGAAAACACTCAAGAGTAGATCGAATCAAAGGGAGATAAAGCAAGTGTTATATCATCCATTGTTTTGACAACAAATTTTGAGATAGAAGAGTGATTTTTTTTTATAAGGTTGGTGCCTTCATTTTGAAGAGATTGGTGTCTTTTATTGAGTTGGTGCTCGGTGAAAGGGGTTGGTGCTCCTGTAGGTTGGTGCCTACAAAATTGTTTTTGGGGTAGGTGTTCAAGTAGGTTGGTGCCTATGAATATTTATATTATGATAATTTCTCTGTGGTTTTCTCCCAAAAAGGTTTCGATGCAAATTTGTGTCTATTTGCATTGTGTGGTTTTATATTGTATTCTTTGATTGCTTTGAATATATTAATTGCAGAGTAATTTAAGGTTTTGGATTTAAGATTAATAATCAAAAGTAAAAAATATATCTTATACTGATGCACCCCCCCCTCTCAGTATAAGCTTGTACTTAACACCATCTGTGTAAGTACATTTACATGGGTGTTTAAGATGTATTTAAAAGATAATGCAAGTGTTAATAGGGGACAATAGGTCTTGTGGGACAAGAAATAGTTGACTATGTTTATGTTTCATGTAGGTGTCTGATGAGAGACCTAAAAAAATATAAGAATTAATTGTTTAGCCTTATTCTTTGGATTCAAACATTGTATGAAGGTTGATTAAGGTAGTATGATCACTATAGTATACATTATAAAGTTATTTCAAACTATTTGTTGATTTCATAGGGTCAGATCAAGTATGAAGGCTAAATTAGGCCTACAATATAAGACTCAGAATATCAAGTCTATAGACCATAAGTAAGGCCTATATAAGACTATTTTCTTGAAAAGACAGAGAGAGAAGGTAAAAACCTATTTGCTTGTGGTAGATAACATTAATATGAATGGTATTTTGGATTCTCTTTGTTTCAAGAAGAGAATATTCTCTATTCATGCCACCAACCATGTGAAGGTGGAATCTCATTTGGGGCCACTAACCTACATTAAAATTGTTATTAAAAATTTTAAATAGAAATAAACACATAATGATAAAATAATTAAAAATTAAAATACATTAAATCAAATAAGTTAACTATATTAATTTGAAATTCAATATAGATGGTTCATATACTAAATGTACCAATTCAATCTAACATACCTTCGATATCAATTTTGTTTACAAGTGTTTCAAGAATTGCTTCATGGTCAAATTCACGCACTTTCAAAAAACTTCTATTGTGAGGCTTTCCATGATATTTGATCATTTGAATATTTGTAAAAATAACCATATTTGAATAATGAAGCACCACCATGTGTGTTTTAAAGTCTTCAAATAATAATTGTTTTATTTTTTATGATATTACCTATGAAGTCAGGTTCCTGTAACCACAACAGATCCAGTGGGATAAATTAGCTCTTCTTCATCCATGACATTTGTGGCTTGTTTTTGCCTTTACACAATGACACAAGTAGTAGTTTGATCACTCATTATTGTCCTCGGGTACAATGACTGTCAAAACATGCCCTGCATTTAAAGTATAATCAAATTGTAAGCACATATAGGAAAAAATAAATATATCACTAATAGAACTAAATTGTACATTTAAATTAGGAATAACTTATACCTGGTTACATAAGATTTAAGATGTGGTCAAATTTGATTGATAATTCCATTTCATGATCCATTAATTGTTGGAGTGAATGGCTACTATCTACAAGTGATTCGGGTCTACAATACCATTTTTCAACATATTTTTGTGACTCACGTTTATTCCAATTGAATTCCATATTTGTAAAACAAAAACATGTCATATCCCTCGTATAAATAGTCCATAAACTTGAATTTTAGATTTGAATGGAGTAGAAAACACTTGATCCAGGTAGTATACTACAATCTTCATACAGTACCTTGTGTTTTTCCTCTATTAACCAAAAGAATCTTCTCACATGAGAATATTTATCTGATCCATGACCAAAAAAATAATTATACCAATTCACAATACTTACAATATCGATCAAATTAACACCATCATTGTGTTTTCCATACTCTTTTTTAAGGGCTCTTTTAACACATGCACCTTCACTATCATGTTCCCCTTTGCCATGTCTAGCCCCAAATAAGCTCTAAAAATGTTGAATACCATTATTCTTATATATTCTACTTAACTAATAAAACATTTGAGAATTTTTAAATTGCCCTGCATAATTATCTGACCGAATATAGTGTGTATTGAACATGATTTCTATTGCATTCATATTTATATAAAATACCTCAAAAGAACCTTGGACAAACTCTGGAGAATGTGATATGTCATCGCTCATATAAAATTGGTACTCCCTCAAAATCTTTATGTTGTCATTTGTGATATCAAGTGTATGTTTAAATGTAATATAAACAAAAAATTTAACTTGAATTAAATTATAGTATTAGGATTGAACCTTATTTTGTGGATATAGCGTGTAGTTTTTAGCAAAGTCCACAACCAAAAAAATGGTGCCAACTGGGAAGTTCTCCTTGCATAGCTTGAATTATTTATCTAACCATTTTAATTTATGTGTGTGTCTTGCATATTGGTAGATAATATTCTTTTTGAATTTAAACATGAAATTAGATACAAAAAATTTGGTCATAACCAACTCACATCTTGATGACTCTTTTCCATCTTTTAACGCATACTTGATAGATTTTTACTTATTATAATCAACTAGTTGCTTTCCAAATTCATGTAAAATTTATTCATGTATATAGCTCATCAAATTTGACAAACCACCACAACTATTACATGTTCCATCTAAACATTGTTTGGAAAAAAAACTATCCCTCAAGTCTTTGACAGAAAATACTTTGGATTAAATTTCTTGATGTCTTAGGTGGGAAAGACACCATACATTCCTACATAATCTCGTCAATATGTAAAGTACAACGTATATGATGAAAAATATCAAAATTCATAGTAAATTTAACATGTACTCTACAATAACATGTGGTGTGTGCTTGGTTGATTTTAACATAGAAAGGCTTGCACATCTCAAATGACCTTTGGCTAATTATTAATTGGCCATTAATTTTTTTATAAAATTATGTTTAGGTCATGTCTAAGAAAAAAAATTCATATGACTCGTAGTTTTTTGAACCTTTTATTCTTTTAACATCTTTTACATTAGATGAAACCCTTATGTTGTCATGCCAAAAAATTTAAATCAAATGTCTTTTTTCTTCAATGAATACCTTATATTTTTATGAGAGTCTACCACTAAACGCCCAACAATCCTTGAGTGAAAGTTCATCAAGCCTTGTTCTTATTTTTACAACATTTATTAGAATTTTTCTATCCAAGTTCAAGGATTTACTTTTTTCACTAAGAATTCAAACTTTAGATGTTGACTTACTCACTATAGATTATATTATTACTCATCTTACCACATTACTATTTTTTATGACTTTTATTACCTATTGCTTTAAATGCATTAAATAAATTCTTTACTATTGTAGTATTTCTTACCTCCATGTTGGATGTTTTAGATTAAGGTAAAAACATGTTTTGAAGGGACCCCGAAACCCTGAACAAAAGGAGAAAGATAAAACAGTAATGACCACAGGCAGAACCTAAAACCTACTTCACCGAAGTAAAAAAAACCAGGTTTACAAAGACCTGAAGCTAACAAATGGAAAACCAAAGATAAACCCCAGGTTTTACAGAGACCTGGAAACTCCATAATATAAAGAGTTCAAAAAACCAGGTACCAAGACCAGATATCACAGCCATCTAGCAAAACCAACTATAAGAACCAGGAACTATTCTTCTAGTTCCAATATCATCTTCACAGCTTCCTTACCTTTCACAACAGTGTCCTGGATAGTAGCCGTTGCCTGCGTAGATCCCTCTTGCATTGCTTTCTTTCTTGAGCTTTGTCTAGTTCTCTTGCTAGGCCCCTCCAAAGTTTTGATTTCCTCATTTGCTCTTTTACCAATGTTTACTGTAGCAGCACAAATGCTAGAGGTTACCTCCTCCATCTTTGTTCTACTTTCTTTTATAAGTTCCCTTAGGTTGTTCTCATAATCTTTGAGTTTTTATGGGAATATCCCTCATCTGCTTTTCCATGTTGTTGATTTTGTTCCAAACTGCCTCCTGTTTACCCTCCATAATTTCCATTTTCCTATTGATTTTCATTATCTCCTTATACGTCCATAAATCCAATTGAAGAGTGGCATCAGCTTTGCAATTGGCCAATCTAGTAGGTGGGTACCCTTCGTCATTCTACCTTTTGTCACTCCAGTCTTCTGTGTTCTTTTTAGGACTGCTTCCACCTTCTTCAATTTGGTCCTCCGTTTTCCTTCGTTTCTGTTCCTTAGTTACAGCCGGGCTAACATTTTGGTTACTTACTTCCTTTACTTGAGCTCCCATTTCCAATATTTGGTTAGCGACTTGAACTAGATTTTCATTATCATTAATCGGATCAGGGTCCGCAGCAGAATCATCTAGATCTTTATCGATTTGCTCAAACACTTGCTGGTTTTCCTCAAACTCATGGTTGCTATTTTCAGTCTTTTCCTCTATAGTGACTCCATCTTTCTCATTCTTATCTTGCACTTCTTCTTCCTCACTAGAACTTGAATGCCCACTTTTTGTTCCTCCCTCTTCCTCTAGGCTCTCCTCCCTAGTGTTTTCAGAACTTTCACACTCTGTTTCCTCATCAGCAGTCTGATTTTTGAGCCTTGGGATTTTGAATTTAGCTTTTTCATTCCCTTTTACTATTTCCTTCTTGTTACTCCATAGGTCATTGTTTTTCCCCAAATAAGGATTCTTTACAATGGCCTTATTCTTGCAATGCCCTTCAATTAAAAGAATTAACCCCCCATGCAGGATGGGACGAGATTCCTTTTTCCTATGAGCATACCTCCATGTTGGATGTTCTTAACCCTAAATTATGCATCACAGGGCAATTTTTTACATTTTATTTAATTAAACAAATAGTGGACATCATTTTTTATGGTTTTTATTCTCAAATGCATAGTCTCACACAATGAGAATGATGTTGAACTAATATTTTTGACATCTTATATTCCATTGATTTTATTATTTTATCATCTATTTCAACCAAATACCTTAGTGTTTGCCTCATTGTCCTTGGAGGTGTGGATGTAGGAGCTATATTTTGTATTAAATTGAGTGGTGTTACCACTTCAATCATATCAAGGATGGTACATGGTTGACTATCTACACTAGACACTACAAGCGAATTGATTTCCTCTTCATTAAGAAAGACATGAATTGGGGTCTTTATTTGTTTTTGATTATCACCATGCTCAAAAGATTCACTATGGATGGACCTTTCATTATATTGTGTTTCTTCATATATTTCATCACTCAATATAAATTCATTAGTTACATGTTTTACATTTTGAATTTCATCATTCAACAATGACTGATTGTATTTTCTTATCTCATTTGAATACATATCTAAATTAAATTCCCATGGAATTGGACATATTACTTTCATTTGAAATATTACCTGGTGTGAAGGAAGTACCTTCACCTTGCCTAGAAGCTCTTATGGGTTCTCTCATATATGCTAATCTTGTTCTTTCTTTTTCTCTTCACTTCAATTTCTTCATTTGTTAGCTCTTTAATTGGTCTTTTTCGATGATGACTAGACCCCATTATTTATCTTTATGCAAATAAATCCACGTCTAGAGTATAAATTGATGAATTTATAGTAATCTAGAGACAAAGTAAATGAAGAATTTGAAGAATTTACAGAGTTTCAAAATAAAAAACCAATTTAAAGTTTGTAAAATGTAAGTAAAATTCATTGGCAAATAAGAGAAAATCATGAATAATAAACGACGTACACCCTTTCACAAAGCATACACACCCTATTTTGATGCACAGATCAAAATGGACAAAAACATTAAATGGGTTTTGGGTCTTGAAAAGGGTGTATGCCCTTTCAACATTTCAATCTTTCTTTCTATGTTTTCCCTCCAAATTATTTTAGGTACAGGCTTGTAAAGGTCCGAACCTAGCCTGAAACTAGACATGGAGTAGCCCACTAAGATTTTAAAAAATTTAAGAGTCTTTTTTATCTTTATCGACACATCTGATCAGGCAAATTTTATTATTTAAAAAAATATTATATGGGTTTGTAAAGAGGAAAACATAGTTTTTGAATATATAAATTTGTTTAATGTTAAATTATTTTATATAATTATTACTTAATTTCTACACAACATACCTCATTATGGATTATATACATATTGTTACAAATACTTTTATAATTTTTTGACCGTTATTCAAAATTTTATAAAATGTATACCTGACCAATCTACGCATTGTTAGCTATGATTTTTTTTAAATGATTTTCATGAAGTTAATGTCAAAAAGTTGTGTTTATACATTTGCCGTTTCAATTTTTCAACTATCTTGACCCGTAAAATTATTTAAAAATATACATATTTATTAAAAAATTAATAAAAAATATCTTGATTGATCTTCTACATTTTATCTATGCATATATGAAATTTCATACATCATTTCATTCATTTCCTCAAAAAAGATGTGTCTATACCCATGGAGTCTCCTTCTCTTTTCATTAAAAAGGGTCAATCCATTGTCATAAATGCATCTATTTCACACACTTTTATCATCTCGATATTGAAAAAATTTATATATTTATAAACTACATTCAAAATGACATAATTTATATTCTTATACCATTGTTAAATTATTTTTACAAGTGTCTCTAAGATTCTCTCCAAGTTTAACTATTGTAATCTTCAAAAAAATGTTACTTTATACTCCCCCGCTTTTCCCCCCGTTATCTTGCATTTTTCCTTAAATTATCTTCATTATAGATAATTACATGATAAGATATGATGTGATAATCATGTATTCTGTGATGATGATTGTGATTATTATATTTTACATTATTTACATTATTATATACCTTTTAAAATCTAAATATTACATCTCTTCACTCATCATTACTTTTAGTAACCATTCATTTTATACTTATTTAACTCTTAACTAATAATTAGTGGATATACATATATATCATGGTATATAATCATTTTACTCATGTAAAATATTATATATTCTCTATTATTATCATTTTGATATGTTTGTAGATTATGGTGCATCATTACATTATTTTGTAACATTGTTCCCTCTTTTTACGACATCATTCTCTTATTTTACAGCATCATTCCTTTATGTTGCATTATATTTTAATGTTCATATAAATCTTGCCAACATCATCCTTGAACTTAAACATTTACATCATCCTTGAGACAAGTTAAATGAATAATCTTGTCATCCTTTTGTGGCTCTTCCTTTTCAATCATGGTAAAGTAATCTTCATTTCCAAATTCATTAGTTTTATTTTCAATATAACTCATTCTTTATGCATAATTATTTATTTTCCTTTATTCTATGACTTCATTATCTTATTCCATGGAATCATTATCTTATTCTAAGGCATTGTATTCTTATCCTGCCAAGTATTTTTTGTTTTCCACGGTGTGAAAAAAATGCCACAAATTTTAAATGATTGTGTGGCTTTGGGACAAGTATACACATAATGTGTTCCTAAATAAGAGTATCTAGTGGATGAAGTTGGCCAAGATAATAGATAGTTATATGGATAGAGGGAAAGTTTGCATGAGAGTAAAATGTCCAAATATGTCAAATGTGTCAAACTTGATGTTACAAAAGTGTCTAATACCAAATTTAGGTGTCTACAGTTCTTTGGGGAAGTATTTCCTTTCTCAAGTATACCATCACTAAATCTCCTTATTCAAACACATTTGGCCTTTTGGTTACATCCGTTTACACCTTATACTTGTCATTACTTTCTTGTATCTTACTTATTACTTCATCTTACAAGTTTTGTATGTTCCTTAAATGTTCTTTTACATTATCACTAACCCATTTTTCAATTGGTAATTGCACCACATCTAAAACACCCTTTCTCACTGATTCAATCACTTGTTTGTTCAATTATGCATATTATATTAGGTTTGTCCTATAATTTGGTTGATTAGGTAGATTTGATCCTATAATTAAATAAATATAGTGTTGAATGTCTCTATTTGGTGGTAAACCATCTAGCAACACATCAAGAACAATATCACCATATTCTTCTAATAATTTTGTTTCCTTTGCTAGTATTTGCACATCCTTGGACTCCATTAATGCATAAAAAATCTTGTCATCTTCAGCTTCTTGATGAATTATTTTTTAGGCAATATGTTTTCTACCTACCATTCTTCCTTAAGAGGTATTAGAACTATCCTTAATCCATCCTTCCAAAATGTGTGTGTTCTTCTCACAATCATGGACTTATTTCCCATCATATTTTCATGGCCTTCCCAACAACACATGGCATGCATCAATTGAGTTAACATCACGCCATATTTTATCCCAGTGAGTCTTTACTATGGTAAACTTCATTAAATAGCTCTTATCAATAGTTAATTCATTCCCCTTTTTAAACCAAGAAATATGGTAAGTATGCAAAATATTTTCACAATATAGGCCTAGTTTCTCTACCATTTCTTTAGAAACTATGTTTTCACAATTGTTTCCATCACTAATAACCTTACATAATTTCCATCTTTATGTGAACCTTGTTCATAAAATATTGGTATGAATCCATGAGTCATTGTTGCCTTCATCATGCATATGCTCTTTCCTTGGAGCTCTCATTGTCTATCTCCTCATAAAAGTCTTTCTTACATCTGTCACAAATTTTGCATTCTATTTATTTCCCTCAGCCTTAACCAAATTTACTCTTGGTTTCTCCTCGTGCCCCCTTTATTTTACATAATATTAGGCACAATCAAACACTTTGTGCCACTACATCTCTTAAATCCTCTTCCTATTGGTTGATTATAAAACCATTGTCTAGCACCTTCTTATCTTCTCACCATATTTGATTATTCTTATGTTGTGGAATAACTCCACCTCATTCCATTAATGTGGATGATAGTCCTCTCTTCACCTTGGGTGAGCTTTGAAAATCATTCCTACTCTACTTCTCTTTTGCATGCATAACTAGATAGGCACCTTTCCTATTATTGATTCTATGCACGCTTAACTCATCTTGAATAGAAAACTTTAAATTATTTGCATGCATTTCATCCATTTTCCCTTGTGTTTATTCACACTACACTTCACTGGATATATTTTAAAGTTCACTTGTGCAAACCTATATTTTGTTTTCTTTTTACCTTAGATTTTGAAATCTTTTGTAGAGGGATCATGAATAGTGCATAGGAAGGAATGTTTCTCTCAGCTTCTTATCTATTTTACACTATGTCTTGATCTTTTAATTATGTTTCCTTTATCATTCCTTCTGTAAATGATCCCATCATATCATGACATGACCCTTAAAATTGGTATATGCAAATTTCACCTTCTTCTTCTATACCATATTCTTCCACTCAAAAAGATTTTCCATACTATTTAACTCGTTTATCAGCTCCTCTAGTATTAGACTTCCCCCATACTATGAAATTTCAACATGTATTCCTTCATTCTTTCCTTATGATTACGTAACCAGTCTTCAAACAAATGTGGCTCCTCTTGTTCTTCCTACTCTTTCTACATATTTATTTCTTACTCTCTTTCTTCTCCTCTTTTCCTCACTCTCTGGCTAGCAACAATCCCTATGATCTCTTCAACTCTCCTTTACAAGTATTTACATTCCTATGAATTTGAGTATATCCTCCTCTTCTCACCGTCGTTATTCATAAAAATTTGTCTTTCAAAAATTAAATTTGAAACATAGGAAAAGTTCCCACATAATCTTATCTTAAGTTCTATTCCCAGAGTTAAACTTGCTTTGATACGAAATAATGGGGCTAAGAGTGAAACAATTATAAAACACATACTTGAATTATAGAGAATAAAACTAAGTAGTAAAAGAGAATTATAAATCTACACTATTCTTCTAAAACAATATAAAAGTTATTTTATTCTTTCACAATTCATAGATAGAGTTGTCATGCACAACTAAAATCTTATTAAAAGAAGATATAATCCTATAGTTAACCAAACTTGTTATTTTTAAAAGTTTTTGAAACCTGTTATTTTTAATAAATTTTGCATGCAATCTCAAATGGGCCTACAAAGCTCCCTTATTCTCGTACACATCTAAAATAAGCTCAAGAGTGACATATAACTACAATTTCACACCTAGTTACAATATAAATAGAAATTTTAAACATAGAGAAAAGAAAATGTGAAAATTTTGGCCTTTAGATGATCTTTTTTGTGCCAAAAAATCCACTAAGAATCTAGTACAGCTTATGGCTACATGAAGCTCTTTGAGATCTTAATTTTTAAAAAATGAGCAAAATGGAGTCTTGAGTCAAAATTTGTGACTTTTGCAAGGTAAGCTCTTGCATCAATTTTAAACAAGCTTGTCTCATAAGTACAAAGAGGGGGTGACCACCTTATTTAACCCCTACACATGAGTTTAATAATACATTTTCATATAACCAATTTTAACAAATTAACATAGTCCAAAACAAAAAAAACATATTTTAATTTTCCCACCCAAGGCAATTAAAATAGCCAAAAAGGAAAACACATAGGCCCATAATTTTTCCTATAGATTCTAAGGTAGAAAAAATCAAAGAATATACACACACCATATAAGACCAATTTACACACATTGAATATTCAATCAAACACATTCACACATCAAAATAAATAAGGTTTCTAAGGAGGATGGCCTACCTCAAGGTTTTTACAATCTCCTCACTTGAACCAAGCTCCTAAGCTCTCTCCAAGAACTCCAAATCCAATAACTATTCTATAACTCTTTGCATATGTAGAAAATTCTATAATTCTTCTCATCACTCCACTAGACACATGACATTGTCTCAAATTCCAAGACCTATCATTGTCTCTTACAAAAACAACCAATGCACTTACAAATTTTTCATTTCAAACATGCATCTGGGTCTATTGGTAAACTGATAAATTTGGAAACCATCTCTAGGTGGAGGTTGGGTGCCTCAGGACCTAGCATCCTAATATGCCTACAATTTACCTCATAGTATCTCTCTAGCCTTATGAGTTTTTCCTCAGTTTTCCTCCACTAGATATGCCTTTTTTACAAGGGCTACTAGGGTCTGAGGAGAGAAAAGGTGAACAACTCTAATTATATCTACATTTAAGACCTTGTTCCATATAATCAAGTCTAAAAATCAACTCGCATATTGATTCATTATACCACTACCATGTTAATTATTATGAAACTCAATGATCCTCCTCTATATGAAGTGATCTACTAGGAAAAAAACCATGAAACAATCCTAAAATATCCCCCAAATGACTATCTCACTAGTCAAGCAGAGCTTTCATTCCCCATTCCTCTACTAGATCCTAGCTATGTCTCTAATAAGTAGGATAACAAATTGTGCTCTAACATTGGTCTCATATGAGGGATGCATAAACAACTACCCAAACCCAATAACCAATCCTTTGAACCAAAACCATATATAGATTCTTCAAAAGTTAGTGGATGAAACCTCAATAGATCACTAATAATACCACCTGCCTCTACTTTAGGCTGACGATGTTGATCATACCTCTCTTTGTGTGGTGAAGCATGTCTCTCCACCCACTATTGTGAATGGATAAGAGACCTTTGTCTATGATGGGAATGGCTATGATACCTCTCCTTGAGCCTAAGAGGACTATGGGACCTCTCTCTATGTTGAGAAGCCTCCATTGAATGTGTGGGAGAATGTCTTTACGACTCCTCTGTACCTATAATTAATCTATCACGTAGTAATCCCATCATCTTATATAAATTCTATAAGATTTAAATATACTAAGGCATGTTGTTTTTATACTAGTTGGGTATGTATACACCTGGATTGAGTGTCATGTGTCTCTCTTTTATGAGGCATGTTGCATGAGCACAAGATGAGTGTTAGATTGTTGCAAAATGAAAGGCCAACTAAAACATCTACAGAGGTACTAATGTTGAAATTGGGCTCTAATATCAAGATGTCATGTATAAAATTTAAGTGTTAAAGTTCACTATAATGTTAAAAAAATAGTAATTACAAAATCGCTTAGCTACAATAGACATTTAAATCTGGTAACATGTACTTGACAATGTTAACCTTTGACACATCATAAACTACTCAATTTATGCCCAAATGCATAGCTCTTATTTGTCATTAATCTAAGCCATTTATATATACATGGGCTTGATTATCTATTTTCCATCACTAATACATACAAATTTATAAGTTCATGTTCAAACATATGTTACATCATTCTCAGAATACCTCCAACTCAATAAAATTGTCCCTAATCTTTCAGGATAAGTTCATGCTAGGTAGAAAGGTCCATCATTGCAAACCTACTCACCTATAGCATCTTTGTATCCACATCAAATAATGGCTAGTTTCCAAATTTTAAATACTCATTTAAGTCTTCATGCACATTTTGCAAGGTCAGCTAAAGTAAATTATCAAAATATTTTACTCTAAATACACATCAAATGTCATTCATTATTCATATCTTGGCACTATATTTGAGCATTTATACACTATTTCACATTGAGAAAATCTACCTTATTCCTCCAAAATTCAAGATCTTTCACGAGGAACACTCATAAGCCAAGTCTAAATCATCTCAAAGCAAGTCAAGATTTATCATTGTCAAGTATCAAAACCATATTTCTAATTGCATATGTATTAGTTAAGGAACAAAATTGCACTATCAACCTAGGTGGGATAACTACGTGAGGGTTGATTCCCTCCTTAGAGTATCTAGATCCATATGCAGTGTTCAATCATTAAGGGGGTGATTAGGGTCAGTTCAACCCATTACACTCCCCCTTATTTTTGTTAATTTTAAAGCTTTCATAAAAACCCCTAAGGTTTTCAATGCAAAGAGGAGGAAAATATTAATCTATGCACATCACAAATATAATTGAAACATTTCATCCTAATTAGCAGACACATGCATAGAAGGTAAAACAATCACTATTTCATCATAGTCAAGACATACAAGTCTGCAGGCAAAGGACATGGCTAGCATGTGCTATTATTCAGGGAACATGATATTATCTAGGAAAATTCATATATTATGCATGTAATCTTGCACTATCACATTCATACCCTTTTCTATTTTTCATTGCCAAATATCAGTTACAATCAACTTCAAAAAGTTTGTAGTCAACGAACACAACCAACATGTGCTATTATCTAAGGAGAGCGGACCTATCTAGGAGAATCTTCAAATTATATTCTTGATTTTTAGAAATCACAGTCCTATTTCTTTCTAATTTTCACTCTCAAATATCTAAAACAGTCAACCAGGGACTGGATCTAAGCTAGGTTATTTTTGTCTATTGTTTTCCAAAATTAACATGTTTCCATATTTAGCAAGTTGCAATCAAAATTGTTATTAATTTTATATATTTAGCATTCTAGTATTTTAAATTTATGTACCTATTAAATGCAATTGAATTGTTAAATCATATATATGGTAAAACATATCAGTGAATACGTACATTTTTTAGCATTGTTTTTCAATTTGTGTTCTAGGTTTTCAATAGAATTCATGAATCACATACACTAAAGAGAAATCTGACCATCCTTTATTGGATTTGATTGAATGTTGCTCTAGGATTTCTCTTTGACCTAGGGGTTTCATATTTAATCCCTAATTTTCAAGCACAAAACTCTTTGCTTTCAATTTATTTTTCTTTCTTTTTGCTTGTTTCCAAAAACTATGTTCTAGTAGTTTTAAAACTCATAAGAGGAGTTGCTCTAGGGAAAAAAGATTCATTTTTACCTAAACCATAGTGTGATGGGTATTAATCCAATACTCAAGTTATTAGACAAAATCATTACATATTTTATTTTTCACGTAGCTCACAATATGTTAGAAACACCTAGGTTTTTACTTTTCAACCATAGAAGTCTCGTTGTCATTTTTTTTTTAGTACACTAATAAATTATTAGCCCCAGGAAATTGCTCTCAGTGTACCCCATAAATAGGATAGTGTGGATATGGGATGGTGTAATACTTTGTAGTTAATGTCTCTTTTGATCTTGTTCATTATTTATGCATGAATTTAGTATCTCTTAGAGCCTACAAATAAAACACACCTTGATTAATTATATCCCTACTGCCAATTACAAATTCAAAGTTTCAAAATCAAATCATGGGTATAATAAATGAAATTTACTTATATCTTTTCATTCATTATATATTCACATCAATCAAATTTAAATATCATACAAAGGTTAAAATGCACAATATACAATCTCAAGCCTTCCTCAATTCATATAATTGTAATGTTATATCATGTTATGATTTCCCTAAGAGACAAACGTTGTTAATGCAACTTTTTGTAAAATAAGGAATGACTTGGGAAAAATAACATTTGTACATTTCAAATATTTCAAGGCATACTACACACCCTATTGTCGAACTTATCATGGTTGTTGAGACTGATAAAGCTAATATAGAGTGAGTAGATGAAATTAATGTCAAAGAATTTACTAAATATCTTAATGTCAATCCACACAAAATTGATGCATTACTATATAAGAGATGAACAAAATAAAATAGCTCAAGCCTCTAGAATTGAAGAAAAATATGATCCCTTGTGCAATCTCAATCAAATTAGTACTTCCACTTCAAGTGTTCCAACTACTATTGTTACTTTGATTCCTATATCAACACCTCCAATTACTTATGTGACATCATTCCTAGGTATGGGGGCATCATAAGGTTTTCAACAAATAAATATGTCTATTTTTACACATGCATCATACACACCTCTTTTGATTACTCCACATGATCCACCACCAGCCTCGCCTAATGCACATTCTCTTGAGCACTTTATTACACCAACATGCTAAGGTGTTGCAATTAGATAAAGGTGTCTTTAGAGCTAGTCATCAATGGATTCCCATACTTTGCTTCATAATCATTTGGCACCAGAGATATCATCTTACATGTTAGCATCAGGGTTTGTAGCTCCTATGCTGCCACTCGATGAAGGTAAAAGTGATCTCAAATAACATATTTAAACATTTCATGCAACATGTTTTGACTATGCATACAATGACAAATTATTAACCAAGCTCTTTTTAAGAAACCTCAAAAATTATGCTTTGAGATGGTTCTATGATCTTCCACTTCAATCAGTTAAAGCATTCAACCCCTTGGAAGATCATTTTTTAGCACACTTCTCTATCAACATTGATTAAAAACTATCTTATATTTTTTAGATTCGAGCAAGGTTCCAATGAATAAATCAATGAATATCTTCTTTGAGACAAGACTATGCTAGCTAGGATTAGCAATTATATGGCAAACAAAGATTTACAAGATATCTTTACACAAAGTTTTCTAGCACCTCTTCATGAATCTATCATGTTCAAAAAATTCAAGTCTTTTGATGAGTTATGTTATAAAATCAAAAAATGAGAATTCAAGTTCATAACTTTGAATAAACTCAAGTATGCACCAAATCTTCCATATACTGCAAATACTAAGTTTCAAAGTAAACCAAGCCATGAGATCAAACTTAATAAAACCAAGAATGAATAAAAAGTTGCAATCAATGCAATATCACAACCAATGAATAAACTTCAATTGAAAGTTCCACCAGGGAGGCAATTTTCAAGGTTACTACAACGTCCTCATGTCTTGTTACATAAATTACTTGATTGTAATCTCCTATCTCTCCACCATTATAGGTTGATATGACTAAATCTCAACATAAATTATTTGATAAAACACATATTGTGACCATCACATGTGTATTAGACATTATACAAACAAGTTTACATGCTAAGGCATAAGAAACAAGATCTTATTGATGAAAATTATATTGAGTTAAGCACACCCAAAGAGGAAGCCAAACCACAACGAAATGACAATGCAAAGTTGAAAATATTAAAGAATCTATTACCAAATCATGGTATAGTATAAAGTAAAAATAATTCAAAGGTAAACCATGTGTACAATGCACATCATCCTCCTTTGACATGTGGACATCCAATAGATGGCATTATTAGTACACTTACAAACAAATCGACACCACATCCTATGATCATATTTGATGACAGTGAATTTTTAATGATAGTTTAGATAGGTGTGCACTCATTATTCAAGCTTAAATTATCAAACAACCTATACTCATTGTCATGATCAATAATGGGTCAAGTGAAAATACATGTACAATGACACTTCTTTGAACTCTTGGGTATACAAAGCAGGGTTTACAAGTTGTATCAAAAATAGTCAAAGCATTCGATGGACATACACAAATCACTCTTGGGAATATAGTGTTGCCTTTTTAGGTTGGTTCAACAACCGTGGTTAATCCATTCTTAGTCTTACCAAGCAAAATGGTCTTTAATATGTTATTATAATGCCTTTTGATACATAAGCTATGTGCAGTACCATCAACATTACATCGATGTGTTAAATATATACATTGTAATCAAGTGGTTAAAGTTTCAATAATTCAATAAGATTACCCTCTACAATTAGTGGTATATCCTCCTCCTCCCCCACCACCATTGCATTTGGTTATTGAACCTATTCAAAAGCATAATACAAATATAGTTATTGCACCTATTCAAGAGCATAGTGTCAAATCAATTGATGCACCTATTTAGAATCTATCAATACATTCATCTAAAAAGAGAGTGGTACACCCTCCTAGATAACAAGCTTCACATTAAAGAGTTATGCAAAATTTAAAGAGATCTACGTCTTATATGATGCATTCTAAAATAGTATCTCAGATAGTTCAACATGTTCCACAACAAACACATGTAGTGAGATATTTTAATACTATACATCTGACTCCACCAAGTCCTACACCCTTTAGAGTGACACATCATACATGGGATTCTATAATAAATGATCAAAACAATTACATTACAGCACCAGATACCTTTTCAGATTTAGATTCATTAACATGTAGCACTTTTCATTCATGAAAAGTCAACATTTGACTCTATGTTATAGTCACACAAAATGGTTCTCAAATTGATGGGGTCATAGACTAATTTCTTTAAAAAAAGGTCAAAAAATATAAAAACATTCAAAATATTCTTTAAAAAAAAAAAAAATTGATCTGAGCATGACAAGAATTGCTAGTTTACTTCTTTACATATGTTATTTATCGCATATCTTAATACATAACATATTTATTTATACACACATTCATTTCACGAAGTATATGAGTGTGATGTGGAACATACATATTTATATAGATTCTTGAATGTTGGACTCCCTTATACACAGCAACCATGATTCTGTTGGGGGCATTTAATTCTATAGGTTACAATATCACAAGTTATATCTATATATGACCTCTCTACCATAACAAACTATATATCTTATAAGTGTTTTATTAATGACTCATATATTACATTGAGTTACATGGATATGATACCTTGTTATGATATGACATTGATACATATGGATGGTGCAGACTAAGTTCCACTTGTTTCATGTTCCTTCGATGATATTACTTTCTTGAATGATAGGCTAGAAATTACTTACTTATTGTGTGTGACTACTTGTGTGACATCTCTATGTCTCTTGTTTGTGGCATTCTTAATTTATTTTGCTTGTCCCTTGGCTTTACTTGTTATGACATGTTCATGTCGATTGTTTGTGACCTTTGGCAATATATGTGACATTGTGTGACATTATGTGTTGTGTTTAATGTGCTTATTGAGATTGATTAGTGGTGTCATGATACATATCATGAACTTTTACCATGTATTTAAATTCAAAAATAGTTACATTATTGCATGCCTCATTGTTATATCTATCTAGACATAACACATGTATGCCTAACATTACATATGTTTCATAAATGCTTCAATAACAATTATATTACTATGATAACATACTCTCCACATAATTACTTGATTATACATGAGTATTCCTTATCAAATAGTACAGATAACTCTTATTTTAAGACAGGTGACTTGTAAGATATGCCTCTCATCTTAAAATGGGGGCATTACAATGGGTTTGTGAACAAAAAAGTTAAATTTTACGATAGAAACAGGTTTCAAAGGTTCAGAATATCGGTTCCAAAGATTCAAAATACAGGTTTTCAAAGATTCAAATTAATGCAAAATCATATTTGATGACAAAGTAAAAAATTCAAAGATTTAAAGTAGTTCAAAAATCACATACATGACATATATTGGCATGTTGATATAGATTATGAAGGCATATGACATGCATATGCACTCACTTCTAAATACTCAAATACAAATTCATACACATTTGACTACATATGCATGAGCATATAAAAAACATTTACAAAAGCAAGAATTACATGTTTCACATATAGTTACAGTTAAGCATATAGATGTATAGCATTTTATAGCATTTTCAAATATTCAGGGGACATAATATCAGTTCATGGTCACATACAAATTTTTCAATATTCAAAAATTCATGATACTTGTTCATGCACATATATACGTGTTTCAAAGTTCAAAAGACATGATACTCATTCATGCACATATCTACTGCAATACAACTTACAAATTCAAAAACAAAAAAAATAATTTAATTTCAAATCTATTGGCACTAAGGTCATGATGGGGGCACGAATATTTTTCATTATGTTTCAATCATGTAAATATAATCTAGATTCATTTGTAGTGGTGTGATTCATTTTTTATAGTAATATATGTTCAAATCTAATGGCATTCAATAGAATTGGAATTACTTCTAACGAACCCATTTTGTGGTTATATTTTCTATTACAGGTGATGTATGTTTGAGTCGAATGACACCTAATGGTCTTAGCATCACTTCTAGAGAACCCATCATGGTTCCACCTTTTGGATTAGTATATTGGGTACTTTTGCCAATTCATGAGAGTTGCAGCATGCATCTTTCCAACTCATAGGCTTTATTAGTTATTCAAAATTAAATCTTGATCACTCTCAATTCACCAATGATTCAACATGAGGAACCATCTCTCCAAGTGCTTCAACAATAGGGCATGTTTCTCTAATGCTTCATTATCTTTTACAAGTTGCATAGCAATGTAGGTTCATCTCCATATAGATATATTCCTTATTTGCTCTTTTTTCAATTTTCAAAATTCAGAGTTTCAAATTTAAATAAGAACAATGACTACTTCATGTGTTATTGCAGGGTTTGTTAAATTTGAGTGCTCTGCACAATTGGAATGTCCCATCAAATACAAGGTGTGTTGTACACACTCATGTATAATTCTTTCTCCTTTATTCTATCAATATCATCACTAGAATAAGGGGAGAATGTTGACACCAAAATTTGGTCACAGGGACTTGATAATGTTAATTTTTGACACATCCTAAACTACTCAACTTATGCATGATTCTTATTCACCAATCCTCTAAGTCATTTATTTATAAGTGAGTTTGACCCTCCATTCACCATCACTATTACACATAAATTTATAAGGTAATGCTTAAACCTTTGTTACATCACTCTTAGATTACCTCCAACTTAAGACAAAGATCCCTGATCTTCTGGAATAAGTCTGCACTACGCAAATAGGTCCATTGTCATAGACATGTCCACCCAGAGTTACATCATCCCCATGTCAAATAATGGCTAGTTTCTAAATTCAAAATATTCATTTGGGTCTTCTTGCATGTTTTTCAAGGTCAGCGAAAGGAAATTATCAAAATATTTTACTATAGATACACATCAAAGTTCATTCAATATTCCTAGCTTGGCAGCATTTGTTGAGCACTTATACACTATTGCATATTAAGCAAATCCACCATATTCTTCCCAAAGTAAAAATTATTCGCTAAGAGTAGTCATAAGCCAAGTCTAAAGCATATTAAATTAAGTCAAAACTTATCATTGTCAAGTATCAAATCCATATTTCTAACTACAAAAATATTAGTCAATGAGCAAAATTACACAATCACTCTAGGTGGGAGAACCATGTGAGACTTGATTCCATCATTGGAGTATCTAGATACATATACAATGGTCAATCATCAACATATAATTGGGGTCAACTCAGCCCATTACACTCCCCATTTTTTTTTTGCAGGTTTCAAGCTCTCAAAAATATCCCTAGGGTTTTCAAAGCAAAGAGGAGAAAAATCATAATCTTTGAGCATCACAAAAATAATCGTAAAATCTCAAACTCGTAAGCAAACACAAGCATTAAAGTTAGGACAGTCATCATAGTCAAAGTGAACAAGTCCACATTTAAAGGATGCATCTGATATGTGTTGTCCAGGGAGCATGATCCTATCCAAGAATATTCACATATTCTACCTCTAATCCTACATTATCACAATGCTTCCCTTTTCTATTTTTCATTGTCATACATCAATTACAATCAACTCGAATAAGTCTGTAGTCAACAGACATGACCAACATGTGTTGTTGTCTAAGGAGATCGAACATGTCCAGCAACATCTTCAAATTATATTCCTGATTATGAGGAGTCACAGTCCTATCTCTTGTCGATTTCCACTTTCAGATATCCAAAATAGTCAACCAAAAAATAGATCTAAGCTAAGTTACTTCTTTCTTATATATTTCAAAAATAACATGTTTCCATTTATCACAAGTTTCATTCATAATTGTATATATTTAACGTTCTGATCTTTCAAAGTTTTATACCTATTAAACAACATTTTAATTGTTGTGAATGTTTTTAGCTATAAATGTGTATACACTTTTCAGATCGATAGTTTAATTGTGAAATCAAAAATAAGGTAAAACAACTCCACACTACAGTTCCTAGAGTATGACAAAACGTCCCTAACAAGTCTCTGGACGCAAGACAGAGACAAACTACATAATAGGTTTAGGGGTCGTTTAAGATAAAGTCCACCAAGGTACACTTAATTAATTATATATAAAATTAAAGGGGGCCAATGAATAAAATTTAAGGTTTGTACACACTTAAAAAAATCTAGGTTTTTAGTTTTAATTCCACTAATGTTACAAAATTCAAATATGGTTCACATAAAATAACACTTCTCTATTATATAAAGTGTGCACATAACTTTAGTCAAAATCTAAATAGGAATAGACCAATTTAAATAAATTTTCATAAAAAGAAATATTTTTAAGGTATAATGTGCACATACAAAAATTAGCTCAAGATAACAATTGATTAGAAAAAGTTAGCTTTGATAATAAAAGAGAAGACTTAAGTTGAAATGGTTTTTTCCTATAAAATGGAGCAAGCCATGTCACAAGTGGTTCTAAGTTAATCTTGATTTTTATATTGAAAAAATATTAGAGTTTCCCTAATTATCCTTACATGGGAATACAAAAGCCTCTCTAAAACCCTAGATTTTTATTTGGTCACGTGTTTGAAAGGAGATGGAGAGACGAGGAGAGAAAGGCTTCCAATGCTTTATCTCCCACCTTCATTCTCCAATATGGGCTTCCATGGCCACTACTAAGGGTTTATTTAGATCCATTTGTTTTTTTGCAAGTGTTTTATCATGTCAAATTCATTTGCAAGTTCAAGTTCAATTCCTAGTTGAAAAGAAGGCACAAATAGTTAAGAGCATTTTTATCATTTGCAATGTTCTTGTTTTGTGCTTATAAATATATATAGTGTGTGTATATTAAAATAAATAATTTTTTGTTTATTACTCATGTATTTATATACATTTATGTATATGCAAAATGTATACAAATTACATCACACACAAATACACGCGCACACGAACACATATAAAATTTAAATATTTTATATTAGTATTTTTTTGAAAAGGTAATAAGGTTCTAAGGGGGTGGGGGTCAAACATCCGCCGCACCCAACTAGTCACACAATTGATGAGACTATGGCAATCTCATCATTGGACGGCCTCTATCTGTCACCATCATCGTCAACAGGATTGTGATTCCTATTGTCCTCTAAGGGTAAGCTGATGACAATTGTCATGTCCCCTCCCCTTTGTAAAAGGGCTTCTGATTGATTCAATCAACCAGCATTTATTTACTTTTTATTTTTTTATTTTTTCAATACATACTTATATGTATATGTGTGTCCTTGTTATCTAATATTTTATATTTCTTCTCTTTTTTTATATTCTCTTATGTAGTCACATATTTTATAATATTGTCATCGTTGTCATCACCACCGCCACTGCCTATTAAAAATAAACTTATATTGAATCATAAAATAAGGTAGTAATTTCTTTCCTACATGTATTTATGTTTGTATTTGAACATGTAAATCTATAAACTAAGGTTGTGTCTCCAGTACACCAAATGCATGATGTAAGAAGAGTTTCAAATAACTTAACATTACTAACTAATCTTTTACATATTTTCCAAATAATAAGAATGACAAGAACAACCTATATTCATAGTAATTCAAAGGAGAAAAAAGCTCTTATTAAATGTTCTTAAACTAGTTATTTCATTTTCATTTCCTACATCCTTTTTACTAATGTGTATGTTAAAAGTCTCAAACAACCACTTTATAAACACGTTATTCACAATAAAGAAAGTGCATTGTTCACATTTAAGGGTAGAGACAAAAAGCATTTTCAAAGATAAATGATCACTTGATAGAAGCAAAAATAAATAAGTTTTCTTGACAATATTTTTTAAAATTCTCTTTATTTTTCCTATTCACCCAATCCATCGAGTACAATGAACATTCCACACAAAACAAAATGGTGTGAAGAGAGGTTAATGTCATAATAAAAGTGTTGCAAACAACATAACTACTTATTAAAATAGAAGTTCAGCATTTTATAAAAGGTCTTAATAAGGCTTAAGAAGGCATAAACTAATCTTTCAACAAAGATGACAAAAAGTACATGATTTCAACAAGCTCCAAGTTTCTTCATTGCTCCAGGAATCTTCTACAACACAACAAGCTTCAAAAACTCTAAACGGGGTGAAAGCCAAGGAAATGGGTGCTCACCGCCAACTAAATATGGCATCATCATGCAAGAGACGCTAGCCAGCCCCGTGCCTAAATGTAAACATATCCAACTACTTAACACAACAATCTGTGGAGGAGGGACAACCAATAAAATTTAAGGGTATCCACATTTCACAAGATTTACACAATCCATGACACACGTGTAGGCCACCAACCAATATGACTCTTTACATCAAAAAAATGGGGTTTTAAGGGCCATAGAGCTCTCCTTAAAACTCAAAGCAAGAACACAACAAAAAGAGTTTAAAAAGCCCATTGAGCTATTCCTAAAACCCAGAGCAAGAACACATCGAAAAGAAATTTTAAGGGCTCATTTAACTCTCTCGAAAATTGAAAGCAATGAGAAGTAAATGGTTCACCAACAATGATGAAAATTTATCCAAGAAAACTCCCTCTTCCTTCACTTCTACACATACACACACTCATTTATTTCACATTTATCCTCAACATCCAACCACATCAACCAGAAACATACATCCAACATCATTTTCACACTAAAGGCATTCGCAAACTCGACTAAATCAAGTGATGCACTAGCTACATGGCGTGTTCACACAAGCTCCATTCTTCACCCAAACAAGTTTGTCACACAAAAGTACAAAGGAGAAGTGACCACCTTCGTCAACTCCTACACATGAGTGCAATTTGGACATTGTCATGTAACAAGTTTTATAAAAAAAAACATTAGTCTAAAAAAACAAGAATGTATTTAAATATTCCCTCCTGAGACAAAAAAAAATCAGCCACAAAAGAAAACACATAGGCCCATAATTTTTTCGATAGAATCTTAGGTAGAAAGCAATTCTTTTAACAAGATACACATACCATACAAGACCAATTTACACACATAGAATACTCAATCAAATATATTTACATATCAAAACAAATAGGGTTTCAAAGGAGAATGACCTACCTCAAACTATTACGATCTCCTCACTTGAACCAAGCTCCGAGCTCTCTCCTTCCAACCTCTCTCCAAAAACTCTAAATCCAAGAACCAACCACCAAGCTAGAACTCTTTGCTTATATAGAAAACTCTTGGATTTTCCTAATCATTCTCCACTTGACACATGATACCCTCTCCATTTCTTAGACCTATCATTATCTCTTACAAATGTAATCAATACACTTACAAATTCTTCTTTTCAAAACTCTGACATCCATCTTCTCAAGACTCACATTTTATTTTCGAAACACTTCAAACTTCCTTTTTAATTCTGATTTTAGATGTTCTATGCATCCAAATGAGTTTTTAAGCCCTTAGGGAACTCATCTATCCTAACCCTTAAGACCCTATGATGTAGAAATCAACTAAGAATGTTCTCTCTAATCATAATCACCCTTTAAAAGTGGCCTCGAACCCAAATTAGAGTTTCAATTCTAAATAAAAGTTGTGGGTCACTCAACCCACCCTACATACACCTTTTTACCCTTCCAAGAGTTTAATGAGAAGTCAAACTCAATAGTAAAATGATAAGTTAGACATAGGTAAAGGGTGTTTACATGATACAAGGACATCACATCACACTACACTTGGCAAGCACTTAATATATATTTGTCACTTTTACTAAACCAAATAAATATAAACTAAATTTTTAATTTAAAGCCATTACATCTAACCACATTCATGTAACAAAATGTCACATTTATAAGTTTTAGGCTACAATGGCTTCTAGATGACACAAATAATGAAGTGGTTGTCTCTCAAAATATTATGTGTTTGTTTTCACTCCTTGGACACTTGTAGCATGCACACTCAATGCAAATTATCTAATACATCCAATATAGATGTATATACATGTTGTTAAGCAATTGTAAGTAATATAAGATATATCCTAAATACAATAATCAAAATGATAGAATTAACAAGCTATGAAAATCTATCACGTATAACCTCATTTCTCAATAAGCAACATCATGTAAACTATGTATCATAATGAATTGATCTTAAATAGAATAATGAACTGAATAATTATAAATCCTATTACATCATATCAATGTGATCCAATGCAGCAAAATAAAATAGATAATCCAAAGTCCCAATACATCTATACTTTATATCAAAAGTACACAACATGATAACCAAGCATAATATTGTTAACTAGATACAACATAGGCACAAGGTGAAACAAAATAGATATACGATAGTTTGATCAAATATATGAAACAAAAAAATAAAAAATATATAAAAACAAAATTGGGCATGACACATTGTTCACTTTCCATTAAAATAAAGGTATGTGTGAAAGCACGCAACTTCCAAAAATAAAAATGACATAAAAAGGATATGTTTGCACATATAGACCTTTGAAAATGGAAATGTTAGTCTTAGAACTTGCAAAAACACTTTTCATGCACATATTTGGATTAGCTGAAAAATAGTACAATTTATATATGGAAATCAACTGAACAAGATACCTCCTTTGGCCTCAGTGTGATAGGTTTGTCATACAGTCAAAGGAGAGATGATGGAGTGAGGTCAAAACCCAATGCATTGTCTAGTGACAAGGCTTCACACCAAAGAAGCAAGATGGAATGAAGTTAATACCCTATTGTTGTATAGTAATCAACCCTTGCATCCTAACATGAAAAAATGGGTCAATAGGATATGAAGTTAGAATGTGATTGTTATTTGACAACAAACTTCAATCCCTGGCATCATGGATAATTTGTATAATGAAACATAGGCAATGACTAGAATAACAAGGATAATAAATAAAGAATATGATTTCCCCCCTTGAGCTTCAAGAAGAGCATGAGAATCAAATCTCGAAAATGGTAAAGGGGTATTTCCCCTGCAAGGCAATGTAATGAAACATAATGTATCATAGATAAATATATGACATTAATCATAACATCATAAGATAAACATCAGAAAGCATTAGATAAAAAAATTGTATATGATATAGATCACATAATTGATTAATATTGAAAAAGGTGTCTTAGATATCGCCATAAGGTGGCATAAGGCAATGTAGTAGGAAAACTTTATCAAAAACTTAGCATTACAGTTTTGGAAAATGACAATATATATAATATTTTTGGAGCTTTTCCCTATCATATAAAGTGAAAGTGAAAATAAGAGTTTACAACATTCTTACCTTTTATCTTTATGAACAAAACATGAGAGACTTTTACTATGGTAGTTTGACTAAATTTCCTGGCACGCATATTGGAGAATGTGAGAATAAATGCTACACCACAAAAAAGCTAAAAGTCAATAAGTTGTATTGAGCCTAAAATTTTTTGACCCTTTTTTGATAGTTTCACATGCAAATGTAGAAAAGGGGGATATTTTCCCCCAATTTGGGACCATTTGCATTCAAAAGTCTTATTTTAAAATCTCTAACAACATGACAAAGTTTTTCCAATAATGATAAGTCCCTGATATCACTTTTTCTTTAATGATTGAAAGCTATTGAAAGATGCTTTGGAGTTCATTATTTGGTGGCTCACAGATCATTTTAGTGACCATTGCCTTAATATAAGCACATAATCGCTCATTGCTTCATTTGGCCATTTCTAAATTCGATCCAAATTTAATGAATGTAACTTGCATAACAATGTTAATGAGTAAGTGGGCCAAAAAGTCTTTAACTAGAGTCGTGAAAGAATGTATAGATCTTAATGGAAGAGCATAAAACCAATCAATAGTTTCTATAGACTCATAGGAAATAGCTTTTGCCAATAATTTGTCATTATGGTGTATTTAAACAAGAATCATAAAAAACTCTAATGTGATTCAAAAGATATGATTTACCATTAAACCTTTAAAATTTTGGAACAACCAAACCTATTAGAAAAGAACATGAAAGAACTTCATGAGCCAAATGGTTTAGTAAAATATCATGGAAAATAACCCTCTTATTTGATATTTATGGTCTTTGGAAAATATTTTAATCTGATTTTGCATGTCACAAGACCGTAACAGTCATTTTGGGATTTTGGTAGTAATGGGTGACAAAGTAGCATAAGTCATAAGAGAATTATTCTAAAAAAATGAAAGATAAACAATATTTTGCGAGAATGGAGGAATGTTTTATACAAGAGGATTTTGAGAGATTAAAGGAATATTAGTAATCAAATGATGTTGAGGAATGTTGGAAATAATAAATTATTGAGCAATTGAAGGGATTCTAGAAACAAGATAATGTTGAGAGATACAAGGAATGTTAGAAGCAAAAATATGTTGAGAATAGAAAAAATCTTGGAAACCAGAAAATGTTGAAAACTATGGACAATTTAGAAGCAATAGCATGATAAAAAATCAGTGGAATCTTAAAAATAAGAAAATGTTGAGAAATAGGGGCAATGTTAGAAGCAAGAGAATGTTGAGAAATGTGAAGAATCTTAATGATAGATAATTTTACAAAACAATGGGGTTAAGAAGAAAATTGGAAAATGACCACTACTGAGACAAATAATTTAAAACAATCACTTGAAGGTTATCTCAAAGATACTTTCTAAATTGGACATTAGGTGGATCTCTTGTCATGGTAGTGGATTGAGAAGCATTATTATTAACATTACTATCAGTTCTCTCTCTCTAATATTCATTATCCACATAATAAAGAATGTCAATTCTAATACTATCTTAAGCATTCAAATACAGTCAAAATTATTTTCATTCACAAAAGCATCTTAAGATCCATTTACATTCACAACATTGTCATTGGAATTCATTGAAGAAGCCTTGACAATTTGCAAAGATGCACCATTCACATTAATATCTTTTGCTAAAGAAACTTTGATTTTTGCAACATGAGACACATTTCCAGCTTCCATTTTCTTTTTCACGCCTAGCTTGGGATTAACCAAAGGAATTTCAACAAGATCTAATGCTTTTGGAATAATCCTAGCTATTTAATTCATTTAGGTGGCATAAATTGGAATCAAACATAAAAAATATGTGCCACACGCGACAAACACACTAGAATTTAAAGTATAGACCTAGAATTTAGAATCAAGCACGATAGAATAATTAATCGATGACATGTAGATCCATGAAGACATGCAGGAAACAAACCCTGAGGGGTAATAGGATTCACCCTAATGATGAAACCATAAGAAGCATGGACAAGCAAGTTTACCAAAATGTAGTATCATAAATGAACTACTTCACTAAGAATCCATAATACATTTACAAGGGAATAATAATGCTTAATTGATATTTAAAATTGACCAATAAAGAACACACAAGATTAGGAATGAGTATCTTGAATATGCCATTGTAAAAGAAACTATCATATGAATCTAAAACTAAGAATGCGCTTCCAGCCTTGTTGGACACCTCACCCAAAAAATTTGGCCCTGGTCTATGACAAATGTTGTGACCACCCCTGGAAAGGGATTGATAGCTAAAAATTAATGTTAATGACTATGTTTGCCTACTTCGTTCTTAAATTTCCTTGCTCTTATTTGCATGTTATACCCTGCAATATCTAAAAATAGATTTAAGAAAAAAAGTTGAGAGTATGTATTAGGATTAGTGACTACCATGAATTAGCTAGTTGTTTGCTTGTTTGGTTCCTCAATTATAACAAAGATGTTGATAGATAAAAATTGCATAAAATAAATGTCTTCAACAAGGGCTCTAATATAGAATCATAGCTCAAACAATGATAAGTGTTCTAAGTATTGCTTGAATTAATCATGTGATTACTTCTTGTTTTCTCTATGGTAAGTGAACCTAATCACATATGTATTATAACCAATTGAAATCAAATTATCACCTTATTGACATGTATGCCAACCTTCAAATGGGACAAGTGCACCCTCACTTAGCAAATATCCACACCCACAAAAAGGATGACAGGTGCCTCAAGCGCCCATGGCCCAACAAGCACAAGTGACAGAAGATGAATGCCTAGAGAGAAGAGAAGGGGGAGAACCATCAAAAGTCAACTAAACACATCAATGACACTTGATGTGGACTAATAACCAACAAATAGACAAGCACACCAAAACAACATAAAATAATGCTAAATAAATGTTATTGGACCATTTTAGGGTGTTTACACAAATTTCCCAGTATTATCCCTTAAGCAATAATATTTGTTTTCTAATTGAGAAAAAAATAACCTATACAACAACTATGAGACCAATATCTATGATTCCACTTGTAAAAACTAGATTATAACCAATGCTTCGAACATAAAGAACACCTTTGAATTGTCCTAAAGTGCATTAAGCGACAAGGCTTAAACTATGTTTATGCCTTCAACGATGGTAATGATACCGTCTCTAATTTTCTTTTTGAACTTTTTGGTCAAAAATAGTAAGCCAATCAAAATTTGAAGTCATTTTTATACTCATAAATTTAGATGCCAATTAAACAACATACTTGTGTGGGTGTTAATATAGATATTAGTAGAGATAAATTATCCCCATTTAAAAAGTTTAAAATCATTTTTGTTTCTCTTTACGAAAATTACAATCTTTTTTGGATTTGCAAAGTCCTCAATCTTATTCGTACAAACCTCTAAATGTTCAATTTTACAACTACTACATTACCTTCATCTTAAACCACCTATTGGATTGGATGGTAATTTTTGCATTAACTATAATTCTTGCTCAAAAATTAAAAATACTAGATGTAGATGAAAGAACCCAATAAATTATACTAATACAAATTGCTTGCATATAGTTTAACAACTAGGACAAGATAACATGTTTAAAAGTGTTTTTGGTTTTTGGGATCTCTAGTTATTATGGAATTTTTAAGCTTTGATAATCATTTTTTAATACTTATAATCTATTAACACATTAAAGAATATTATTGAGTAGAGTATCTTCAATGAATCAAAACCACTTTAACCAATTTTGGATGTATGAAAAATGAACAATTAACTTTTAACAAAAATGCTTCGTAATTGTTGTTTATACTTGAAAGCATTCCCTAGGGTGAAAAACAACCAACTCAAGTGTGGCTAATAATTTTCTTATAACCCTAGTAGTGATGTTCTCTCCAATTTTTTTTATGAAAATGATTTATTGTTTTTTCCTTCAAGAACACTATTTACTAGATGATAAAGACCTCAAGGTGCTTTGGGAGGCCATCCATGGGTCAAGGAATGCAGGGGCAGTGATTGGCCAACCTACAGGGAGCAAAGGGGTTAGTTGAAGTGGCAGAATGGGAAGTAAGGTGGTCATGCAATCAACAAGGGAGCAAAGCCGTAGCGGAGAATTGCCAATGGTTGAAGATCCACCATTGCATACTCTGCATGCACCTTCAGGGATTGGAAAAGAGGTTTAAATAAACTTGCACCCATTATCTAAAATTACTCAAGTTTGATCACGGACGAAAGTTAACGGTTACTAAAAAGAGGATCCATCAAATTTCACAACCCTATTTTTCATCAACCCCTCCATACTAACATGATTTCAAAGGGGTATGTGCAATGTGAGTAACGAACCAAGCAAAAGAAGGTCCCTGTCCCTCCCCCATCAAGATCAAAACTATAAGGTTTTGGACCATTAAACATCCATAATAGCATGATTTCAAAGCATTATGCCCTTGATCGCTAGCATGTATTTGGGATATATGTGGCCAACTTGTGGCTAGCCTAATCTTTTACTTAGTTATATGATAATTTATGTATCTTCATGTTGGTAGTAGTGTCAACCTATAGAGTACCCATAGCCTTAGTAGAGTATATATAGGAGGTAATGGTTAGCAGTAGATCATCATTACAAATTGTATTCTTATTACACAATTGTGGAGGTTGCCCCCTCGAAGTGGTTGACTCATATATTTCCAATATTTTTCTCAACTATCAATCTTTGGTGTGGATTTGCTCTCCTCTGCTCTTATTATTTTGATATGTTGTTGCTTTGCCCCTAATATTTATATTACCATCCATTATTGTGAATCTATTTATCTATCCAAGTAATTTCACTACACAAAAGGGTATGTACCATGAGTGTATGGCACCAATTGGAAGAGGATTCCTTTCCTTCTCCCACTCCTTTCCTTCTCCCACTGAGAGCAATACTAGGTTGTGGGCCATCAAATGTGTCGGAGGTGCTCTAGGATCCAAAACAATGTGTAGGAATTAGAGACAATGGGGTTGACAAAAGAGGTTGCTAAGAAAGTGGATTGTCATAGATGCACACAGATATGGAATCGAATGGAACTAGAGAAAATCAGAATTCCTTGCAACAAGTTAAGGTGGCAAACCAAGGAAGCATGGTCTCTTCTCCCAAGGGAGGTCATAATCATGGTCAAGAACATGGACTTCATAGAGGGGTTTATGTCAGAGATGTTGGATCTCTGGCCAAACAGGGTGTCTTTTCATGTGGAAAATTATAATAATATGTTGGTTATGGTGGGTCCCACCACACTGTAAGGAAAGGTGAGTATCCCCCTCCCACATAATGACAAGTGGTTACTTGGCTTCACGAGTGGTTTAATGGTATATATGTATGCACTTGTGTTTTGCATGCCTCTTGACATTGTACACCCCATACCATGCATGCCCTCTCATTTTGAAACAAGATAGAGTGGCTATGGCTAAGTTTGAACCATGTTTTAGGAAACAGATCAGATGTACTCTTTATTATGGCCTTCATGGCCCTATTACCAGGTTGTCGCCCATGGGGACCCATTTTATTTATTTGGGTGAAGGTCCTCAATAATACTACTTTTACCCATCAACTAAACAAATAATTAAAACATTTAAATATTTAGTATTACCTATTTTCTAAATGTATGCATTGTTGTTTATATTTAAAACAAATAAACTAAGAAATTACAAAATTCAATATCATTTTTTGGAAAATTGTGTGAAGTTTTCCTCTCTACATTTTGAATCACTCCCGCGATCCTTCATCAGGAGATAAATTCTTGTATATGAGAACAGTATCTTGGCCTCTTAAATGAATCTAGAAATCAAAAAACTAACCATTGCACAAAATACAAGTTTCCAAAAATAAAAATTCTAAAAAGGAAATAATATTTAGATATAAATGAATTTCAAATTTTTATTTTTGGAAACTTGTATTTTGTGCAACGGTTAGTTTTTTGATTTATTTATTTAAGAGGCCAAGATACTATTCTCACATATAAAAATTTATCACCTGATGAAGGATCACAGGAGTGATCCAAAACGTAGAGAGGAAAAATTCACACGATTTTCCAAAAAATGATATTAAATTTTGATAATGAACTATGAAAGTATCAAATCTTTAATAAGAAATTACATCCAAAAAATGACCACAAAAGTAAAAAAAACTTACTTTTGGAGCACTTCATTTGTGAGACTCAAATATCATTCACTAACTCATTGTATTAATTAAACTCTATTCATCTTAATCTAACATCCAAAACAATTGATATTGCACAAACCAAAAACTCATATCCCTTCACTCAAATATTTAACTCTTGTGTTGAACACTAAAGACCAATTATGTCACTACCCAATATCCATTTCTCCATAAAACATAAAACAATTTGAGAAAGCTTGTATTTAACGATGAAAACAAGAAGGTAAACTCTATTTTTAATGCAATATTTTCTATTATTGGTGGATGTTATGGTAGGAAAGTGTGAGCATGTTTATTGAAAAAGAAGTCAAATGCTTGTGGGTATTTTAAACAATTTAAGGCTTTTGGAAACGAAAATACTAGGAGGCAAAGAATTTCTAATTAGGCGATAAAGTCAATTTCTCTCGAAACTAAACTACTAGGAAGCAAAGACTTTCTAATTAGACAATGAAGTGAATTTGAAACCATGGGGGTTATATGCGCAACTCGTAGCCCTCTATACACCTCAGCAAAATGTTGTGGGGAAAGATGGAATCAAACCATTATGAAATAATGATGAGCATGTTGAAAGGAAAGGAAGTTCCAAATAAGTATTAGGCGGAAGCAATTCATATTGATCTATATTTGCTCAACAAAATTCCTTGTCAAGGCATTTTAAGGCATTGCACATGACAAGGCATTGACAAGCAAAAAAATCCTAAGATAAGTCATTTTTAATTTTTGGCTCAACTATGTATGTTTTTGTTGTAAAAAAAAGAGTTAGATTCTCACTATAAGAAAATGACGTTTGCTAATTATAGTGAACATTATAAGGCAGATGGGTTGATTGATGTATGTGCCAATAAAGTGATAATTGGTATAAATGTTATAGAAGAAAATGACAATATTTCTCATTTTCAGTCTTCAGTTCAAATTTTCAGATTGTCAGAATAGGTCAAATTTTCCAATTCCGATTGTTACTAACAGAATAACAGACAATGAGATTTAGGGTCATGTCGAGGATGTACAAATGCCATGTCATGATACAGCTAAAATTCCTCATATTGATGATGTTGAAGATCAATTGTCTTAGGCTGAGGCTGTTGGATGTCTGACCGGTAAGATGTTCCTTCTAAGATTATCAAATAATATTATTCTTCCATAGAAAGGGCGAAAAAAGGAAAGCTCTCTCAAGGCACTTCAAGTGGAAGGCTTAAGAGAGTAAGAAACTGTATGATCTACTGAATTTTGATAATAATTCAACATGTTGAACTTTTCTTTAATGGCTAAAATTGTGTGTGAGCCTAACTCTTATGAAGAAGCAAAAACATGAATGGGAAAGGGCTCTGCATATGGAGTATGATAATCCAATGATAAAATAAAACTTGGGTTCTTGTTGAATTACCATTATGAAAGAAACCTATAGGATGTAAATGGTTGTACAAGGTGAAGTTCAAGGCTGCTGGATTTTTGGACAAGGCGGGGTTGGTGGCAAAGGGATTTCAAATGAAGGGAAATACCTCCCACAAGTCTGCAATCTATGTGAGCAGGATGACAGATCCACACAACTAGTTAGCCCTGAACTGAGATATATCTACAATCAAGAATTTATGGCACCTTGTAGAAGCCCCAGAACAATCACATTGGCTATAAGAAGCAAACTACTTGTGTAAATGCAGATGTAAACCAATCATTCCAAAAATCTTAAAAGAGTATCAGAGGAAAAGAAACGTTAGGAAAATGTAAACTTACTAAGGGCTAGCAGGGCTGGACTGCAAGGCAGAGCATCCAGACCACCATCAGACTTGATTGTGAGAATGTTTATACTTATCCTCCTTATAACAGTACTACAAAAAATCGGGCAGGCATAACCCAGTTACATGTGGCATATATGCCCCTCAGCTCCCTTGAATATCAATCGACTCATAGATGGAATAATTTGGGGGCCCAACTTCCCCCTTTATCTCCTAATCTACATACGCAGGTTTACTCCATGTAAACGCAGGTTTACTCCATGTAAACGCAGGTTTACTCCATGTAAGAATTCAGTAGCATGTTGACTATGGTCAAAATTTCATCACCCTCTGCACCTATCCACCCTAATGTTCCTGACCCCTCTTTTTACCCTTCAAACAATTCTTTTGATTCCCAGTTTGACCCTAACACTCTCTCCGATGAAGCTGCTCAAATGAATTAAACTATGGAATTCCCAATATCTCACTCATCAAAGAGCAATACATCTGAATTTAAAGCACTCTGGCTCCTGCCAAAGACATGATCCTGCCCTTCATGACACGTTGTTGATCAATTTTTTTCGTTCTATGGAGAATCTTAGCAAACAGGTTCTTAAGAAAAGTTTCTCCAAACCTCTCGAAAAATGCTTTATTCAATTTATGGCTTCTCATGAACGACAACTGGCAAGGCAACAACAATTGTCTAATGGTCACCATTGGGGAACCAATGCTATGGGATGAAGCAAGGAAGCGGGCCTTTCAAGTAATGACAACGCAGGATCCCTTTCCCGTATCACAAACAATAGGCCTTGGACTCAGAACTAGTACAGACAAGGGGAATTCAACTGTTTAATAAAAACAAAGCATTGTGATGGCCCTACAGATGCTGACACAATGTGATTTCTGCCCAGTGCTCCAATACCAAATTTTGGAGAGAGTGAACAAAGTATTATTTTATTCAACTAGGTATGCAACCATAACAATACAAAAAAAGATAGTTAAATAACTTTCGAAGAACTTAAGGAAGTTAAAACCCACAAACCAACTAAAACTACCTCGTTGTTATAAGACTAACAAGTTTTCATTTATTAACTATATCCTAATAAAAGTACTAAGTGACTTGTTTTATAGAACAATATGTTCACTTTGACAATAACCTAAAGATGAATTAATTAACTAAATAATTATAACATTCTTCCCTTAATTCATAAGCCTTCAAATTCGAAGAGAGAATTTTTTAATGCCTCAAAGTTATCATGTGCAAGTGCCTTGGTAAACACATCTACACACTGATCTTAAGTGGGGCAATACTGGAGCTGAGTGTTGTGTTGTTAAACATGTTCATGTATGAAATGAACCTGAACTTCTATGTGCTTCATGCGTTCATGATGCATTGGATAGAGAACAAGTTTATAAAACCCTGATCGTCGCAATAACCTTTGGCTAAGTCTGAGGTACTCTCAATCCTACAAGTATGCAACATAACCATAACGCTTCCCAAACAGCTTTGCCTGTAGTGCGATATTTTGCCTTTAGTAGAAGAACGAGAAATAAAGTTATGCTTCTTGCTCCCTCATGAGATTGAACTAGATCCCAAAATGAACACAAATCCAAAAGTGGATTTTCTATTATCAATTGAACTTGCATGCCCTGAGTCCCTGTAACCTGTCAAGAATAACTTATCATTCTTCTTGTATTCTAGGCCATACTCCATTCCTGGAATATATCGCAATATCCATTTAGGTGCTTTCCAATGGCTTACCTTCAGCTCTTACATAAAATGTGAAAGATCGCTGACAGCATGACTGATATACGACCTAGTGTAGGTTAAGTAGATGAGACATCCAATTAATTGACGATAGAGAGTGACATCTACTTGTGGTGATGGATCTGTACGAGACAGCTTAAGTCTTGTCTCCATAGTTGTTGCCATTGGTTTGCAATCTATCATCCAAAACTTCTCAAGCATTGTCATGATATACTTCATTTGAGACAAAAGTATGAAGTGCCCCTTTTGCCATACTTCCAGACCAAGACAGTAGTGCAATAGCCCAAATATGTCAGGTCGAACAACTATTTGATTTCATTCTTTGATACATCTATCATCTTTACGGAACTTCCAGTGATGACTAGATTGTAGACATAAAGAACTATTATGACAACCTCCCCCTTGCTCTTTGAGGTAGAGGTTTGGATCATATAGACTCTTTTGGAATCCATGTTAAACACGATGCTCATCTAATTTTATGTACCAAGCTCTGGGAGCCTGTTTGAGACCATATAATGACTTTATATGTCTGCACACCTTCTGTTCTTGACCAGGTGGGACATAACCTTCTGTTGAGTTATGTATACTTCTTCCTGTCGACTTCTATTTAGAAAGGCACTTTTTACATCCATCAGATGAAAGTTCCACCCAAACTGTGCAACCATAGCAAAGATCATTTTGATGTCTTTATTTCAGATTTGGGAGAAAAGTCTCCTCAGAGTCTATGCCTTCTTTCTAAGCGTAACCCTTTGCTACGAGTCTTGCCTTGTGCTTGTCTATGTTGCCATCTACCTTCTATTTGGTCTTTAAGATCCATTTGCAACTGATGGGCTTCTTCATTGATGGAAGATCACAAAGTTGTCCTTCATGAAAGACTAATATCTTGCATCCATGGCATCTTTCCAAGGTTTAGACTCTTTGGCTTCATGGCCTATTGAGGGCTCAAATATTTCTACAACTATGCTCATCGGAGCCAAATTTACCTCTATGCAAGCCATACTGTGAGCCCTCGATCTTGTAGTGGATGTGTTTGGGATTCCATCCAATTTAGCATCTCGTATATTGTTGGTATACAACTTGGGCACACATTGGACACTAGGTGGTGGTGTTGGAGACCCTGATTTACCATTATCATTTGCACCAGTGTCACCGCATTCAGTGAATTCCAAGGATTTAGTTCGGAATTCAACGAACTTCAAAAAAAATTATAAAATTCATTGAGATTCGCCTAGAAATTTGGGAGGAATTTATACGGTGAATTTAATCAAAAAAAATCACAAAAATCTTTGAAAATCGTTGAGATTTGTTTTTTGGGGATGACATATAAAAATCACGATTGGGGTCAATCTTATTACGTGTTATTTCCTTCCCTACATTCGATGGTGTTCCACGGCTTGCATTTCACTAGTTCAAGTCTCAACGGCATTCGACGGCATTAGGGTTGACAACAACAGTCAACAAACTCAAGTCTCTCAACACCAAAGTGCAAGACTCTACTATAGTCTCCTACTCCAAGCAAGACTCAAGCTATAGCGGCCCACAGCTACGGCCCACGGGTATGTAGTAATGTACGAATCCCGATCAAGTTTCAACTTGATACATTGTAATTTCAAGTCCGCAACCATGCACTTTCTTAATATTTTAGACTTCCTATTGACTATAATAAGTCTGTAAATCTGTGAGAGATGCAAACCATTTCCATCAATCGTTTCAAACATGGACAATGTTCTTGTGGAGATTATTGGTGATGCTCACTACTCAGTGAAGAAAGTTCTGAACACAACAACTGCACTTTAAAATTGTAGACTGTGTAATATATCGTTGTAACTGTAGACTGTGTAAGTGTTGACTGGTTTGGACACGTTATTTATATGAAATGTGATGTTTCTTGAATGGTGAGTTGATATATTTTTAAAAATAAGTATATTTATATTAGCCGAATTTAATCTCAAATTTTTTTGTTCCAATTTTTTTCCTTGGCGAATTCAAATGCGGTGACTATGATTTGCACTACTACTATTACCATCTGATAAATTTACAGGTTTGATGCCTACATGGAAGGTGGATTGATTTTACCTTTCTCATCAAACACTACATCCTTGCTAATAAGGACCTTCTTAGTCACTAGGGCAAGTAGCCTATATGCCTTTGACTCTTTATTGTATCCCACAAAAATGTATATCTTGGTTTTCTTATCCAATTTCTTTCTTTTCTTTTAAGGGGCATGCATGTATGCCTTGCAACCAAAAACTCGAAGACCAGAGACTTTTGGTTTCTTCCCAGTCCAAGATTCCTAAGGTGCAATTCCATCAAGAGCTTTGGTGTGTGCCCTGTTCAATAGGAAGACAATTGTGTGACATAATTTTGCCCAATATGAACGAGGCAGTTGTGCATCCTCAACCATGCTATGAAAAATCTCTACAATGACACAATTACATCGTTTTGCAACCCCATTTTGTTTTGGTGTATATGAAGCAATCAATTGGTGACATATTCCATTCACTGTGAGATAGGCTAAAACTCTTTATTAGTGTATTCAGCCCCCACAATATGAGCAGAGGGCCTTAATGGTACAACAAATTTCATTTTCAACAGTGGCTTTGAATTCTTGAAGGCTTTGAAGACCTGGTCCTCAATTTTCAAAAGGTATACCCACATTTTCTGTGAGTAATCATCAACAAAGAGCTGAAAGTATTTGTGGTATTGGGAGTCATGTGTCCGCATAGATCGGTGTGACCCACAGATCCAATGGACCAGAAGCTTGATTTTCACACTTTTCCAAAAAGGAGCTCTTTGTTGTTTGCCAGCTAAGCAACTATAACAAATATCAATATTGTGCTTAAACGTGGGAAGGCCTATGACCAAATTTTTTTCCTACTATATTCTAGCAGATACCCATAACTCAAGTAACCTTATCAACGATGCTAAAAAATTGCTATGTTTGTAGCCTTTGAAATAAGGGCTTGCTGGTCATTATGTACCACATCAAATTGGAACATTTTGTCAATGCCAAAAACTCGAGCCACAATTTTGGAACCTCTAAACTTGTTTTCAATGAGACAAAATTTAACCATCTCCCTGATCAAAGTCAACCTTCCGGTTGTGATTGAGCAATTGGTTTACAGACAACAAGTTCTTAGTGAGTCCCAAAACATTCAAAACATCAGTAATTGGATAGGTATTACTGCCAAGATTTAGAAAGATGTTACCACAGCGTTGAACTGTGTACCATCTATCATTGTCAAGAGAGACATTGCCCTGTGACATTGTTGGATTCAAGGTGGAGAACCAATCCTTCCTACCAGTCATGTGCCTTGTGGCGTCAGAATCCACATACCAGATTGAATTAAGAGAAGTGGTATCCTCATGTGCCTAAGTGGCAAATAGATGATCCTCGTCTAAAGAATCATTTTTTTTTGCAACATGCTCATGCTGCTTGATTTGGAAAGTTTATTTTTCCATTGGCATTTGGACGAGTGTTGTTTCTTCTATGCCTATGGTGAATTCTGTGAATTGGCTTCTTACTAGATGAGCCATGGATGAGATAGACTTTTTGGGAACGAGGTTTGTTCACCTGCTGATTTTGTTGATCGGTCTACTTAGAGGTTGGTTTTGAACAATTCATAAGCTTTTTCCCCTTCTGATGCGATGCAAGCACATGTTCCTCATCTGTTTCCTCTGCATTTTACATGGCTGCTTCTTATTGCAACATGTTAACCAATAACTCAAATGTTGGTTTTTGATTTGTGACATTTAGAGTGGTCACAAAAAAATTGTATGCAAGGGGCAACACTCTAAGGACATTTGGAAACAAAGAGTCGCTATCACTATCTTGCCTAATGCTAGAAGTGAGGCCTGCAAAGTTGTAAAATGGCGTAGGAAAGCTTCCACTTTTTCCTCTAGTTTCAAATTGAGACAATGTAGTTGGCTCTGTAGATGCAGAATTTGATTTTGATTCTTCGCCTCGTAGTCAGTCTTGAGGATTAGCAAATGTGCTAATAGGCTCTAATTCGAAATTTTGGAGAGAGCAAACAAAATATAATTTTATTCGACTAGATATGCAACCATAACAACATTGCATATATAAAAAAAATAGTTAAAATAACTTTCAAAGAGCCTATGGGAGTTAAAACCCACAAACGAACTAAAACTACCTAGTTGTTATAAGACTCACAGCTTTTCATTTATTAACTAAATCCTAATAAAGAAACTAAATGGCGTGTTTTATAGAATAACAAGCTCACTTTTATAATAATCTAAAGATGAATTACTTAACTAAATTATTCTAACAAAGGAGAGCGTTTTTCATGTTTTCAAGCCTTATTCACATCAACCTACTGCTAACTAGGTCAATGACACCGTGACCAAGAACACCACTTAATCCCAAAATTTATTGAATCTCCTCTTGCACCTCATTAAAGTACTATGCTACCACCGTTTCACATGGGAGGTTTGAGTTCCTTTTGAATTGCATGCTGAAGATTTGTATATCTAGGGATAGGCTGGGGTTTTTATAGCACGAGACGTTGAAGACAAGTTGCTTTATTTGCTTTATTGGTACTTCAACTATAATGGACATGGCTAAGATTCAAGAATACTCGTGATAATACTTTTTATGATTTCTTTTTAGAAATCCTTAGAAGTGTTGTCAAAATTGCTAGAACAAAGGCCCTCCTGACCTTTTGTTTTAAGCAGCCTTTTGTTTGAGCTGATTGGAATCATTATTTAATTTCAGTTGATTCCCTACCATGGTTATTGCTGAAATCTGATATTGTATTTTTACCATTCCTTTCTTTAATATATGATCTTGAACCTTTCTCAATAAAAGTGGGGGAATAGACTATAACAAAGATAGTTGATTATCGAATTGGTTCTAGCCATTGCATTGAAATTTAGCTGAACACTCTACCAGCTGGATGTGAAGAGTGCATTCTTCAATGGAGATTTGGACAAGCGTGACTCAGCCACAAGTGGTCGAAGCTGGATGTAAGAAAACACCTTTTGTGTATGCTGGTCAAGGGTCTTTGTAGTTTGAAGTAGGTTCCACGAGCCCGGTACATCAAAATCGACCTCCATCTTCCTAGATATGGATTCAAAAGAAGCCTTTTTTATCTCAATCTGTATGTCAAGAGTTCAAATGATATACTTATTGTTTATGTATGACTTAATTGTTATAAGTAACAAGACCAACATAATTCAGCTGGTAAATTTATTTCGTGCTTAAACCTTTCTCAATAAAAGTGGGGGAATAGACTATAACAAAGATGGTTGACTATCGAATTGGTTCTAGCTATTGCATTGCAATTTAGCTGAACACTCTATCAGATGGATGTGAAAAGTGCATTCTTTAATGGAGATTTGGACATGAATGACTCAGCCACAAGTGGTCAAAGCTACATGTAAGAAAACACCTTTTGCGTATGCTGGTCAAGGGTCTTTGTAGTTTGAAGTAGGCTCCACAAGCCCAGTATATCAAAATCGCCCTCCATCTTCCTAGATATGGATTCAAAAGAAGCCTTTCTAATCTCAATCTGTATGTCAAGAGTTCAAATGATATACTTATAGTTTATGCATGACTTAATTGTCATAAGTAACAAGACCAACACAATTCGACTGGCAAAATTAAATCGTGCTCTACTTTGCACAATGACAAATTTAGTTTTCTTGCAAACTCACATAGAAGTAAAGTTTTGGAAAACTATGAATGAAGTTTTCATTTCTCAGATGAAGCACGCCATAAAATTGTTGGTGAAAGTTTGTACGGACGATTGTAAGTAGGCAT
Organism: Torreya grandis; assembly: GCA_037957365.1. Taxonomy (NCBI): domain Eukaryota; kingdom Viridiplantae; phylum Streptophyta; class Pinopsida; order Cupressales; family Taxaceae; genus Torreya; species Torreya grandis. The sequence goes on along the minus strand of JARHVA010001380.1, from coordinate 2,974,938 downwards.
TTACTCCTAAGGAAGTTGGTATGAAATTAGCATCCAGTAGTGACTTGAAAAAGAACAATGAATTGCTTTTTAAGAAGTTGGGGGCAGCTCGAGCCTCGACCTATGTTACAACCACTAGGCTTGATCTCAATTTTGTTGTTAGCTATATTTCCAAGTTCACGAGTAAACCATTACAGAGCAGCATAACGAATTCTGGGATATGAACAAGGTACAATAAAAGTTTGGTATAATAGAAGAGATCATTTTCAGCTTGTTGGTTTCAATAATGCTGAAACAAGGTTCCACAAATGATGGGAAATCTACAAGACGATGTGATTTTGACCCAGGAACTAGCGTTGTTTCATGGGTTAGCAAATAAAAAAAATTGTTCTTTGCTCCATTGAAAGAATGTATAAACTAGTTGTCCTCACAGCTTGTGAAGCAGTTTGGTTGAGAAGGTTGACTGCTCATTTGCAGGTGATTCAAATGGAAACAACAGTGATTAATTGTGACAGTCATGCAATTAGAATAACCAAGAATTTGATGTTTCATGCATGCTCAAAGTATATTGAGGTATATTTCATTATATCCAACAATTTCACTAACACTAGAGAGACAAGAGTAGTAATTTTGTGCAGCTCAAGAGCAGAGAGTTGATTTCTTCACAAAACCACTTTGACCATACAGGTTTGTCAAGTTTATAGATAACCTCTATGTTGTCCCATGTAATGACCATCAAGAGAGGGAATTAGGATATAGTAATATATTTAGTGATCCTGATGGTCATGAGTTGGTTGGTAGTTAGGAAGGCTAGCTGACAGTTTCAGACATCAGCTGAGAAAGAAAACTTTGCATGTAACGTAGACCTTAACAAATGGAATGAAGTTTTCTTTCTCAGCTGATGTTTGAAACTGTTAAGTAGCCTTAGTAACTACCAACCAACTCATGACTATTATGATCATTAGATATATATTCTAATGCCCTCTCTTGACGGTAATTACATAGTACAACATATAGCTTATCTATAAACTTGTCAACCTTGTATGGTCCAAGTGGTTCTGTGAAGATATCAACTATCTGCTTCCATAATTCGATATAATGAAAATGTGTCTCAATATATTCTGTGCATGCATGATATACTGGATTCTTGGTTATTTTAATTGCACAACTGTCACAATAAATCACTGTTGCTTCCATTTGAATCACCTGCAAAGATAATATATACCCATTCATAATGTTCAGGTCTGCATTACATTTAAAGTTTTCTTTCTCAGCTGATGTTTGAAACTGTCAACTAGCCTTCCTAACTACCCAACCTGTATTCAAAAAATGGAGTTTGGGCGCCCCATACTGCAGAAATCATAAAAAGGAATAAATAATAACTCAGCATAGTATTACAACAAGAAAGAAATTAAAGCATTGTGCCATCTGAACGGAATTTACAATCAGATGAACGGAGAGATGATACAGGGGATATGAAAAAGGTAAATCACAAAATAAATGCAGTTTCTATTGCAAGTTAGACAAACGGAGGATGCATGCATGAAAAGAAACCTAATTCATACATGTGAAATCTGGAAATCAAAATATAACTGCATAATATCATTTGGAAATTTCTCAATTTCAACACTGGTTTTCATTCTAGGACAACCAAAAGATAAAATTTAATTTTCCAACCAGCGGCCTTCTTCTCATATTTGAAATCTTTTCTCAGCACCAAGAAATGTGCCATTGGAGAAGCAATTGAGATTCTTACCGCCACCATTGAAGTGTTGTGGAATGGAGAACTTAATCTATGATGATATTAAGAACGGCGACGCTTTGGGAGTCTGCATCCATTATGTGGAAGTTGGGTTACATCCTCAATGTATGTAATTGCAGATCTAGAACCTAATCCTTTTCGAAAACTCAAGACTGCTGCTTTCTTTTTCCCAAAATAGCTAGATCCTTTCACTCTCACTACAACTGACTTCATCCCTAGAGCTTTGGCGGATCGCCCAACATGTTCTGCAGTTGCTTCAACAGCATACTTGGTCCTACGGCGAGAGCCCCCTTGAATTTCCTTCAAGCAACCTGCGGAGGCCCCAAGTTTTTTATTCCCCTTATCATCTGTCACAGTAACAAAGATATTTTTGTTTTTTAGCGTAAAATGGACAACATCCTTGTCCATCCTATATTTCTGCTGCTCCCACTGCTCATAATCTTCCAGGACGCTTCTTACAAAGTTAGTGTTCCCTTGAAGAGTCTTTCCAGGAGGTCTAATGTCTCTTCTTGCGGTATTTCCTTGAAAAGTCTTTCCATGAATGCATGACCTGCGAATTTCTCCAGCTGGGCCCACCCCAGGTGCAGAGAGCAAGGAAATCAGTCCTCTATCTTGCTGCAATTCCAATGTACCTAAGCACCAACATAAAATCGCAATCAGGATATCAACCTTGTTTTAGATAACATATAAAATGGATCGAATGAAACACCTGGTGCAACAAGCGACACAATTTCATCCAATAGAAAAGTGATTTCTTGGCATTGACAAAATTAAGCAACGACATCAGAAATAACAACGAAAGAGTGATAATGAATATGCTGGAGAATTATAATACTTCGTCAAAAACATCATTCTGAGTTATATATCGAGCAAATTCATAAGTTCAGAAATGGAAATTAAAACATACCACTGCATCTCCCAATGCGTTTTCCACCTGCTCAAAGAAACCAGAATTAGGATCTGAATGCAACTTGAGCATGGTGTTTCGGAAACTCATTTTTAAAGAAGATATAATAAAAGAAAAGCCGAATAATTAATAAATGCAAGACAACTAATTTCAAGTTAACGTAAATCTCTAGCCTATTTGAAACTTTTGAATAAATAACCCTCATTGCTCAATCATAAAATAAGAAAATATACAAACATAAGAGGGGCTTCCTTGTCAATATAAAGGGTCAGATCCCCATAAGTATAAATATAAATAAAGAAAACATCAAAAGTTGACTAGATTTTAAAAACTTGCACATAGTTGAGTAAAAAGTGTGATCTTAAAGAAAGGATATCAAAGGCCATCAGCCATCAAAGCAAATATGATTTTTTGTGTGGCAGAAGGCGGGGGCAGCGGGGGGGGCGGCGTCGGGGTGGGTGCAGTTCGCAGAGGTGGTTTGACACAGATTTTTTGGAAGCAAAACATTCAAGGACAGAAATTTGATAAATAATGCTTCTTAACTTTTAAGTAAACGAGCTGATAGCTTTTCTAGAGGGCAATGGATGCCACAAGTTACCCCCAACGTAGGGGCCAAATGGTGGCTTAAAGCAAGAAGAGCCAGATCCTGTAGATGATCTGGATATTTCTACAGTAAAGTACACTGTTCGTGCTATGAAAGACCATGAGCTTATTTGTGAATCAATTGGCTGTTGACCTTGGTAGAAGCTTCTTAACAATGAGATAACTAAAACATGGAACCTTTGGAAGATATCACCGTCTCTTGGTGTGCGAAGGGTTCATTATATCAGATGGCTAGAAATCTGAAAAGACCATGGCTAAGACTGGAATTTTCATGAGTATTCCAACGTGTAATTTGATCTTACAATGGAATGAGCCCCTGTGGTTTAAGGTGGGGAAGCCTTTCATTATGGAATATACAAAATTTGTCTCTCTTTCCCTACATCTCTTCTGTGCAAGTTTTCTAGGGACAATATGATTGTTGGTGTTGCAGTGCTGTGATGTTGGAAAAATATTTCCAAGGTTGTTAAAATAGTGATAAAGTGAATGAGGATAAGTCTAGTCACTGTGGGTAAATCAGATGGTAATTCTAAATTAAAGTAAAATTGTAATGTCGGAAAGAGTAGAAATCTTCCATCAACTGAGAAACAATCAGTCATAGAAAGAGAAAATGGATTGCCCATCAAAGGATAATTTTCAGATGCTTTGAAGTCGGACAGCTGCCGTGGGAGAATTCTAAACAAGAAGGTGCTGTTGATGAAGAAAATTTAGAAAGACAAAAGAGCTGTTATGGAAGGTGTTAGTTCCTGAGATTATACCCGACTTGGTGAGTCTAAGAAGTGTAGATGAGATCAATGATCAGAATCTATTCATCTTTCTCTTTCCTGGATGGATCACACTAGGTACACAGTTGCTGAAAGCAGGTCTACTTTCCTCCCTTTTGCCTCTGCAAGACCAAGGGGATCTTCCCAATCAGTCCTAAGGTGCAATCCGTTTGATCAATTGCTAACACCCATCAGATATAACATGTGAATAAGACCCACAATGCCCAGACGCCCAATCGTTTCTCACTAACATACCAAGACACTTATTCACTTACTTGATCAAATCAGAACTTAAAAGGAACAACAGGAGTGACACTTGGTGCAGGTAAAGCAGGACCCGTGATCACAAGATGTTGCATCATAGGTACACAGTTGCTGAAAGCGGGCCTACTTTCCTCCCTTTTGGCTCTGCAAGAGCAAGGGAGTCTTCCTGATCAGTCCTAAGGTGCAATACGTTTGATCAATTGCTAACACCCATCAGATCTAAAATGTGAATAAGACCCACAATGCCCGGACACCCAATCATTTGTCACTAACATACCAAGACACTTATTCACTTACTTGATCAAATCAGAACTTAACAGGAACCACGAGGAGTGACACTTGGTGCAGGTAAAGCAGGGGCCATGATCACAAGATGTTGCATCCCATAGATTTTATTTTCTAATTTCCTCTGGATTTTGTTTCTCTTGTCTACAGAGTCTCAGTTCCATGTTTTCTCTCGTGAACCTGAGGTTCTCATTTGTTAGTTTCCTACAATAATCCCTCAACACTGACATTCAAGTAATTGTGGTGAGCATAATCCAAGACAACCGTTGGAGATCCATCAGCTTCCATGTCCTCGATCCTTTGAATGGTTAATTTTCCCTTGAAGTATTCAGGGTCAATTGGCTCAGTGGCTTATTATGGGGTAGAGCCACTGTCCATGTAGCAGGAATCTTTTATCAACATTGAATTTGGTGCTATGGAGATATGCTACGTTACCGGATATGCCCCTGCAGGCCCCAAAAATGGAAACAAAACATTCCCAAGTACAGATATGTCGGGGAAACACCCAGGGTATGTCCTTAGGCACCTGGATACGTCCTGGAATGTATCGAGGAGTAGCCATAGGCCCAGGGATGTACCCTGGGCATTTGCGCGGCATTTCCTACCCAAAAAACATTTTTTGATTTATTTTTATTTTCAATTTTGCCCAATGAAAAGTCAAACATGGACTTCAATATACAATTGAAAAACAAACTAAAGTGGATTCCCGACCCTAAAAGCAGCATTCACACTCATTTTATCAAAAGATAACACATTTACCTTTCATTACATTTTTACCTCTCATTGCACATGTGTTCACTTTCGTTCATTTTTTCAATTGCATAAGCTTGAAACTCCTTCCTTGGGCTAAACCTACACCATTACCTCTACCTATTTGGCACCAAGGAGCTTGAGGAGCTTGCACGGAAGAGGATTTGCTGATTTAAGGTAAGTTTTCAATTTTGTGGCTTTTTTTTTGTTTTGTTTGTAACTAATTTTATTTTTATTTTATTTTTTTTGTTATTCTTTTAAGTTTTAATTATTATTTCAACAAATACCAAATGCATTGATAAAGTTTTAAATTTTAATATCAATATTTTTATTTTTTACCAAGGGCTATAAGGATTTGTCAATAAGTCTCAACTTACAAGTGCTAGTTCGGTGTGCCAAGGGATAGCCCATAGATTTGATCTGCAAACGTCCCTTTGGAAGTATGTGACAATATTAGAACAGATACTTGGTGGAAGGTGTTTTCATTGACTTTGCTCAGAATTTAACTATAAAGACAAGAGCTCGTATAGTCAGGTGAAAGCTCATTTGTGTGCGATTCTTGGTGTTGGAATCAAAGTTTGTGGTGGGCCAAGCATAAATGAAAAGCCAAGAAAAGGCTTGCCACAAACAAAGATCCTTGCATACATCAAAGAGCAAGAAGACGCAAATGCCATTGTTGGGCAAAAATTGAAGCATCCTTTGAGAAAAAAAAGATCACCAGCTATTCATTCATCTCGTGCTAATGTGGTGACCCCATCACACCCCTTTCTTGCTACATTCGTTGCGGCCAAAGCGGAAGAGGATTCACCTCTTGGTCACAAGAAAACAAAAGATGAAGGCCCATTGAACAAGGCGTTCCATAATGAATCCAGGGACATAGCGACGCAGAGCATCATGCGTTGTCTTTACGCATGTGGGCTGCCATTTAATGTTGTTAGATCACCATAGTGGTAGGATATGATGAGATCTATCAATGCTGCCCCTAAAAGGTTCGTCGACCTAAATCATGAAAAAGTGTGCACCACCTTGTTAATAAAAGAAAGAAAACAAGTTGAAGATGCATTGAAGTCCATCAAAGAGTCGTGGATCAAAACAAAGATATCCATCATTTCTGATGGATGGAAAGATACGACAAATAAGGCATTGATTAATGTGGTCGCAATGAGCCCTAAAGAGGCAAGGTTTTTGAGGGTCGTTGATTGTAAGGGTCAAATGAAGAATGTACGATTCATTGCCGACATCCTGATAGAGTCCATTGAGGCGATGGGGCCTCAAAACATTGTTCAAGTTGTAACGAACAACGCTAAAAATTGCGAAGTACGGGCATGTTGGTTTAAGTAAGGTATGGGCACATATTTTGGACACTTTGTGCCATTGGTTCCCTCAAACTTATGTTGCAAAAATTAGGTACAAAAATTGACTGGATCAAACAAGTCTATGAGGAGGCGAGAAAGATCCAAAAGTTCATAACCATCACATGTCCCAAGGCATCTTTAGGGCATTCTCAAAGTTGCAGTTGTTGAAGGTAACTCTTAATTTTATCATTCATGAATCATGTATCATTGTATATTTTTAATTTACTTTTGTAAGTTTGTAATTTGTAGTGTTTTTATTTTTGAACATTTTTTTTTAATTTAATTTGTTTTGATTTCATATTAGGTTGTTGAGACTCGGTTTGTCTCACACACACTCATCTTGAGATGACTTGTCAAGTTGCGTGAGGCCATAGTAGCAGAACATGCAATTTAAATGTGATTAATTGCGATTAATTCTTATTCTTGGCCCAAAATGTTTTTTTCAACCCAGTTTTTTGGCATTTTTTTCAACAAATCAATTTGCAAAACCTCATATAATGAGGCAAATTGAAATGTTGTCTACAATTTAAAAAACTTAAATACACCCAAAAGTTTAAAAAAACTAAACCTGACCCTCCTCTATGGTAGATATTATATTTAGCATTCATTTGAATATATATAATATTTTTTGCTATGAAATATGGTGGAAATATTTCTCATTATAATTCCTTAATAATATACCCTTGGATTAGTTCCTCGTGGGCCAGATGTAGGTAGGGGAAACATTCATGTCTTCTTTAGCTCTCACACTATACATGGAGGGCAAACCATGCTAGAGAGTATAGGTTGGAAAAATATTATTCACAAGCAAGCAAAGAAGGCAATCTCCAAATTTTGGTACAACTCTAGCATATGGTGGATGCAAATGTAGTTGCAAGGTTTGGGTTCATTGTCCCATCATACGAGGCTTGGCATATTGATTTGTTGAAGGATGTTGTACAAGATGTGAGCGTTGTTCTTACAAAACATCATAAGGAATAAAAAATCAAGATGCATTATAATGTCATATGGATGGACTGATGAAGCCACACACTAATCAACTTCCTTGTGTCATGTGACATTCGCACAATTTTTATTAAAAGTGTCGATGAATTTGAGATTATAAAATCAGGGAAGACACTCTTTCATCTATTTGATGACGTGTAATGTCCCTATTTTTTCCCTCTTAATTAAACAGGTATAAAGACCTTTAGTCTATTTCTCCATAGACTAAATAAGCCCTTTTTGGGGAGGGTTATTTGATTAATTATTTATTGATTGTCAAAATAGTGATTTTTATCACAAGGCAATTATTAAATTAATTAATAAAATATTTTAAAAAGTGATTTTTACCATTAAAATGCTTAAATGAAATAAATATTAATATATTGGCCTTAAAGTAATTTTTATTACTCTTTTTAACTAAAGTTAATAATTAATATATTTTCAAAAGGGAGATTTTTAGCATGGGAGCTAAAGTGAAGATGAGGAAAGATGTTTATCTTCCCAAAGGCGTTCAAAACCTTTGCAAAGCTATAAAGACAAAGAGAAGGCTTCAAGAAAGACATGTTGAAATTGTTATTTTGTTCTTCCTCCGTGAAGAAGACTATTGGGATGCATGCCCAGTAGATTTGTTCTACTTGGTGATTGATCAATCTTAAAAACTAAAAGGTGTCTATTGACACCACCTTTTGCAACGAGAAGTTTGTTTTATGCCCTAGAGGTGGAGCGAATTACCTGGGAGGGTTTGGTAATTGCTTTGAGGGTTTGGTTGTGTTTTTTCGCATTTCTTGTTTGCTAAAATTATTCTATCAATTTTGCAAGTGGAGCAAACCACTTCGGAGAGTGGACGCTAAGGTTTGAAGGCATTTTTGTGGACAAAATATTCTTGACTTATATTCTACAATTATTCCATATTTCTCTAATCATCATTCAGGGATTTTGGACCTATTGTGAAGGATATTGAAAACGAAAAATTAATAGATAATTTTCAAAAATTATTATTAATTTTTCTAACGATTTTCAGAATAATTTATTGAGGAACGCTGGATTTGCCATCCTATTTTTCTGCAATTTTTCCAGGGCTCCCAAGAGTGTGGTGATTGACCTAGAGAGGTCAATTTCGCAATTTAGAGGACAAAATTCAGCACTGATATTTTCTTTTATTTTTCTGATGTGGACAGCGATTTTTGCAAGGGTTTTAAAGATATTTTATCCTCCGAACAGCAGCAGAAAATTGGTGGTTAAAACTGATTTTTTCTTCATCTTTTGTGGCATCCAAAGGGAAGAAAAAGGTATTTATTTGGGGAGTTTAAATCTGAAATTTATTATTTTTCATATTATTTTATTGGTAGAAAATACCCTATGAAACCCTCAATCTTGGCATCCAGGGTTTCTAGCATTAAATAAGGATTTTGTGGATTTTATTTGCAACTAGGGTTTACAAATTTTGGATCAGATTCAAGGGGAATTTGGGGGAAACCCCTTATTTGCTAACTCGTCCCATTTGGGGACATCACAGTGGTATCAAAGCACTGGTCTTGCATACCTGTGTGTTGGTTGTTGGATGCAAACACAAAAAGACTACTTAGTTTATCAGAGAAGAGAAAAATAAATGGGAGACCAAGAGCAAGGGTTTTCTCCAAAACAATTTAAGCTTAGGCATAGCTTGATCAAAGAAAGCCAAAAGGAACTCCAACAGAGTTTGAGTGTGCAAATCACAACTATATTGAAATATGCCCTTCCTAAGAAAGATCGCTTCTCTAATAGAGGACATTCAAATAATGATGAAAAGGTTTTTTCTAATCGCCCTCAAAAATGCTTTAATGCCACTTTTTTGCAGAAAGAACCAGCTTTGGAAAAAAGGACACAAAGAGAATATTTGGGATACGCACCAAGAAGAATATGCAGCTCTAAGTTTGACCACACAATTTGTTGAATTTTAAAGATTTTTGTAAATTAAAGGAAAGAACTAAATCAAAAGCTCCAAATATACAACCCCGCAGAGACTTGCAACAAACGTTGGGTAAGATTACTCTTCCTGTTTTTTATGGTTTTGATAAGCTCCATGTGAGATCTTGGTTACAAAAGCTAGAAACATATTTGTCACTTAACCGCATGTTTGAAAAAGAGGCCCTAAAATTCGTCACCCTACATTTGGAGGGAATTGCTCATGAATGGTGGTTTCATGGCCTAATCACACAAGGCCCCGGATCTATTACTACCATGGAAGAATTTGGACAAAGAGTCATGGAATGATTTGATATCAAGAATCCAAATAGACATTTTCGAGAGTTGGCACAACTCAAACAAGAACATAATGTTGAAAGGTATGTGGCTGATTTTCAGAAGGTTTCAGTAATGGTTTCTAACATTAGTGAAAAAAGATTAATTGTTTCATTTGTTGAGGGCTTGATTGAACCCTTGAAAGGGTTGGTGAAAACTTTTAACCCTCTTTCTTTGCAAGATGCCATCACTAAGGCATTAGATCTAGAATATTCAGCCTATAAGAGTTATGAAGGGCCAAAGGGACAGCCAAGAGCAGCCACCTATTCGCTGCCAAAAGGAACAAATACAGGGCAGCCAAGGAATGTTTTGAGTGGGCAGCAAAGTACACAAGGTGGGCAGTCCAAAGCACCACCAAATGAGCCACAAAGGAAGCCTTTTTCACCATATGTGCCACCACACAAATCGCTGCCCTACAGCAGCAACATGAGAGATGAAAGAGATGAATTAAGGAGACAAGTTTTATGTTTCACATGCAAAAATTCATGGATCAAGGGCCACCCTTGTATGGGCAAAGGGCATGTCTATTATATAGAGGTAATAGACAATCATTCAGATTTTGATGTTATTGATGCTAATATTGAACATGATGATCATCTAGATGAGGAGCATGCACATAAAGAGGACAAACAAATTGTGGACAGCACTCTAACTTCTCTTTCAGGAGCTCCCAAATACCATGCATTCAAGATAAAAGGTACTTTGAAAGGTCAAAAAGTAACTACTTTAATTGATAGTGGAGCCACTCATAATTTTATTGATGAAAGCTTGGTTAAGATGATGACATTAGAAGCTACAAATTGCAAAAGCTTTAATATAACAATGGCGGATGGATTCACCATTCCTTGCTCCAAAAAGTTGTCTCAACTCCCACTCACCGTTGGGAAACACAAGGTAATTGATGATTTTTATATTATTGATATTGGGAATATTGATATTGTTTTGGGTGTTCAATAATTGCATTCCTTAGGAGACTTCACTCAAAATTACAAAACCATGGAGCTAAAAATTTTCAAAGCAGGGAAGGAAGTGATCCTCAGAGGTCTAGCCAATGGAGCTCCACAAGAGTTGTCCATGAAAAGGATGGAGAGGGCTTTCAAAAGAGGTCAAATTGCTTGGGCAGCAATCTGCCTTATCACAATAAACTCAGAAAAAAAGAAAATACAGCCCCCTCACGGTAAGCTTCAAGCTATTTTGGACAAGCATAATCATGTCTTTGATGATCTACCTTATGATTTGCCACAGATAGAGGTTATGAGCACAATATTGAGCTGGAAATGGGTGCAAAACCAGTCATTGTTACTCCTTATCGCCACCCAAGTGCCTTCAAAGAAGAAATTGAGAAAACCATCAAAGAATTGTTTGATATGGGACACAATACGAAGCTCAAGTCTCTTTGCTTCTTCAGTTGTTCTAGTAAAGAAGGATGGCACCATGACAATGTGCATTGATTACAGGATTTTAAATAAGAAGACCATCAAGAATAGGTACCCGATCCCTAAGATTGATGAACTAATGGATGAGTTACATGGTGCCACTTATTTCTCCAAAATTGATTTGAGATCCAGTTATCACTAAATCAAGGTAAGAGAAGATGTTCATAAAACTGCTTTTAGGTGTCATTTTGGGCACTTTGAATTTCTTGTCATGCCTTTCGGATTGACTAATACTCCAACTACCTTTCAATCATGTATGAATAATATGCTTGGCAAATATTTGAGAAAACTTGTGGTAGTTTTTTTTGATGACATTCTGGTGTATAGCAAAACATTGGAAGAACACTTGGATTTGGTTTTGAGCACTCTAGAGCAGTATCCCTTCTTTGCAAAAAAATTCAAATGTGAATTTGGATTGACAAAAATTCTTCACTTGGGGCATATCATCAATGCACAAAGTGTGCAAGTGGACCCACATAAAATTGCAGCTATCATGGATTGGCCTATTCCCTCTACACTCACCAAGTTAAGAGGATTTTGTGGACTATACAGTTATTACAGGAGGTTTGTGAAAATATTCTCACAACTGACTGCCCCATTGACTGGTTTAACTAAAAAAGGGGGCCTTCCAATGGTCCAAAACAGCCCAACTAGTATTTGAAAATCTCAAAAAGGTAATGTGTTCTTGTCCAATTCTTGCTATTCCATATTTTTCTACTTTTGTGATTGAGTGTGATGCTTCAGGGGAAGGAATAGGGGTTGTCCTAATACAAAATAAACATCCTATTGCTTTTGAGAGTAGGAAACTAAAAGATTCAAAAAAGGCTTATTTAGTTTATGACAAGGAGATGTTGGCGGTTATGCATGCCTTGATCAAGTTTAGGGAATATCTGGTTTGTGGCAAATTCATTGTGAAATCAGATCACAATAGCTTGAGATTATTTCTCAATCAAAAGGAACTCAATGACAGGGAGCAAAAATGGGTAAGCAAGGTACAAGCTTATGATTTTGATATTGAATATGTAAACGGTAAAAATAATGTGGTTGTAGATGCCTTATCCAAAAAACCTTGCTTAGAATTGCTTGAGGGCAGGCAATTTTTAGAGGAGAGGATTGTAATGTCCCTATTTTTTCCTTCTTAATTAAACAGGTATGAATACCTTTAGTCTATCTCCCCATAAACTAAAGGAGCCCTTTTTGGGGAGGGTTATTTTATTAATTATTTATTAATTGTCGAAATAGTGATTTTTATCACAAGGAAATTGTTAAATTAATTAATAAAATATTTTAAAAAGTAGTTTTACCACTAAAGTGCTTAAATGAAATAAATATTAATATATTGACCTTAAAGTAATTTTTATTACTCTTTTTAATTAAGGCTAATAATTAATATATTTTCAAAATGGAGATTTTTAGCAAGAGAGCTAAAGTGGAGATGAGGAAAGATGTTTATCTTCCCAAAGGGGTTCAAACCCTTTGGAAAGTTATAAAGACAAAACGAAGGCTTCAAAGAAGACATGTTGAAATTGTTATCTTGTTCTTTGCGCATGAAGGCTATTGGGATGCATGCTCAATAGATTTGCTCTCATTGGTGATTGATCAATCTTAAAAAGGTGTCTATTGACACCACCTTTTGCAACGAAAAGCTTGTTTTATGCCCTAGAGGTGGAGCGAACTACCTAGGAGGGTTTGGTGATTGCTTTGAGGGTTTGGTTATATACTTTTTTGCATTTCTTGCTTGCTAAAATTATTCTATCAATTCTGCAAGTGGAGCAAACCACTTGGGAGAGTGATGCTAGGGTTTAAAGGCATTTTTGTGGACAAAATATTCTTAAATTATATTCTGCAATTATTCCATATTTTTCTAATCATCATTGAGGTATTTTGGACCTATTGAGAAGGATATTGAAGACGAAAAATTAATAGGTAATTTTCAGAAATTATTATTAATTTTTCTAACGATTTTCGAAATAATTTCTTGCTTGAGGAAGGTTGGAATTGCCATCCTATTTTTCTGCTATTTTTTCAGGGCTCCCAAGAGTGTGGCGATTGACCTAGAGAGGTCAATTTGGTGATTTAAAGGCCAAAATTCAGCACTAGTATTTTATTTTATTTTTATGAGGTGGGCAGTGATTTTTGCAAGGGTTTCAAAGATATTTTATCCTCCAAACAGCAGCAAAAAATTGATGGTTAAAACTGATTTTTCCTTCATCTTTTGTGCCATCCGAAAGGAAGAAAAAGGTACTCAGATAAAATCTAAAATTTATTATTTATTTTCAGATTATTTTATTAGTAGAAAATACCCTACGAAACCCTCATCCTTGGCATCTAGGGTTTTCAGCATTAAATAAGGATTTTGTGGATTTTATTTGCAACTAAGGTTTACAAATTTTGGATCAGATTTAAGGGGAATTTGGGGGAAACCCCTTGTTTGTTAATTCGTCCCATTTGGGGACATTACATTGTTATTGAGGTGGAACCATAAAATATGGTCCAATTCATTACAAATAATGTTGTTTGTGTGGCTATTAGAAAACTTCTTCTGGACAAATATGGAACTATTTTTTGGACTCCATATGTGGCACATTGTCTTAATTTAAGCTAGGATGACATAAGCAAAATTGCATAGGTGAAATAGGTTTTGCAAAAAAACCCACACAAGAGTGCTTGCCAAATTAATATAATGCACACCTTCATAGATGACAAAAAACTTTTTCAACGATGGATAACAAGGTTTACAACCCACTTCCTTGAGTTGCAAATTCTTTTTCAACAAAAAATGAATGTAATATGAATGTTACATATGGAGAGTAAAATGGTGGCTAACTGTGTTTTATTACTATCTTTTTGGGAAGAGGTAGATAAAATTATGTTATTCTCTTAGCCTCTAATTCAAATTTTGAGACTCATCGATGGAAATAAACGCCCATGGTTTACCTATATTAGGCAATTGATAGGGCCAAAGATGCTACTAGGAACAAATTGGCCAATAATAGGGCCAAATACAAGCCATTATGGGAAATAGTTGATAAAAGATAGGATTGATAAATGCATTCTCCCCTCCATGCCGCTGGATATTTTCTGAATCCGACATTTTTTAGCAGCTAGTTTCGAGATGATGCAGAGATCACAGAGGGCCTATTTAAATGCATAAAGAGAATCTTTCCTAGGGATCTTTTGAAGCAAGTATGGGAGAGTTTCCAATGTATAATTTCTTCTCTAATAATGTAGCCATCACAAGGAGGAAGACATTCAAACCAGGTGGACAAATTTTGTACATACATACGGTGAAAATGTTAAATTTTGATTGAATTATGCATATTACAATGTTGACAAAATCTATTTTTGCAGCACAATGGTGAAATTCCTTTGGCAAAGAAACCAAAACACCTTCAATGGACGGCAATGCACATTTCGGGCTAGCCATGCAGTTCACCCACTTGCAAGTGTAGTTGGAGTGTGTTCGAACACATATATTCCAAAAAAAGCAATCGATGTAATGAAGAATGGATGAATGATTTGGTGTTTGTCCACCACAATCTTTATCCAAAGATGAAGAAAGCTCAAGGTTAAGATATGTTGCATTTCTAATTCTCAATTCATATAAAAAGTTGATTTATATTCTTCTAAAGTATTATTCTCCATGTCCCTAACATATGCATTATATTTGATAATGTTAAGTGTCGTCGAAGAAGATTAGTCGATTGAACTTAACAAAATATATCCAAAATCCAAATGACTCGAAAATAATTATGACCCTATTTATGATGAAACTGACTTTGACTTATTAGAGAAGGTTGGGTACAACACTGAGATTGTCTCTCAAATTAAAAGAGGCTCTAACCCTAGAGCTTTAACACCTACACCTCTTGATCCCTTGTCTACCTCGTTGCCATTGGCTCGCTCCCATTTTTTGTTCCTTTGTAAACGACAATGGTATGCATTTTGAAATGTAAATTAAATAGTCTAAAATTAATGAAAGAAAACAATTGGCTGATTTTGATGACGTACAATATCATTTAACTTCCTCTCGTACTCTGTATCTATTCTCTATGCAATTGAACGCCTAATATGTATCTCTATGCCTTTAAATTTAAAAAATAAAACATTTTTCTCTTTTTTCTACATTTTTTTGACAATTTTATGTTTTTCCGATTTTTTCCCAATTAATCACGTTTTGTTAAAAAACACTTACACTTTTGAAAAAATGATTTTTTTTCCAAACGATTTTTACTACTATGCGTGAGGCATTGAGTAGCATGGTTATCAACAACCTTTGGAATGTATGGAGGCAGGCAAACAGTAAGAAGGCCACAAAGGTGAAAAGGTGGATTCTGGATGACGTATGGTGGGAACGTGTGGAGTATTTGCTTGGTTTTAATGAGCCCATCATTGGCATGTTGAGATATGTGGATATGGATCATCCATGTTTGGGTGAATTTTATGATAGAATCAACTCAATAATTGAGAACATTAAATCTATCATAAATGCCAAAGAGCAGAATCCTACGGAGAGGTTCTTCAAAGAAGTGTAGTCGCATCTCATTGAAAGGTGGAACAAAATGACCACCCCATTGCATCTTATTGTTTTTGCCTTGATGCCCAAATACTACAATGCGAAGATCCTTTATTTGCCTAGGAGGGCCGCACCATATAGGGATGTTGAGGTTGCCAAGGGATATAAGGCAACATTCTCTAAACTCTTTCCCGATCCGAAAGTAGACGACCAAGTTAGGGAAGATCCTCCGTGGGTCACTCCCTTTCATATCCTCCGTGGGTCACTCCCTTTCATATCCTCCGTGGGTCAATCTCTTGGCACTTATCACGACAAGTACAAGATGGACACTCACTTTTGGTGGTACCTCCATGGGAAAGCATCCACCCACCTCCAACCACTTGCAATAAAAATTCTATCACAAGTAAGATTTTAATTTTTTTACTCTCTACCCTTCTTTTAAACTTTTTGATGTTTTGTTTTCACTTTTATATTTTATAAATTCCAATTGACTTTGCGGCTTCAATAGGTTGCAAGTTCCTCTCAGCTAAGCAAAATTGGGGTACCTACAGCTTTATCCACTCAATTAAGCACAAGTTGGCGGCGAAAAAGGCGAAGGATTTGGTCTATGTGCATTCCAACTTGCGTCTTCTCTCACCTCATTATAAAGAAGGGGCAACAAAGTATTGGGATGTTAACCCAAAGACCATTCACTTGAATGCCTTTGTTGCCTGCCTTTCATTGTTTGACACGTAGCTAGACGGTGCTTCACATGGCCTGCATAGTGGAGCTAGTGGGTGTGGCACTATTGTTGTTTGTGGTTCTAATGAACCACGTGATGATGAAAAGATCGCAGCTAAAGAGGAAAATGAATATAGTGCATCATGAATATGTTGATGTCTTTATATTGGCCCCTACATTGTAACATTTGCACTATGTACCTATTATAAAACTAATCTAAGTTCGACCGTTGAATATTATGATATTTGGCATTGAATTATGAGTATGTTTTGTGGTTATTTAACTTATTTTGTTTCCTCTATACATATTATGTGGTTAATTTTGCTTATATTTGTACAATCGTATCCAAAACGTATCCGAACCCAAAAAAAATCCTCGTATCCCCATATCCGATTCTCGTACCCGTATTCGTACCCATATTTGTATCGGCAATGTAAGAAATACAATAATACCTAGTAGTTTGGTGTGAATAAAATCTCTATCCAAATATCCTACTAGTGTCATATTGTTGCATCATTCATGCAACACCATAGCTTGTGGTATATCCCAAACTGGCCAAAAAAAGGATCTGCTATTCTTTACAATTTCTCTGACTCATCTAGTGGTGAGATTTTCATAGTCGAAGTCTTCACCTAGACCAGTGGAGAAGGGCATAAACTTAGACGCTGCAGTGTCTAGTTCTTCATCTTGACCATTTCCTTCTCCTTGCAATAGTGGGGCCTTGCCTTTATCAAATTGATGGCCACAAGCTGCAAGAAAAGTCTTGAACTCATTTGACTTGATGAGCTCATCATCATCAAGTAACAATTATTGATCTATTAGCCATTGATCCTAGAGCTCTACCATTTCCAGGAATTTGATGACCGATACCTCATCTTCTTGAGCATCATTTCCTTGTCTATCAATATCAATGCAGACACCATACTTTTGTTTGTCTCCCTCAAGGTGAGTTGTGGCTACTAATTCAATATCACCACCCTAGAGGGAAGTGCCCACTAACTTAGTTTCTACAGCGTAACAAGGTGTGACGACCTCTTAACACTCATTTGAACATCCTTTTCTGCATCTAGGTGTATCAATGGTCTAAGGAGGAGGAAATGCAACAACATATACATTTTCATGGGAATCTCCAGGGTCATCAAGATGCATGGCAGCCTGTCTTCTTTCTTCCTTTGTGGATTCAATCCATATTTCAATATTTTCCATAATCTTATCCATTCTCTTAAGGGGATTGTCAATATTAGATAGGCGCTATTGGATAGGAAGGATCTTGTCTTTTCTTTTTCTCTTAAAACATTTTGAACCTACTCCATAGCAAATTCCTATCACAAACCTCATCCGCATCTACAAAATTACCCACAAGGTCCTCTCATTCATTGTAATCATGAATTCTTACCCACTTTTTTCTGTTGGCGGCAGTCCTTTTTGCGTTGTTGAACTTCTAGGGTCATATCTCCTAGTAACTTCATGGCAGCTTTTTGTCGAGACCTACAAGAGTACCTTCGGACTATTGCATTGATATTTTTCCTCCATAGCACTTATGTAATTTTGATCAAATATGGGTTGTAGAATCACTTTCACTGTTTTGGACATGCACAACATGTTATAACCTAGGACAGATAGATCTATGGATGTATCTAATCTCATACATTTTATGTGATCTTTATATTTTATGTGACATTTTACATTTATGTGTGATGGCTATATCATCATTATATAGATGTTGTGCTTGTTACCTAGCATGTTCTATTATAATATAATGCATGCAGTAGCTCAACGTATTTTATTATTGTTCTCACACCAACAGATGAGATTTATCATGCTATGTTATACCATTGAGGCACCGTGATCAAATTCGGTTTATGTGCAGGCTGCAGGGTTCATACCAATGCCGAGAAGGGTGTGCGATTCCATGAGAGAGGTAGTCAAGTTGACCCAGTAGTAAAGGCAGAATTGGCCTGGTCAAGGATGGTCAACACGGCTCAGCAAGGTGGCACCATGGTGTTCTGATAAGGAGTCAAATCCTACCTTGATTATTCAAAGTAAAGGACTTAGTTTAATTTCAAGAAAAAGGGTTATAGCCAGAAGAAATTATAAGATATTGTTGTCAAAAGGAAAAATTCAATGTTGAAAAGAAGTATGTGGTGGAAGAGTTAGACAAAAAAGGGATGAAACATTTAATATCAAGTTGACAGTCAACATAAACGTGAGAGACCATATGAAGGAAAGAGAAAAAAGAAAGGACAGGGGGGTTGGTGGATACCTGCAAGAAAGTATGACCGTAGTAAATTTTGAGTTCAAAACAGCAGGAAGGAAGACCATGTTTCTTAATGATGAAATCATACTTGAAAAAAATATTAAAAATGAGAAAAGGTAACAGTGAAGGGGGAGACAGAAATTCTCAGAACCAGAAGGAAGAAGCTGGAAATTGAAGGACAAGTCTTCTGTGATAATCTCATCAGAAGCATTCCCTTTGGAGTCATAGTGTGAAATATTTGATTGGTGTGTGTGGTAAAACGTGTTCTCTGCTTATTGTTTTTGTTTCAGACTCTTTTAAATTCTTTTTTCCTTTCATTACTCTGTGGTCTACATCTTGCTATGGGATATGCTGGGAAGTGAAGAATATAAAAGCATTCTAAGTGTATTTATTGCACGCTATATTTATTGATTATAATTGTTTTGTTGAGGCCTTCACCATGCAACGACTGGGGATAAAATTTTGGGCCAGTGAGTTTTGGTATCAGGTATGGGAGGCAGAAAAGCCATTACAGCAACCTTCATTTTCTTTATGTATAGTAGACCTTATTGTTTTCTTATGACAGATGAGCATAGGAGGGGGTAAACTACAATTCCATCTGGAAGAAGTGTCGGGTTCTGTTTTCTGCAATTAATCATTTGATCTGTTCAAGAATTGTTATTATTATATTTTGTTTGTGTCCGTCTACTGTCTTCGAAATGTTTTCTCTCTCTTGTGTGGCTTTTCTATCTACCTCGCTACCATCCCCTGTCCGCTGCAAATTATGAGACACAGCAAAACACAATTTGTGGGCTTTTGGGTGGTGAAGGGCGGTGAAAGATGGATGAGATAATTCAGTACGCATAAAAGAGTAGCAGATTCTTGACTACCCTCTTATGAAACCCTGAACCCGCTGTGAGGGCAGCCAGGGAGTTGACAACACACTCCTCTGCATTGGTATGAGCAGGAACAGCAAGCCAAATCCAACCGCCGACCTACTGTGCACAATTTCTATACACTCTAGTTTATCCATTATGCATGTTCAGGTGTAGTAGATAATGATGTTATAGATGTGAATTGTGTGATTGCAGAACAGATTAGTTGTAATATATTTTATGAACATGGTATAAGGAAAATGCTTAGGTAGAATGAGTTTGTGCTCGCTTGAGATGATTGTAGATGCTGATTCATATATGTCTAGAATGAAATGGTTTAATCCGGCACATTATCATTGCAAATACTTGAACCAGTAATCGCTCTGCATTTACTTATATACATGTCCCTGCTGACATAATGTTGTCTGATGAGGTAATAATAGCGGCTACATAAGCATACGGTTATTCAATATAAACTTATAATGATTATCTCAAATAAGACTAATTTGGTCTTATATCTGAATAAAAATGTTTGCCTTAATATGGTTCTCACTAATGTAAGTATAAATGGAAAATGTGTTATGCATGGATTTAAGCTCAAAGAAAACTAAAATTTCAAAAGAATAATTTAAATTCAAATTTGTATCTATAACCTTTAGCAACAAGTCATTTTGTGCATCCCACCAATGATTGCAGTCCTTGAGACCACATCCCGCTACGGCATTATCTTAAACAAGGTAATTGCTGGTATGCAATGGAGGTGGGGCGCATAATAAGATATTGTGCATCCAGGTTTTGAGAAATTTTGTGACTGTATGTATCGCATAATAAGATATTGTGCATCCAGGTTTTGAGAAATTTTGTGAATGTATGTATGGGCACCTATTGGGGAACCACTGCATTGGTGCAAGCACTAGAAAGAAGATCCACTTAAGGACTGCCATTATCTCTTTGATGCCTGGCCGGACACTCATTCATGGACACACATTAGCACATTACTCAGACTTGACTCATTTAATGCAACATCTTTATTGCATTCAATACTGTGTTACAAAGAACATAATACACACTCACACTCTCAAACACACACTTGCCTAGACAAGGTTATTGCATTAAATGAAGGAGATTCAGACTTTCATACAGTCCATCCTGGACTGGAACAATTCTCTATTCTGCTCTTGGAGAGTTCTACTCTTCTCTAACTTGCTTCTCCAAAACTGACTTCTTTCTATAAATCCAGTATCCTCTTGACATCCCAAGCTTCATGGGGTTTCTCTTCAACTTCCTTGATCTCAAAATAATGTACAAGAGTTTGGCAACTTTCAGTTTTCAGCATTAAACACCAAACTATCAGCAACGACTCCTTCCACGCCTCACAAAACAAAGATAGTTGCACATAACTGTCAAACATTAACATCGTACCTCCTCACAATGAGAAACCTAACCAGAGGCTGAATAAAAAAACACCAATCACCTCAAAAAATCTCTGCCTCCCATGTGCTACTGCATTGAGGAACCAATTTGCTAGCTCCCAAGAGCTCAAATGAAATTCCAGGCCAAACAACAATTGTCAAAACTATCATAACTTTGGCGTTGTAACTCCCATTGATCTAAAATTTGACACACGTGTACTCTAAATTTTCTATGATCTCACCAAATTTCACCTTCCAATTTGCTACTGCATTGAAGAATCATCTTGCCAAGTGTCGCAGACTAAAGAGATCACACAAACTCACATAAGTGTACGAAAGATCTCTACACTACCCCGCAACAAAAGAATATTTTTGCAACATCATTCTTAAGAGGTTCACAAGCTTAATCAAACAAGGCCACAAACACAAAGCAAAACAAAAACCTAAGCTAATACGTGCCACTCTGTTTTTGGTTGATGTAAAATTGCACAAACCCTTGGATGCTCCTACATTAGACACCTGAGCTTTTTAAAGTGTGAGTTCCAACTTACATAGATGGAATAAGTACTAAAACCACTCTTTTGACCACGAAGTATAATAGCCATGGCATTCCCTTGTAGCACACCAAGTATTCCAGCTAATTGTCACTCTTTTTCCTCCATTTCCAGTTCCCTCTTGCTAGTTTCTATTTTGTTCTCTTCTTCTTATCTCTCCTTACTCTTCCTATTGTGGGATTAGGCCAACTATAATCTCCTTCCTTTGTGGGATTACACCCACCAAGTCTTCTTCCTTTGTGGGATTACACCCACCATAGTCTTCTTCCTTTGTGGGATTAGAACCACCATAGTCCATCCTCCTCCGCAAAAGGCTCCTCTTTTCTCTGTCCTCTTGTCGGTTGAAACCCATCTTCGTTCAATCACCTCCCCACCAAGATGCTTGTTCTTGCATCTTACTCTCCCTTGTGGGCTTAAACCCACCGCTAACCGATCACCTACTCCTAAAGCCTTCTCGGCTTTGTTTACTCACTATCCAACCTACTGTTGGAATCTTCTTTATGTCACCCTTTACTATTTGCAGCTCCTCTTCTCTCATGGCTGCCATCTCCTTCTCCACTATTATCCTTGCCACTACCACCTCACTTGTGGCTTCTCCATTCATAAGAGTCTTGAAAGATTTTTCTTCTTCCTTCACTTCTTCACATGCTTCTACTGATATGAAAATCAGTTGTTCCTCTTCAATTTCATTCTTGAGTGTGTAATTTTGCACTTCTAGCTTCACCTCTTCACCTTGGAAGGCCTCTTTGAATGCCTCATTTCTCTCCAATTCTGCACTTGCACATTGGCTACAGTCACAAATCAGTTTAGAGACTTTATAGTCCCCATAGGTGTTTCCTCCATCTTCACACTGTTAGCTTGATTTTCACCAAGCTTGGGCTCCTCAAAGCCTCTTCCACTCTCCCTGCTCCTCAGGGCAATACTCAATTGTTCTTGTGACAACTCCTTTTCACTTCTCGTCCTCTTTATATCAACTCTAGGTTGATTGTTATCTCCTTCTTTCATCTCCTCCATATTATGTGCAAAGAACCTTGCAGCCTCCTTGTCCATATGAGGACAATGCATACCTTGACTCATAAGAGTCTCTCCTCCAACACCTATGTGGTTTGCTTCCACGTGTTACACCATTAGCAACCTTCAATCTTCTTGGTAGAACCATGTCCACCATCTCTATCTCTTTCTTTGTTGGACCTACACATTGAACAAATATTTCCAACTAGATGGTTTTCCAAGTGTCGCAATTAGATTGTTTTCGTTTGCTTTGCTAAAGCGCTGACATTGACTAATAGAAGTGTACAAATATCTTCGCACTGTCCCGCAACAAAGGAAAACTTTTGCAACAACATTCTTAGAGGTTCACAAGCTTAATCAAACAAGGCCATGAACAAAACAAAAAACAAAAACCTAAGCTAACACATGCCACTCTATTTTTGGTTGATGCAAGATTGCACGAACCACCTGCATCATGCATTAATCCCTGAAAATCATGCACTTCTAAGAAGTAGACGGGTAGCAGAAAGAATGTCCATAAATTGACAGAAAGGTGCAGCATTACGAGCCATCTTTCGCCCACTCACCATTAGAAATAGTACAATAAAAGAGCCATCATCGAATCCACAAAGCACCGTTGTCATCTTATAAAATTAATATTTAGCTGTGTTGTAGGAAATGTCGCCCTGTTTCCTGTCTGAAAATGTTTCTGCCCCAGAAACGCTGGAGAAACATACTGGAAACATTTCCGGGAAACATCTGGGACGTTTCCGTAGTGTTTCCAAGCGTTTCCAAGGGATTCCGGCAGAAAAAAGTCAAAGTCAACAAAAAAAATTTAAAAACATAATACCAGCCCAAACCAAACAGTATATATATATAAACATTTAAGTATAAGTTTAAATTTAGATAGGGACATCTTGTTTCTTATACTTTAAGTTATATATATATATATACTTTCAGGGTATTTGAGAGTGGTTTCAAACCTCTAGAAGCTATAATGCAAATTCTAGGTTTTGGAGGATCCTATCATATTTCAAACATAGTCAGATGCCAAGGTAAGGTTTCAGACTTAGCCATATTTTAGGGGGTTTCAAGATTTCAAGGAGACATCATAGGAGTTATGAAGGCTTCATGAAGAGATGTAAGTATGATAGAATAATATGAGAACATCTCTCGCAAAGTGCCACAAGCCGATACCCCCCATTCCCTGTGCACCCCTTAAGGGCATACACTCTGGAAGATTCAATGCACCGACAAGCCCCTGCGAGAGAAAGCGTCAATAAATGATAAAGTTGAAAAATAGTGGGAGCAGCATTCATGATTTTGAGGGCAATCTAGATAATTTACTCTGGATTTGAATGTAAATTTTGTCTTTGAAGTAATGAATAAATGAATGCTATATATTTTCACGTGTTATATCTTTTATAGAAAAAAATGGTGTGTGTGTGTGTTTGTATTGTACAGACATTTCCACAGCATTTCCAAATCAAGGTTTTTGAAAAGTAGTGTTTTCGTTTCCGTTTCCAAACAACATAGATATATAGTTCACCCATTCGCCATTCCTAGTTGTACGGACTGAATACAATTGCCAAATCGGTGAAGAAGTTAATAAGGAGGCGCACAGCCCACCTGCAGATTAAATGCAGCATGCCGCATTAGTTTAAAGAGTTTGAGAGCGTCTTTGCCATAGCCATGCATTGCATATCCTGTCTTCATCGTATTCCATGAGACTACACTTCTTGATACTTTTTGTCAACGGTTTCCATGCCATATCTCTTCAAAAGCTGTTGTATTGGAAGGAGACGTCCTCATCATTCGCCAATTCACTGTTGAGGACTCCTCTCTTCGGCACTAATCGATAAACCTCTCTCTTTTGCAAATAAATTGAATTTATTAAACCACACTTTTCCTTTGCCTTTGCCATTTTGCCCTCAAGGTAGTGGGACCCATACCTGCAACTCCGAATCGCTGAACTGCAACAACAAGCAGCATAACATCTTCCTTCGTGTATCGCCGTTAAGAGAATGGGCTCCACATACGAAATGCCAAATAGCAACAAGATCCATGTGATGCCTCCTGAAAACTAACTATTTTGTCCCACATTGGTCAAAGTACAATATTTTTGTTGTTTATCACCCCTAACACTCACCATACTTTTTGTCCACATGACAGATGCTTTTAGTAAAGCTGTAACATATTGTTTAGACCGTGCTTGGCAATATTTTAGTGCACAAATCCTCAGTCAGATATTCACCAATCAATGTGTGACCGTACCAAGTGGATCAACGAATTGGCTAATTCACTGATATGCCTTCTCTCTTATTCTACACTGTGAACTCTGAATTGGCCACCTACATATTTTGGAAACCTTTAATATTTATATATTTTTAAAAGGATCCCTATTATTTTATTAATGCATTGATAGAAAATATCAAAGGCTTTAATGAGAAATTTAATTAGACTTTTAGTTTCTTTCAAAACTTTATTAAAGCAAGATATTGAAAACTCGCAGGACATTACCATGCAAATCCAAGCCAACTCAGTAGAAGTTATTAAACCCAGCTAAAAAGTTGAATACTACTGATCTTGTTGTCCATATTAATCTGAAGGATTAACTACGGAATGACACGTCCTTAATGTCATCCTTAAATGTCTAAGCATGACTAATAACCACTCAATAGATGTTACGGTCCCCAAATTATGCCACTGCCATGCAAAAGTCACATGCAAACCAAAATAATGATAAGACGTAAGAGGGGATAGTTATAAGGTTTTGCAAGTTGTCAAACTCATCCTTGAATGTCTAAGTGTGACAATAACCACTTGATAGATGTACCTATGTCCCCAAATTCGGCTACTGCAATATAAGGTTCCGTGCAAATTGAGATAACAATAGACATAAGAGGCAATAGTTATAAGTTTTTGTAAATCATCAAGAATGTATGTCGCAATCATAATGTTGTCCGTAGGATTCTAGAAGAAAAATCTAATTCATAATAGTCCCTACATGTAAACAAAATTGTGTGTTTAGTCCAGTAGCATAGAATGGGCGCTACATTCCACAATGTGAGGCACACAAATTTGTAAAATCCAAGAAGTTTGATTCTAATTCTCTCCCTAGCTCCTACCTAGGGGCTCCCTTGTTTGCTAGAAGAAACAATATTAATTAATGGAAAGACCTTCTGGACAAATGGGAGTAAATTTAGCAAGTTGGAAAGGAAACAGGTCTTTTCAGCTGGTAAAATCCAACTTCTATAATCAATGCCTCAAGCTGTGTGTTTAATATTATGAAAGATCCCTTTCCCGGAAAGACTGAGATTTTGCGGTTATTTCAGTTTGAATAGGTGTTCCACTTTATCAATCTCAGAGCATAATAACATAGAAATATAGATTGGTATTCAAATTACAAAGCATAAGCAGAGCTAGAGATCAAACTATGAAATTCTTCCTTCAAACATGATTGATATCACAGAAGGATCTGATCAGGAATTAATAACAGTCTGATACCAGGTTATTTGCACTCAGAAAAGATCAACAACAGAGAGTATTTATTGTTGTTTATGACAGCAGTACATTAAACACAGACTATACTCAGACTAGCAGAAACAAAATAACACAATAACAATGTCTGAGTATGTAATAGACTCTAAGTTGCAGATGAAAACTATGTTCACACCTGGGAATGTCTATGCCAAGGACTGAATTGCAATACAAGCTCCAGAATAGCTCAGTATGAAGGATCAGCAGCTGGAGAATATGCTGGTCTGAGATATAGAATATTGGTAGCACGCCCAGAATTTCCCTTTAGGAAACCACAACCTGATGTTAAGAGTGCCTCAGCGACTACATAGGCATATTTTGGCCTTCAAACCCCACGTGACACTCAGCCAGCGACACATAATTAAAGAACAGGCCATGCTTCAGTCTTTGTATGCAGCGTTTCAACTCCAGAGGCAACACGTCTTCCAGAAATCAGTTCAGATTATCTTCACTTGTCTTCATCACCTTTATCAGATTTCACACATTGATATTGCACAAAATTACAGTCGTTCCAGCGAAAATCAAACTAGGATTGGGGTTTTCGTCCCAATCTCCTCAAGAGAGCTACGTCCTGATGTGAGCTTCTTCACAGCACGGCAAGAGAAATTAAAAAAAAACAAATAATTTTTCAATAGCCCTTCTCCACCAAAACAAGCCCTTCTTATCAAGCAAAGTTGCCAATTCCATCCTCTAAAAAGCAGTCGATCTCTATCACTAAAACTAAGGAGAGAAAGTTTCTATTTTATTTTTACTTTAAATAATCTTTATTTAATTATCTCCTCTTATTCCCTTGTATAGACTTATTTCTAATCTCGGGAATAAGAAGATTAGAAACATTCTTAGCAAATTAGAATTTAAATGAAGAGGGACATTACAGTCCTCCCTTCCCAGGGTTGTTGGTCCTCTAGCAATCGTAAATTGGGGTGCTGCAGAATCTCTTCCCCTTCCCACGTTGCATCCTCTACTGGTCAATCCCTCCATTTGATTAGATATTCTCAGAACACTTTATTTTTTAGCTTCATTTCTCTCCAATCTGCAATACCCTTAGGAACTAACACCAATTTTCCTTCTTCATCAAGTGGAGGAAGCTCTGGAGATGCCTCAACTTGCTGTCCCAATGCCTTCTTGAGGCAAGATACATGGAAGACATTGTGAATCTTACTGCCTTCAGGGAGTTCCAATTCATATGCAACCTCACCAATTCTTCTCAAGATCCTGTATGGTCCATAAAAGCGTGTCTTAAGTTTTTCTACACCACTTTTCTTCAACAAGGATTGTCTGTATGGCTGCAAACGCAGAAAAACCAAGTCTCCAATCTCAAATGACCTCTCAACTCGGTGCCTATCTGCATACATTTTCTGCTGGTTCTGTGCATGCTGCAAATTGTCTTTCAATGCCTTGAGAATATCTTGATAATTTTGCATTGTCTCCTTGGCCCGTGGGACCCTACTGTCATCAAAGACCAAATGTACGAATGATAAGGCAGCATACCTAGCTTTGAAAGGAGACATGCCGATCGACATGTAGTAGGTGGTATTGTAGCAATATTCACCTAAATGTAACCATATGATCCAAGCATGTTGCTGCCTTGACACATAATTCCACAAATATCCCTCAATCCACTTATTTACTATCTTTGTCTGTGCATCGGTTTGAGGATGGTAACTCGTGCTTGGTGTCAACTCCATACTTGCCAATCGAAACAACTCCTGCCAAAACATACTTAAGAACCTGCTATCTCGATCGCTGACGATTGTTTTGGGGAGTCCATGCACCCTGAATACTTCCCTAAAGAATACCTCTGCCACTTGAACTGCGGTGTAATCAGAAGATATAGCGAAGAAATGTGCATATTTGGTCAGCCTATCCACAACCGTGTATATGCAATCCTTCCCCTGGACACGTGGCAATCCTGTGATAAAGTCCATGGATATTCCTTCCAATTTCTGCTCGAGTATTTGTAAGGGCTATAGAAGTCCCGCAGGGAATGTTTATCTGCCTCGTTTTGCTGGCAAGCTAGGCATTCTCTAACATGTTGCAGCACATCATCTTTCAAACCCTTCCAGGTGAACCTCTCACAAATCTAGCGATAAGTTTTGAAGAACCCTGGATGCACAGATAGAGGGGTATCATGCACAACCCTCAATATCTTAGCCTTTAACTTTGATCCTAGTACAAGATAGACTCTGTTCTTATAATAAATAATGTCGCTCACTATTGAATATCTGTCATCCTTTACCCGGCCATCAATCAAATCATAGGCAAAAGTGTTTTTGGTATACTCGGCCACTAATTGAGATTTCCAGTCAGCCAAAATCTCAGTGAGAGAGAAAAGTGTTGGTCTCCTGGAAAGAGCATCAGCAACAATGTTCTTCTTCCCCTTGATGTATTCCACATCGAAGTCATATGCCTGAATCTTGCCACCCACTTCTATTGTCGCTCATTCAAGTCCTTCTGCTCAAGGAAATATTTGAGACTGTTGTGCTCAGATCTGACCACGAATTTAGTCCCTACTGAGTACTGCCTAAACTTAGCTAGCGCATGTATAATTGCTATCATCTCCTTATCATAAGTGGAATACAATCTCTCTGTACCCCCAACTTCCGACTCTCGAATGCAATCGGATGTCGATTCTGCATTAGAACTACACCCACTCCCTATCCCGATGCATCACACTCCAAGACAAACGGATGTGTAAAATCCGGCAATGCTAATACTGGACACGAGCTCATGACCCCCTTGATCTTGTCAAATGTTATCTGTGCCTCCTCAATCCAAATAAATGCACCTTTCTTAGTAAGGTTTGTCAAGGATGATGCCAACTGTGAGAAACCTCTCACAAATCTCCTGTAGTAAGAGCACAAACCCAAAACACCTCTCAACTCTGTTATGTTTTTTGGAGGCCCCCAGTCCAGGATTGCCTGTGTCTTCTCCTGGTGTACCTTCACACCATCAGCGCCAATCACATGTCCAAGATAGAGTATCTCAGTCATCCCGAACTCACATTTGGAAGCTTTCGCATAAAGCGATTGGCCCTCCATGATACTCAACACTACATCCAAATGATGCAGGTGATCATTCCATGACCTGTTGTATATCAGAATGTCATCAAAGAAAACCAAAAGAAACTTCCGTAATTGCCCTCAGAAGGTGTGATTCATGCACGACTGAAATGTAGCAGTTGCATTGGTGAGTCCGAATGGCATGACAAGGAAGTCAAAATGCCCATAATGACAACGGAAGGCAGTTTTGTGACCATCTTCTTCCCGAACTCGTATCTGATGATAACCCGAGCGAGATCAATCTTGGAAAAGAACACGGCCTTGTGTAACTCATCAAACAGTTCGTCGATCTTGGGAATCGGATATCTGTTCTTTATGGTTTTCTTATTCAAGGCCCTGTAGTCTATGCACATGCATAGGGTCCCATCCTTCTTTTTAACCAGAACAACCGATGAGGCAAATGGACTAGAACTGGGTCAAATGTGTCCCATGCTCAGAAGCTCCTTGATTGTCTTCTCAATCTCCTCCTTAAAATGGCGTGGGTGTCGATAGGGCATAGTTATAACTGGTTTAGCCCCTTCCTCAAGCTCAATGATGTGCTCGAACCCATGATCAGGTGGACAGCCTGGAGGAATGTCTCCAAATACTACCCCATGCTTATCTAGCACTATCTGGATGTCAACATGGTAGTGTGGCTTGTTGTCAGAGGGAGGCTTGGTTGAAACAAAACACTGTGCTACCCAATCCACCTCTCCATGTCTAAATAAAGCCTCCATCCTCCTAGCTGACACTACTCAAGGACCATTGTCAGGCATAGCCTTCAGCACAATCTTTTTATCATCAACCATAAATTCTAACTCCATTCTGCGAAAATCCTGAATGTACCTCCCAAGTGACTGCACCCACTGCAAACCTAAAACTACATCAATATTACTGAGTCCCAATACATAGAAGTTATCAGTCAAGGTATAATCTCCAATTTGGATGCTAAGCTGGGAAACCATCCTAGTGCAACTCAACTGAAACCCATCTGCTACAGTCACATTGAATCTCGGAAGCTCCTCAACCTGTAGCCCACACTTCGCAACTAGACCCTGGTCAATGAAGTTTTGCGTGGCTCCATTGTCCACCAAACAAACCATGCGTTGCCCCTTAAGGACAGCCTTCAAACGGAATGGATGAAGTCTAGGAACTCCAGATAAGAGGCTATGGTACTTTGGGTAGTCACTTTAACTCCAGAATCATCCAACTCTACATGTGGTGGCTGCTCCACCTGTACGCTATCATCTCCAGTACCAAACTCCTGATCAATTTGTTCTTCATCATCTGAAAAAACCTCAATCAAGTGAACCTTGCCTTTCCCAAGGCAACGGTGACTAGGCTCCCATGGTTCCTTGCAGGAGAAGCATAACTTTTTCCTGCGTAATTCGTTTCTGGATTCTTGTTCCGATTTCGAAAGGATGTTCTTTTGTTGATTGGAAACCTTTTGTTTTGGCTGAAATCCACCAAAAGCTTTCTTCTAAGGTTGGAAGGGAGGTGTAGTCTCCAAATCGAGAGCTAGGCCAATGGCATCATGGAGTGTGAGAGGCTTATGAGCCTTCACTAGACCCCTCAGTCTGTCGCTCAAACCTTCAACAAACAACATAATATCTCACCTCTCAGTCATCTCAGGAACCATAACTGCAATTCTCTGGAATTCATTGATGTAGGACTCAACATGACTAGTCTGCTTCAACTGAGCCAAATCTCTATAATAAAACTCAATATCCTTCCGGTCAAAGTGTGCAATCAATTTATTGACAAACTCTTCGTAGGAGCGTATCAAGGCATGATCTTGTGAGACTAACCCATGGTGCCACTACTCATAAGCTACACCCTCCAAATGCATCGTAGCAAATTGTATAGCCTTATCTTCTTCCATAGGTTTCAAGGACAGGAATGTGTCAAGTTTATGCACCCATGATCTGGCACTTATTTTCCCACTTCCATCAAAGGTCAGTGAAGGAACCTTATTCAATGCTTCTTTGTATTCCTTGGGTTGAGTGCCTTGATTGGTTTGTCTTCTGAGTCCCCTTTCTTGCCTTTCCAGCCTGAATCTGGGTTTATCTTTCCGTTGATTCATAAACTGATTGAAATTAATTAATTGTCTCACATCAGGTGGGAGAGCTCTATATTCATCGTAGGCCACCATAACATCATCAGTGATGTGTGTCTCATCCTCCAACTCTAGTATTGCCTCCTCATCAGTTTGCCTTGGTACAAAGGTAGGACGTAGAGGCCGATCAGACCTTGTGCTCGTTATCCTAACAACTTTAGACACTGCTCTATCTCGAATTCCTTGTCCAGCATCACTTATGTTATGATCACTGCTTGATCTACTCGATCTTGCACGATCCACTCTCATTTGACCCATGGTTGTAATCATTTGATCCTGAAATTGTTGTAGCACTTGCTCCTATTGTTGGGCAAATGTGGTCAATAAATTTTCAAATTGATTGTTCAAATCCCTAGGTGGGCTTCCACCTCCTCTTTCACCCATCTCTTCTACAATTGAAATAAAATCAGACCCTTCTCGCTGGCCTGACCTACTTCTGGTGAAATATTTGTGTGATCCTATCTCTCTAGAGTGCATAGAATCAAATCAACTATCATGCAACCGCTTAGATCACCTTTACTAATATGCTCAGGGAATACCACACACACTGGCAGGAAGGGTGGGCTCTGATACCACTGAAAGATCCCTTTCCCGGAAAGACTGAGATTTTGCAGTTATTTCAGTTTGAATAGGTGTTCCACTTTATCAATCTCAGAGCATAATAACATAGAAATATAGATTGGTATTCAAATTACAAAGCATAAGCAGAGCTAGATATCAAACTATGAAATTCTTCCTTCAAACATGATTGATATCACAGAAGGATCTGATCAGGAATTAATAACAGTCTGATACCAGGTTGGTTGCACTCAGAAAAGATCAACAACAGAGAGTATTTATTGTTGTTTATGACAGGAGTACATTAAACACAGACTATACTCAAATTAGCAGAAACAAAATGACACAATAACAATTTCTGAGTATGTAATAGACTCTAAGTTGCAGATGAAAACTATGTTCACACCTGGGAATGTCTATGCCAAGGACTGAATTGCAGTACAAGCTCCAGAATAGCTCAGTATGAAGGATCAGCAGCTGGAGAATACGCTGGTCTGAGATATAGAATATTGGTAGCGCGCCCAGAATTTCCTTTAGGAAACCACGACCTGATGTTAAGAGTGCCTCAGCGACTACATAGGCATATTTTGGCCTTCAAACCCCACATGACACTCAGCCAGCAACACATAATTAAAGAACAGGCATGCTTCAGTCTTTGTATGCAGCGTTTCCACTCCAGAGGCAACACGTCTTCCAGAAATCAGTTCGGATTATCTTCACTTGTCTTCATCACCTTTATCAGATTTTACACATTGATATTGCACAGAATTACAGTCGTTCCAGCGAAAATCAAACTAGGATTGGGGTTTTCGTCCCAATCTCCTCAGGGGCTACGCCCTGATGTGAGCTTCTTCACAGCACGGCAAGAGAAATTAAAAAAAAAACCAAATAATTTTTCAATATCCCTTCTCCACCAAAACGAGCCCTTCTTATCAAGCAAAGTTGCCAATTCCATCCTCTAAAAACCAGTCGATCTCTATCACTAAAACTGAGGAGAGAAAGTTTTCATTTTATTTTTTTTTTAAATAATCTTTATTTAATTATCTCCTATTATTCCCTTGTATAGACTTATTTATCATCTCGGGAATAAGAAGATTAGAAACATTCTTAGCAAATTAGAATTTAAATGAAGAGGGACATTACATATTATATGAATTCTTAAAGTCTCTGCAGGAGTTAAAAAAAAATTATATGAGCTATTAAAATTTATTAATGCTAACTAAAGGGAGTTTTCCAGCATGCACTTAAGATATTTTTATTACCAAGTGGCAGCTAGCATGTAGTCTGAATTTTCTGATAATTTCCCCCCAATATATCAGCAATAATTTGGATGGTCACCCCTAAAAACCTGTGATAGAGATGAAATTTCTATGTCCCGTGAAATCATTTTTTTGTAAAAGATTCCTACATTTACTCAGAAGCACCTGTTGAAACCATTTACGAAGAACCCCTCCGTGGAACCACTCAGTTAATTCCATTTTACAAATTACACTTTTAAACACCGTATTACCACAGCCTGCAGGGTTCTGACTTTGGGTAATTCCAGTAGTAAGCGTTCTAACTTGTTGTAGACCACAGCCCAGCAGATAGGCACAATAAAGCCATTGGTAGAATGCCCAGAATCTTTTTTCATGTGAGATAAAAACCTTATTTAATGACTTAAAAGCAACAGAAAAAGAGCTCAACACCAGATATAGAAGAGTGCAATACTAACACCACTGGGAGAACGCACAAAAGCTAAATTTGTTTTTTTGTTAAGAAAAACTTACTTTATATTTCAAAAGAAACAGAAAAGGAGAACAAGGCCAGTGTAAAGACAAAACTAAGAATCCACAATTGTTCTATGCTCAGGAACAGAGGCTGCAAGGGAACCAAAAAAGAATCTTTTTCAAACTTTTGGACAGTGGGTGTTGCTCCTCCCCACCAACCAATGCCTTTCCATGTTCCTGAACGGAAACAGGTTCAGGCTTACCTTCATTCCTCTTGCGGGATATCCCTACATCAGGCATACGAGTTGTAACTGGATTCCCTGGTGACCCCTGGTCAATGAGCATCCCATGCTGGTCCCTCTCAAGAATCTGTGTCTCAGAAGCATCTTGAACAGGCTCAGACTGCATCTCTGTAAAAGTAACTCTTCTTTGACTCTTTTTGAATCTCAAGAGCTGTTCCTCTTGCAGGAAATCACCACAAGGGCTTTTCAGTTGTGACTGGATTCGCTTAATACCTAGTGACCTCTAGTCAATGGGCATCCCATGCTGGTCCCTCCCAAGACTGCGCATCTCAGAAGCATCTTGAACATGCTGAAAGTGCATCTCACGTGAATGTTACTCTTCTTCAACTCTTTCCGAGCCCTGAGAGCTATATTCCTTTCCTTTGGCCATGTCCGAATTCTGCATATGAGAAAGATTATCCTCATCCATATCTTCTTCAACTGACTCCACATCTAAGATTCAAAGCATTTAATTCAATAATATAAACAGTTAATTGTCTGCATTGTCTTCTTGGACCTCACAGTGATCCAGGAAGCAGAGCAACAGAGTGCCGATCGGGACAGCTAGCTAGCCCGAGTCGTAACTTTGCAACCATAGCTCGAACCATCCTCAATCAAAAGGCGTAAGAAATCTTTGAACATTTAGAATATGATGGAAAGGTATGGAGCCCCATTTGGCCAAGTTTAACCCCGGAAAAATGCTGGAAGGCCTTAAAACGCAGATACAATTCTTACCCATATTCAGGTATATACCTGCCAAATCCATTTGTCCTTATCCATCCATAGCTGATGGCTTCTTGTATTCCGAAGGCAGATCACTCCATCTTCTCCTTTGAGCCTCTCCATTTCTCGATGTACTTGGCAATAAATATTGAGGTGCTTCACGCAAAAGAGTGACAGAGTAGTTTTGGAAGCAAGGCATCTCTTCGCACAGATTGCTAATACTAATAAAAGCTTTTGTTTCCATTGCAATGTTGTTCCTCTTCTCTTTATAACTGTTATAACAAATTAGATTTAGTTATTTAATGTGTTGTCCACTGGATTGCCAATTAAATCTAGGTCTTCCAGCCACATTTTACAATCCTGATTTTCCATGGTTTTCCTCTGATTCATTATATGTAGGTTGCCTCTGTTTCTCCTAATTTCTTGGCTTCTTGATCCATCTTCTTTGGACATGCAGTGCCAGATGAACATGCTCAAAATAAAATCAACATTTAGACAAGACAACTGAAATTAATCTGCCAATTTCATATAGAATCAGATAGTTGCATCTTAATGCAAGCTGTCAAATATTTTCTCAAACACAGCTATACAATAAACCATACATAATTCTAATTCTCTAAATTCCTAAAGATTGAATAGGTCAACTGATATTCACTTGACAAGTAGCCAGTATTCTCAAAATCTTGTTCTTTCAAGAATTACAATGGAAGACCAGGAAGCCTTACCCAGACAAAGCGATTCTCCCAAGGATTGAAATCAACCATTCCCATTAACAGTTGTCCATCCTAAAAAGTGATGGCATGCTCTGCAGCATCCTTGAATAACACTGAAAAGATCTTTTGGGCAAAATTGTCACTAACACCTTTCACTTGGTCTTCCACTTTGAGAAACTTGAGAACTCAATGGTTTCTGCTGCGGGTCTATTACCCAAGCAAATGCAATGCGTCCAAGCTAATTAATGTCCTATACAAAAGTAGATTAATTTTTCAGTTTGGCCAATCTGTATAGTTCTCGCCTATGCAGCAAAACTTTAATTGTTTTTAGCTAATGTACCTTGAAGGCTTATTGGCAAATGTACATCAAGATGCAAATATGCAGAGGAATTGAACTGCTTTAAAGTTTAAAGTGTCAAAACCACTGCTATCTTCCAATTTTTTAGGTTGAGAATGTCGTTAATGATATTATATCACGTTAAATTCCCACATGGGAATCCAAAACATTAAAACATAGAATATTAAAACAAATAATAAATATCCGTGGTATGAAATCACATCAGCAATCATGCCTATCTAAGTTATGGGTCATTGTTATGGAAATTGAAGACAGCTCTGAATATGGAAACAAACCTCGCAGATTTCCTGAAGCATATCCCTTCTCCCTTTGAGTTCAAAAAAGGCTAAGATCTTATCTTTCTTTTCGAGTTTTCACTTTCGTGTGTACAGTATTCCTAATGGATTTGCAGTAGGAATGATCCTAATCCGGAATAAAAACTGTACAAAAAGATGCCTCTGAAGCCAATCAGGAGAATACCAGTCAAAGGCAACTATCATATTGTTTAATTTTGTACCTCCTTAAGTTTTGACCGTTTGACAAAGCTCGTAGTAAATCAATTCTTGCCAATCCATTTAAGTGTTCCAGAATTAAATCTTAAGAACGTTGCTCAAGCCTCAGGCGCTTGGGCCACACAAGAATGTGGTCCAAGCTTACCTTACAGGATATGAATGGCGACCCGCAATTCACCCAAGATTTACCAAGCAAAAAAATAAATTTGATAAAAGGGTGTGCAGAAAATCAACTTTATAGTGTAAACGAAACGCAGTTTGGTATATAACTGGACTATAAATTAATCATATGGGGGAATCAGCAGATGGACAGTCATTGTTTTAAGAGTGAGGAAATAGGAAAGAAGCGCTCGAATAAATATAAGCAAAAAAATTGCATCCCAAAAAACAGAGAAAAACCAACCACCATGATGTAGGTAAGGCCATGGCAGATTTATTCCAGGAGATAAGACTACAGTTTCAGTAAGTGATTTCTCTATGTTTACTGAAAAATGCAGAGTGGGCCTGCATGCCCTTCAAGACTAGGTTTAAAAAATATAATCTGTGTAAAAAAAAAATATAGCTGAAAATCAAATTTCTGTGAGCGCTAACCTGGTGAAAATGTTGAGAGAAGAGTGCTTATCTTTCTCGGAGCTAAAATACGTCCCAACATTGCGCTGTACTAAACTTCCTGTTTTGCTGAATTAAAGATTTCAAACCAGGCAATCTATGATAAAATGTTTCGTTGCTTCCTCTCTTTTTTCTTTTTTCTTTTTTCTTTTTTCTTTTTTCTTTCTTTTCATTCTTTTTTTTTTTCTTTTTTCTTTCTTTTCATTTTTTTTTTTTTTTTTTTTGCCCTTTTTTCTCTTTTTTGTTTCTTTTCATTCTCCTTTTTTTTCAATTAATTAGGGTATTATGTTACTCCAATAAAATTCACACAAAATTAGGAAACATGGAGAATGATAGAGGGTAGCAAAAGGAGGGACAGTTATATTGGAAAAAGAGCATATAGATGAAATAAAATTACAAATGAATTAGTATTTAATAGATTGATAAAAATGAATGTCAAAATTTTAATAAAGAAATAATTTGTCTTTATTTTAAATGGTAAGTTATGAAAGATATGTAATTTTCTATTTTGATAAAATGGGTTTTATAATATAAATGAGTATAAATTGGTGCAAATTCAAAACATAAATATAGATATAAGAGTTATAGTGAAATTATATATGAGTTGTAAATGTAGCGGAAAAGATTTAGCGCTCAATTTTGCTTCCTCGTTTTTTCTAGTTATACATATTTGTTACCATTAATTGGTGCCCAATGATCGAAGGAAAATGTAAGGGAAATATGCATGTTATATAATGAGCGAACTATTGATAATGCAATCACTTTCAAGGTTTGATGATCAAAATTGTCAATATCAATTGTTGCCTTATTGAGAGTCATTTTTATGTGTTTTATGTATGGTTAGCGTGAAAGACATTTTGAGTAGCATTTGTCAACAATTATCCCTTGTAATCGCAGGAACTGGAAAATGTGTCAGATTGTTGATATCCCATTAGGGGCTAGAGTATTTTACGAATTAATAACCATGAGAACAATTTTATTGCAACTCTATTAACTAACCTTATTTTAAAGCACAAATTGGATATCAACAAAATATCGTCATTTGCACAAAAACACTATAGTCTCCAGTTGAGTGTCATTGATGTTAGGTGCAACATGTTGTTTGTTTTGTTTTGCTTTGATTTTTACAATTGTGATGTTTATCAATTTTATCATTTGCTTATTATGCAATGTAGCTAAGTTGTTAGTCGCATAAGAATGGCTTGAGCTTATAAAGGCTTGTATTTTTCTAGAGAAAAGGACCTTGTTCTTGACATGAGAATACTCTGGTTCTTTTTTATCGGGTTTG
Source organism: Torreya grandis (assembly GCA_037957365.1). Taxonomy (NCBI): domain Eukaryota; kingdom Viridiplantae; phylum Streptophyta; class Pinopsida; order Cupressales; family Taxaceae; genus Torreya; species Torreya grandis. Next base: position 2,936,842 of record JARHVA010001380.1, on the reverse strand, counting down.
CAATTCTTATGTTGGTTAATAAATTTATGAACGCTAGTTGGTGTGCAGTGCACCCTTGATGACAAAAAAGTTGTGTCTAATGCTACAATTATTTCAAATTTTTATCGCAATGTGTGACCAAATGACTTTCATGCATACATTGGTATGTCCTTTACAAGGTGGGGGGCAAGACGAGGAGGGGAGAATGGGCAGTTGACATAGGTCATAAATAATTACAATTGAGCAAACACAAAAAACTCTTGTTATTTTGAGGGAATGCTTCATGCAATTGGTCATTTATATTGATGAGCATTATTGGGATTATGAAGTTCATTTCATCGATGAGAACGTATTTTATGTGTCTCATTTTTTCTTGAAAAAAAATCTTTGATTGTCCCTCAAGTTTCTTTATTTATTAGATAAGAATTCAAAGGCATGAATGTATCATTGACACATTTATTTTGAATGATGTTACCCTTGTTGGAGTGAAGAGAAGAGAGACTTTCTTATCCCTGTGAGTCCATGTAGTTCACAATTGATGTTTCCAATCAAGTACAAATGCCCTATACCTATTGTTTCTTTGATAATCATTTTAAGTTGTGGACCCTGACCTTTTTTTGGGCATGGTCTACAACAATTATGAAGGTAGTTTGTTGTTTATCTAACAACTCATTTGGTAATCGATGGACAAAACACTCATGATCTAGAAATTCGGTGTTGTGCATTGTAAATCTATGAATTGTGGGGTTGTGGCATGTAGGCTAATTAACACCTCGGTATGGTTCCAATCATGGTTTTTTTCAAAGTCATGAAAGCCAAGTATATCGATGTCAATTATTGTTGTGGTCCTTGATGGATTCATGTAGGACAAGAGTTCCCATTCTTGTAGTTTCATTTCCATGTGTCCTTCTTCATGTATGTTATTATCACCACTATTTTTACAGTATTGATTGCAACTTATATAGTTGTAGGTCCAAAATTAGGATGATATAATGACCTTATTTATGCTCAAACTGACACACAAAGTGTGGTAAAGCTGATAAATTAGGTCTAAATATCTCTGGGGACCCAAAACTGGGTCAAAAGGGCCCATCTAATGTATGTTAATGAAAAAATCCACATAAACACGAGAAAATATGAGGGGATGAAAGAGAAGGAAAGTGAGAAAAGAAACACACACATGGCATGAAACAACATAAACATGTGGAAAATATGTCAGTAAGAGCCTAATATGAACTAATAATTGAAAAACACACATATACCGTGAAATAATACAATGTTAAAACTAATAAATATCTCGGTCCAATTTTAGGTTTCACAATATTTGAAAAAGAGATTAAAGAGATACTTCACATGAACCATAAGAGAGAATGAACTTATATCCATAAAAAAAAAATATTTACATGCATATGTGAACCCTAAGTGTATATGCATGTATTGCACAAGGCAACCAGGATTGAACTTGTAGTTTAGACTCAAGAATTAACTAATCAATTAGATTTTGACAACCGAGCCTCAAGGTAAGGTACAATTGTTGTGTTAGTCCCAAAGTGCATAGGTTCCTAGCACTACCAAATAAAAAATAAACATATACAACATATAGTTATTGAAAACATAGTAATATTTTATGATTGAAAACAAAGCATTGGGCCATAGAACATTGAAAAAGCAAAACCATTATTTTTCCATTAACACTTGAAGGTAATAGGGGTCCCAGTTCTAAGGGTGACATAAAATAATTAGATGTATTTATGATGTGTGAGATGTGAACTATTTAAGAAAGCAGGGTTTTTTTAATAAAATCATAGTAAAAAATTGATTAGTGTAAAATTGGACATAAGATTGTTTATAGACCAATGAGAAGAAAATTAACTAAAAATAGATTAAACAAAAATGAGGTGGCAATCTTCCAATGAAGATCATTTATTAGTTATGTGACTTTAACTTTTTTTATTATGTGAATCTAACATAGACATGTTAATTTGTATGTTAATGATTGATATGCAAAGTGTCTATCCATTTTAGAGTTTATAGAAATAGAAAATGATATATCCCCTCCCACACCATGGGCCATTACCAATGAAGGTTGTGAGGAAATGTAAGCATCAAAGAAAAAATATGGCCTTTTGTTTATAATTTGGCTTTATGTAGTAATGACAAATTCAGTGGACATACAAATATTTAAATAGTATATCCCCACACACATCATGGGCCATTACCAATGAAGTTGGTGAGCCAATGTAAGTATTGTTGACCATTTTGGTCCTGCAAGCCAAAATCGCTCCCCCCTTTTTCCCCTGTTGTTCTGAACCAGTACAAATTTGATTTTTTGCACAAGTCTTGTTTCTACGAACTATGAAGGTGTTTCTACGGACTCTGCAGGCATTTCTACGGACTCTGCAAGTGTTTCTATGGACTCTACAGGCTTGTTTCTACAAACTCTGCAAGGAAGCTTTCTACGAACTCTGCAGGCATTTCTACAGACTCTACAGGAAGAGACAAGTTCCCACTTAGGCGCAAAATGGACCACTCCAAGTGTCCTCACGGAGGGCAGGGAACATTTGCAAAGGGACCAAAGAGAAGGCCGAAAGGGTTGGAATTCCTTCGGAAAAATGCACAAGGCAAGTTGGAATTCCTTCAGAAAAGTGAACAAGAGAATTTCTTCAAACAAAATGTGTAAAGGAATTCCTTCGGACATTTTGTCCGAAGAAATCCTTCGAAAAAATTTTGCGGAAATAAACAAGACCAAGGCAAAAAACAAGAAGTGATTTCTTTCAGACTTTTGTCCAAAGGAATTCCTTCGAACAAAAAGTCCAAAGAAATTTGAGAAAAGTCACGGGAGAAAAACCCAAAGAAATTCTGAAGGTCAAAGGCAAAGAGCAAGACAATTCTTGCAGACATTTTATCCGCAGGAAAAATGGCCGAAACAAAAGCTCAACAAGAGAAAAGTCGAAGGAAAGGAAAAGGCCAAAAAAACTCCAAGGGGGGTCAGGCCTGAAGACGTCAAAATCAAGCACGTGAACTAGCCATTGGAAGTTCAAACGCCCAGTGACGGGTGCACATACGTCAAATTTAAGGCGGTGAAATAGCCATTGATTTTGAAAAGCTTAAGGACAGGCCGCGAGTGAACTCAGCATCCCGCCAAGAAGATAGCCCCTGAGGGCCAAAGGAGCCATAAAAGACAAAGCCAGGAAGAGACAAAGTGCAGAAATGGACAAAACAACCCAGGTGGCAAAGGGGAGGTGCCGACTCAAGGATTTACTCCTGCAGTTGGAATAGTGCTTGCCAAGTGGTCATCAAACGGCGCAAACAGTAAGCGGTGCGGCCTGTTTTCTCCACTTTGCATTTATGAGCAGACAAACTGTGTGAATATTTGAAAGGAAGCAATCTGTTTGCAGAAAAGAGGCGCAGCCCATGCTTTCACATTAATGTTTGAATGCCAAAGTCAAAACAGGAGCCGACACAACATTATCTATCAAGCGGTTTCCTCTTCCCGATGCTCTCAACGCACATGGACCAACTTGTAAAAAGGTGCCAAAGTCTTTTCCAAAGGGGCGCCTTTACTTCTTCTCCTCTTTCTATATATTGTAAACTTATCATTTTGAGAAAGATATCTCTTAGCCCGTAAGGCAAAGCTCTGCCCAAAAAACCTTTGGGCTTGTAAGGCAGAACTCTACCGGATTTTACCTTGAATCGAGACATAGCATTTTTACCTCTATTTGAGCTTGCACTTTTGTATGTGTATATGCCTTTGTTCTGTGTTAAGTCATTTTCCTCTATGCTTTCGCAGGATGATTTTAGCATGTCTAGTGCACTGTGAGTTCTCCTTTTGCAGGTCTACCAGAAGTGTCCCTAGAGGAGTGTAGGTGCCTGTGAATAGGCTGCCATAGTGCGTCTGAGGACGCCTCTGGTAGTTCTTCCTCCTTGTATATCCATGGACCCCTAGCTCACTGATGCAGAAGGATTTCTCGTGTCAAATGAAGTGTATGGGAGCTTGTTTTGGTGAAGAGTGTATGTTCGGGCTGAGTGGATCAACTTTGTTGGTGTATCACCTTTTTAGTTTAGGTTTAGGTTTTGTTTTCAGCATCTTTCTCCCTTTTCAACCCTCCCCCCTTTTCATTTATTTGTTAGCAGTAGGAAATCCAGGACCTAAAAGATACATCAAAGGGAGTGAGCCCTTATCTAGAGACTCTCCCCCCAATTTTGCCAGGCCCACAGGCAAGAGGGGAGTTTCCATTGTTGCGTGTGGAAGGCAAGAGCTCAACCTCCAGTCAAGGGTGCAATCCATTGCATCAACAAGTATCAAATAATAAATATGGCCTTTGTTTACAATTAGGCTTTATGCAGTAATGACAAACTCAACAAGCATACAAATTGTTAAATAGTTTTACCCAGACACCAAGATTATGGGCTCCATATTCTTTCCAAACTACCTTCAAAGCTCATTTCCATAAATGTAGCATATCCCACTTTATCAAAATTAATTTATCGTGGCTCATGGGGATAACATAAAAATGAAGGTTATTGAAATTGTTTTCCCTCAAATGTTTGGCCAAACTACCATTGAAAAGGGGCCACATCACAGGGATTCAACCATCTTCGATCATTGATGGTCACCTTGAATGGCAAAGATTGGCCTATCATATCAATATTGCAATGCCAGTTATGGCTCTAATTCATGCCCATTGTCACCCATCCACCCATTGTGGATCCCTTCATGCTCAATGCCACCACGTCCCTACCTAATTCCACACTCATAACCATCACCATGAAGAAAAAGTAGGTCCCATTAATCGTAAAATGCAACCTACCTTCCATATGGCATTTTACTCTACATAATTTAAAATTAAATCTAATAGGAAACCAAAAGGGTTCATCATCTACCATTAATATTTGAGATTTATTAAGATTTTATCGACTTCTAATTGGACATCTGATATGTTAGACAAAATTTTGATTAGTGTTTCCTAATTAGAATGCCTTTGTTAAAAAGTCAATTTGATGAAAAATAATAAAAGTCATATGGAGAAAGAAAACACACCCAAAACAACAACATTGTCTTATAGAACTCAACTCGACTTATGAACACCATGAAAAACATACATATGGACCGAAATCAAATGGAGGAGAAGATACTCATAGCTAAGATAAAATATAGTTTCCATAGGCTCAAATGTGAGATAGGTAAATGGGTGATCGCTAAGGAAGAATGGAAATAAAGGACATGTTTTTTCTTCACCAAAGGGGAAATAGAAATAGAGAAACACTTCGTCCTATAATACCTAGTCTACCATGACATCCAAGTCAAGTATACATAAATACTTCATGTTGGATATATTTGAAGAGACAAGAAGAAAAATATTAAGGGAAATGCTAACACAAATCAATAGAAGAATGAACAACCTTCTTAACACTACTACATTTGGTGTACACATCATCACCGATTGGATCAAAGTTGCATCACCAACATTTTTATTTTTTGCCACAAAACATATTTGTGGTTCCAACCCATTGCTACACATCAGTGCAAACCCAACGTAAGTTTTGTCAAGTTTGTGCCACTAAACAACAATAAAAATAAAAAAAATAAAAGTGGGAGGACCTGATGAGGCCCAAATATGGCCCTCGTCTTGCTACATAGTCTTTCCCAAATACCTCCTTATTTTTATATAATATTTTTTTGGCCCACAATATGTTGATAGATGCACATATTATATGAATATTGTTTTGGTTTAAACTAGTTATATTTATATAAATTAGTATGATTTAATGATTTTATCATTTTTGATATTACTAATGTTGTAGAAGAATGTAGGGTGTGTGTGCTTGTATATCTTCTTAAATGATGTTTTACACCTACAAATACTATGGAGGAGTCACCCGTAGCAACATGTTGGCTATATATTGTTTCATAACAAAGTGCACAACTCTCTTGTAGCCACCTATTGTTCTGACCTGTAGCAATGGTTGCAGGTAATTGTTTGCTAGCTTCTAGCAGTTAAGATAAATTGTTACAATCTACACTCCAACCTTCTAAACCAATTTTTTTTTTTTTTTTTTACCAATGAATTTAAAATAATGATTTGTTAGGTTGGAGCTATTATAACTTTAGGAATGATATATATTGTTTACATTGGACCACTGAGTATTTATTCAAACTATGTATGTGGTTGTAACTATTTCTTATCACCATTAGATCTATTGTGTTTTCCTTTATGTTATTTCAACTTAGTATAGATTCATTATTGTAACTCCTAAGATTTCAAATCAACTAATAATATTGCATCTTCTATATAAAGGGAGAGTTGAAAGTTGTAGTTAAAAAAGTATAAGATCACAACATGGTATTGTAATATTTTGTAATCACGAGAGTGAAGTTAAAATTTAGATTAGAGTGTAATCAAACCTATAACAACTCATTTGATGCTAGAGTTGAAATAATAATAGTTGTTTTGATTTAATTTTTTCCTAAAGAGGAGGGGATTCAAGCCCCAATCTAACCACAATAGGGTTCACTTACAAGGATTTGGTGCTTTGGTTTCCTATCCATTGGTTAGTTTATTTTTGTTGTGAGAGCATTTCATTTATATTTCATTATTGCAAGTGTATGTACTTTATGTTTCACAGTTATTTTCATTTACAACAAATTACTTTTATGTGAATTTATTTCAATTTCGTGTGCATATTTTCAATTCCATTATGTGAAAAGCTTCTAATCTAGTTTGACATTTTAATTATAGCATTTGTTTTCTTGTCATTTAATTTCTAAAAGAGTGCATACCTTATGAAAGAGTGTTTATTTTCAAGTAATATTAATTTCAATTCATTGCAAGTATGTTTTCCTATATGAATAGATTAGCAGTTGGTCCACTCAGTCATTCAAAGTAGTTTAGTGTTGCATATATAGTGCAGAATCCTCGTAAAATTAGACATCCCTAGGTTGAAAAATATTTGAATAATCACATGATTGATTAATCACACCACTATATATTTGGGTTGCATTCCCTCATGAGGAAGAAGAAATTCCCCAATGCATAATTGACGGTTTGATTGTGTGCTCTACATTTTTTGTGTTATTTCCAAGGAAGGTTGTCAAAGTAATAAATTATTGAAAAGTTGAGTTAGGATTACATTTAAAGGAGCAAATGTGGGAAGCCCGTACCACATGTTTGTCTTTACATGATATTCATGCTTTCTAGATAGTTTAAATTTTATTTTCAGTATAGATTAGAAATTTCATAATTTTCTTTTCCCAAACAAATTAACCCTATGTAAGTGAAGTAATGGCTAAGAAAGGCATGTTTTGAAGAGAATCAAGTTGTAAATGTTAATGCAATTGCCTAAAAAATACATAGTTGGAGATGAAATCCCTTAAATATATGATTAAGGAGCTACATTAAAGAAACAACATGTTTCAAGCCCCAATCAATGCAACATATTCAAAGGTAAGACACACTAGTGCATAAATCCCTACACTTGCTTCTATGAAAATGCCTGCACATGTTGGTGAAGAAATACTACTTGTAGTGATTTCCCTCGTGAAAACTCCTACATATGTGGGTGAAATACAATTTGTAACAATCACTCCTGTATTGACTCTTGCATCTATTGGTAAAGAATATCAATTTGTACTAATGCTCCTAGACTTGTTGGTAAAGAAGGTAAAATTATAGTAACTACTTTTATGCATGTTGGTAAAGAATGTCAACCTACATTAGTTGTCATTCCACACATTCATGAGAAAATGATACTTGCAATAATTATCTCTACGAATAAATATCTCACAAGTGTTGTGAATAGTGGATATCATCAAATAACAACAAAATTTGAGTGTTTTTAGGGTGGTTCAAAGATGACCGAATATGGATAAAATCAATTCTTTGACAAAACCCTAAAGATCTTGATAAAATCTTAAAAACTATACTTGAAGTTGAAAATACAAAAACTTTAGTGGATACATCCATCCCCTTGAACACACTACAACTTAATATATCTAATGGGGGAATGAATTATCAATTCCAACCTTTGTTCCATGAAACTACTATTGATACATCTATGATGAACTTACCTATTATTTTAACACAAATACCATTCTTTATGTTTATTACTAAAAACATGTTTTCAGCCACCATGGTGACTACTCGAATTATTAATCAAAATCCCATGAGGCCCATAGTTTGATCACTCCTTCAAGTTATAAAAACATTATAGGATAAGGTTACAAACATTGAACAAAAGGCTTCAAAGACTTCACAAGCCATTGATTCACAAGATGTGTTGCATAACCATCTTGCACTTGAGATCTCTTTGCATCCTTTACCAACTAGATTTGTTGCACCTAAGTTCACATTTTATGATGGAAAGGGTGATCCTGAACAACATCTTCCAACATTTTATGCAACATGCCTCGATTATGCTTTGAATGATAAACTTTCGACCAAATGAATTCCAAGGAGCCTCGAGGACTATGCTTTGAGGTGGTTTTATGACTTACCTTTCCAATCCATGAAAGCAATCAAACCTCTTGTAGATAAATTTTTGGCACACTTTTCTATTAACATTACCAAAAAGGTTTCCTATGCTCAAATTTCAAATATCAAACAAGGAACCAATGAACTAGTCAATGAATATGCCTTGAGATACAAGACAATGCTAGTCAAAATGACTAATCCTATGATAAACAAAGAGTTACAAGACATATTCAAGTAAAGGTTACTTGTTCCTTTACATGAGTCCATTATTTTCAAAAAGTTTCAATCTTTTGATGACTTATGCCATGTTTTACAGGACCATGAAATGAAACTTATGTCACTGAATAAGAGCAAGTATGTAGCAAACACACCAATTGCATATACATCTAGTATAAAATTTACAATTAAACCTATCTATAAGGTAAAACCTCATAAGCCTAAAAATAAATAATCACCACATTTAACATAGTTTCACAACAACCTAACCATCTTGTCCTATCTAATGCATCAAGGAGATAGTTTACTCGATTACCTGAGCCTCCTACTTCATTACTCCTATGGTTTCTAGAGTGTCATATCTCTCCCACCTCTTATAGAGGTTAATTTAAAAAATACCTCTACCCAAAATATGTGATGTAAATGCTTATTATGACTATCACCAAGGCTTTGGGCATCTACAGGTATATGTTTTACCCTAAAGCATAAGATCAAAGACTTCATCCCGATCACCAAATATAAAATATTTAACAATCCTTTGTAAGACCATTCCAATAAGGAACCAAAATTTCAAATAACATATAATGCACATCCTCCTCCATCATATTATAGACACCCATTAGATGGGGTCATTGGTACTTGCATGAGACATATACCTCCTACGATTCATAAACATGTTATTTCTTTTGATGACAGTGGAATTAAGAATGATGACTCTAATCTTCATTCTCTATTCATTCGAGCATACCTTGATAAGCATCCCATACATGGTGTTATAATTGACATTGGTGTAAGGAAAAATGTTTACACCATGACATTACTTACGCACTTGGGTTATACTCATCATAATTTACACCCCTCTACTAGATCAATTAAATCATTTGGTAGGACCTTCGAGAGGGTTCTTGGTGAGATTGATCTACATTTGTAGGTTGGTCTCGCATATGTGGTTACTACTTTCTTAGTTATACCTTATACAAGTTTATTTGACATGTTGTTGGGGCAACGTTGGATACACATGCTTAGAGCGGTACCTTGCATAATGCATGGGTGTGTTATGTATATTTATTCCAATTGGGTAATTATAGTTTATGGTATTCCATATGAGTATCCTCTCGAACAAGAGAAGTTCATACCCAAGCAATTAATTATCAATCCCGTTAAGGCTAATTGATCGTAAAATGGTAAGCAATAAGCAATCTTATTTACTAGGTGGCCAATACTTGAGAGATCATTACATCAGAGACAAAAAGTGGGTTCCACAAAATCCTCATATTCTATGTACTATATTATGATATCCAGAGCACCTAAACATGTTCCTACTAGTGCTATTCTAGAGAACCACATAATACATAGAAATGGGTTCAAAGAATGCCTATTCCTTCTATTGGTACTTCACAACCCCATAATCCCATTATACATACGTCACACATCACAGATACTACATTGACATATATTACACCTATACATGCTCCTTAGAAGTACCACTGATTTCTTGCACTAGGTTCTGAGTGGGGAGATACCTATGATCATCCTTTGGATGAGATCATAGGATGATCTTATCTCTTATATAAAATACCAAAAAAAAATACACACACATTCAAAAAATCCAAAAACACTTTCATCACCTACATGTTCTATTGGCCCCTTGGCATCAATGTGTTAGTTCAATGTTGAATACTAACATATCATTTTAATCCTACATATACATACACATATACATAATACACTTATGGGTGTTGGGCCTTCCCTCTACTCATGTCATCTAGACATTAGGGGCATCCATATTTTATGATCTTGATACACACAAGTTATATGATTTGATGATCATTGTACACTATCATGTTTTAGCTTACATATATACTTACACATGCATATTATCCATTATTATATATTATACATGCTACTTGATATGTTATGTACCTGACATTTTTTGCTAACATATTCGATTCATGGGTCATGATGACATGTTTATGTTGGCTACTTATTATTTTCCTTTACACACTTCCTTGAGTGTTGTGCCTTATTATTTTATCATTTTTTCAAGCGTTTGAATATGCTCCATTATATTGGGGCCTTATGCCTATGATTGCCTTATTGGAAATTTGAATATGTCATTGTATTATATGGACATTTGAACATGTCATTCCTTGATTTTGTGGATAGTTGACTAAGTTATGTCCATTTGATTTCATGGAATTTGAGCATGCCCCTTGTTTGTGGTCTCCTTGGAACATTGCCTTTTGACTTGCTTTTAAGTGTTCTTATGTGTGTGCTTATTTACTTATTGAGTTTGTATTATTAATATCTACAGGTTGTCATGATCTTTATCATGCATCTTAGACATGCATGTGATTACATCAGTTCTATGTGCTTTAATGTTACATTTACCTAAACATATTTCCTTCGATATGCTACATGGTTACATTCACAAATTTATAATTGTCTTGCCTTTTTAAGGTGAACTAACTACCAGGTAATATTTTTCCCTTACCTCAAAGGGGGGTCATATTAGTGGGGGTATGTCATGGTAACATGGCTTCCACTTCTTTCATAGTCTCCAGATTATAGTGAGGGCATGTCATATGGACATGGCTTCCACACATTGATAGTTTTAGATTCAGTGGAGGCATGCTTTATAAGCATGTCCTCCACATTCATTCAATATGGTACTTATAATTCATAGATTTAGTGGGGGCATGCTTTGGAAGTATGTTCTCCACACTTACTCAATTTTTATCATCTCTAGTTTACAGTGGGAACATGTTTTAAAAACATGTCCTCCAAATTGGTACTTATATTAGTTTCATATTTCTCCATATATAATGTGGGCATGATTTCGAACCATGTCCTCCACAAATAATTTTTCAAATTAGCTAAAGGATAGAGTTATATGATTTTGATACACATTTATGGCATAATTTTATACATCGTACCATTGTTACACATAGTTTCAACATGAGATAAATCTAAGGTACATATATTATGCAACATGTGCCTAATATTTAAAAATTTAAATCAAAATTAGATTCTAAAACTATAGCAGATACTAATACCCAATAGAAATTTATGGACTTTAGCGAGCCAATCTACTTCAGTAGTTAGTTCACCTTTTGGTATTGTTGGGATCATTAAATCACTCAATTTTACCAAGTTTTTAGTTTGGACTTGATCATCCAAACTCACCAAGTTACAAGTATCATTGGGTTGCATGGTTGAGATAATATTAACTGCTAGGTGGCAACTCATTTTTTCTCCAAATTTAGGGGCATGTGCCCCCCCCCCTCTCTCTCTCTCTCTCTCTCTCTCTCTCTCTCTCACACACACACACACACACACACACACACACACACATAATATAAACACTTTAAAGAATTATCTATATTTATCTTGATATTAGTTTTAGAGCCTAAGATGATACATATTTTGCAAAAAAAACTTTTTAATAGGTAAGGTGATTACATTGACACACATGTGTACTCCTAAACCTTACTCTTTCAATTTTAATTTATTTCAAGTACTTTTGACCCATATTATACGCACTGATTATACACTATAACATACTCTTAGTTTTAAGTCAGTCACCAACAAAGCACTCAAATCAAACTCTAAAAAAACACTCAAATTCAACTCAAACAAAGACAAGGTGTGCATACGCACCCAGTTACTTATTCATTTCCTTTAAACTATCAATTCCATTACTAGATCAAGGGGGTAAATGTAGATGATATTTTATGATTATATAGCACCTCATTATTAAACACTTGATAAACTCATGACCCTATTTGTTCCTCTTAGTTCTACACATGCCTTGCTTCTGCAATCCTCACATTTACTCTATCTTATGCCCTTTGGCCTATCTCTTAGTCCAACTAGCCTTATATTGACAACACAAAGATCCCATCTTACCTAGAATGATTATAATGTACTTATCTTACACCTCTACAAGTTTTGAGCTTGTCTTTGCTCTCCTTCTCCCTGGACCCTAGCATTTTGGTCAGATAGTAGCATCAATGTTACTATCTTGGCTCGAGACAAGTGTCTTGTGCCCTAAAGTCATCCAATTTTCAAATGAAATGTACTACACTGGTTGGCCTAAGTGATTTAATGTGATTTATTTCTTGATAAGATTAGTATAAATATAATATCAACTCTCATTCATTCCTCACCTATCAATCAGACCAAAAGATCACTCAAAAAGCACTTGATTTACTAAAAGCTTTGCAATTTCACCCTATTCTGATATCATTCAAATGAACAACCCAACTACAGGTCTAAAGTACTAAAGGAGAAATCATAAGGTCATAATTTCAAGTTACAAGATAGGTCACCATTGTACTTACTTTACACACATTACATGTTTCTCACACAAGCAAACACGTAGGGGAAAACTACATGGGTCTGAGGCCCTTTTCTGGAGTATTAGCTATGTAGGCAGTGCCACTTGATAGTGGGTTCATTGTAGGTCAGCTCAACACTATATACCCACTAACCTAATTTTGCCTAAGGTCATATTGAATATGGAAAGCTAGGGTTTTACCATTTCACCACGAGTGATAGTCTATGATCTAGATCTGAATGCACCAGAGCGAAGGCAAAGTAAAACTTAGAAACATCCAGGTGGTTGCATCTTGTTTCAGCTAATATTATGTATATGACACTAGAGTCAAACTTAGATAGTAACATTAACATAACCATATTAGGTTAACACAAGTGTCTAGAGAGCCAGAGGCATCAGATCCATAATTTGACAATTATTCCAAAATTGTCTTCCTACCTACTTCTTGCATGTACTAAATCTAGCATTGTATTAGCATTAGAAACAACTAAGTACTTTATTTTATATCATTTATATATCTAGCATAGTTTTACTTTTCATTAATAGCCTACCTCTATTTTATAAATTCAACATATGGTATGTTTGAGTTTAGCACATTAATTAGCATATTATAGATTTGATATTCACCTTTGCACCCTATCATTTCTATTTCCTTAACCCTAACCCCAAATAGGGTCCTTATCCAACTCAAGGTTAAACAATAACATCATTCAATTTTTTTTACTGATCCCTAAACTTAACAATACCTAGTAAATAAGCCCATGTTAGGAGGGATAATATCTCACTAGTTGATGTTATTTCAAGAGTTTCAATTCAGAATCAATGTCAAACCTATGAGATAAAATATGGGAACAAACCTCTTAAGTCAAATATGCAATGGAGAAGAACCTAAAGAACTCTAAGATGAATCACTAGATGCTCATTTATTTTGCATCTATCTAATTCCAGAAAACATGGAAGACATAATTAATTTCTTGGAATAAGGAATTTTTCATGCACACTTTGTTGAAATGGACAAAAAGCAATAGATCACAAGAACCATTCCATTAAGATCATTAATGGTTCTTGTACAAAATGAAAAAATATGATATACTATATACAGTCACTTTGGAGCATGAGCAACCAAAATTTTTATAAAAGGCACATCAGATAATCGCAGGTGGACATTTTGAAGGAGAATCCACGGAAAGGAAATTATTACAAAATAAATTATGGTGGCCTACATTGTTTCAAGATGTGCACCAAGTAGCAAAACACTGTGATATCTGCCAAAGGATGGGGAAGCCTAATCAAATAGATGTGTTGTTCCCAAAATCTGTCATTCATTTTTGGGGACAACATATCAACTATTTTGGTCCTGCAGGCCAAATTTCTCTCTTCCCTTCTCAAAAATTGTTCTGAGCGCTCCAATTCTTTAGTTATTCAAGCTTTTTCAGTCAAGGGACTCGCAGGTTCAACAAATTCAATAGGCGAGCTCTCACAAAAAAACAAGTTCCCAACACTTAGGCTATTTCAAGGTTGGTTCAACATTGAGGTTCAACCAAAAGGTCCATTGACAAGCTTCAAATAAATGGAATGAACCATTGAACCTTGCCTCCAAAGGTTCAACGGGTTCAAAGGTTCAATGAAATTGGTAGACTTAAAGAGTTAACTGCTTTGGCAAGTTCAAAGTTTAACCGCTTTAGAAAGTTCAACAGCTTCAAAAGACTTAATGAAAAGAAGACTTCAAAAAAGAAAGATTGAACCGTTGAACCTTGAACCAAAAGAACTCTCAAGGTTCAAAGGTTCAACGAGTTCAATAAAGTTCAAAGAGTTAGTTCAATGGGATTGGTTCAAAGCGATTGGTTCAAGCAGTCAATTGGATGAGCATAACACATTTTTGAACCATTAAACTGTTGAACCATTGTTGGTTCAATCAGTCGGTTCAATCGAAAGGTTCAAAGGAGTCTCCCAAATCCTGAAGGACAAGTGCCCTTGTAGAGGGCAAGGAACAAAAGGATATATTTTGGAAAGATTTTTTGTGGAAAAAATCCACAAGAGAAATCCTTCAACATTTTGTCCAAAGGAATTCCTTCAGACATTTTGTCCAAAGGAAGTTGAAAGGCCCGACAGAAAGCGGCAAAGGCAAAGGAAAGATTTCCTTCGGATAAAATGTCTGAAGGATTTCCTTCGGACAAAATGTCTGAAGGATTTGAAGAACAAGGTCGCTTGAAGGACCCTAAAGGGCAAGTACCCTTGCGGGGGACTCTCAGCGACCATGAAATGGACCATTCTCAAAGCTTGAAGGGACACATTCCCTTCGGGGGGTTTCAAAGACAAAAAGCTGAAGGAATTTCAAAGTTTGAGAGACTTAGAAGAATAAAGGATTATGAGAAAGATAATGAACCATTGAACCTTGAACAAAATTGGTTCAAAGTTCATTGGTTCAAAGGTTCAAAAGTTCAAGGAATCTTCGAGCGAAGGAAGCAGAAGATTTCAGAGACAAGTTCGAAGAGATGGTTCAATTGAAGAGGAAAGAAAGTGATTGAACTAAAAAAGCGATTGACCCAAGGAGCTGATTGGACCACCCAAACCATGGAACTAATGAACTCTCAAGGTTCAAAGGTTCAAAGTTCAATATGGTTCAAGCAACCAACAACTAGTGACGTCCCCATAGATGTCAAATTTAAGGTGATGCAATGCCCATTTATTTTCAAATATGGCGTGAAACTTGAAGAACCAAACTTAGTGACCAACTGAATGAGAAGTCGAAAGAGCCTGCAGAAAGGAAAGGAGATAGCTCGAGAGCTCATATCACATAGAAAAAGACAAAATATAGCAAGAAAAGAGGGAATAAGAGAAGAAGACTAAATATTTGTGCAAAAGTTATTTTGGTAGGTGGAACAGTCCACCAAGTAGACATCTGAGTGCGCAAACATTAAGAGGCACGACCTATTTTTTTCCCTTTGAATAAAAGCAAGTGGACAGCTGCATATATATCTTAAGACAGACCAGATGACCCATGCTGAGGAGAAGACATTTGAGATGTTTTTGTACACCAAAGTCAAGGCCGATGCCCTGTTCCAGCATGGCCCCTTGACAGAACTAAAAATGCATTCAAGGCATTGAATGTAGCATGGGCCTTTCCATGAAACAAAGTGCCAAGTATTTTATGGTTGATATATATTGTAATCTTTTTTTTAGAGAGATCTTTTTTTGTTATCAGAAGCAAAAATCTGCCCAAATTGAAAAGCATTACTAAGACTTTGAGCTTAGATTGTTATTCATATTTTGTTATTTGAATGAGAAAACAAGTGACTTTTCAGACTTTGTGCTGGAATAGCTTGTGTTATTGAAGAAATTATTTTGATGTCTATTTGCTTAATGTGTTCTTTTCCATTTAATTAAGCAAGCAGAACTAGTGGATGTAATCAGGAAGGTGTCCTGAAGCCAATTGTGGAGAGACTTTGTGATGCCACAATTGTCTTTAGTTTGTCTATTTTATGTTTATATGTAAAGGATCTTGGGATGACTTTGTGCCCTCATTGTCCTTCATATTTCACTCTTTGGCAGTTGAGGTGGAGACTTTGTGCTACATCTCATTCTGTTGGTTATTGAGCCCTGTTGTATTTACTTGTTACTTTCTAGAAAGAATTCTTGTTGTTCGCTGCAGACCACTTCTGAAAGAAGAGAAGTGCCTTCAGTGTTTTCACCAAAATTCTCTTATGTAGATGAACATCATCTCTAGAAAAAGAGAGATGGATGGTGTTGTCCTACCCCTGAGTGTTATTTTCTGCTTATATATATAGTATATAGCTCCTCATATTTATAGGGAACCTTCCCTTGATGAGAGGAGAGATTTGTCCCCCTTTGATGTGGTATACCTACACATTTGGCCGACCAATCTCCTTATGATGTGGTTGAAACAACCTATTTTGCCCATCAGTTAGCTAGTGACAAAATATTCACCCAACAAGATGAAATGCCATTGAATCCTATGATAGTTGAACATCCATTTGAATAGTGGGGAATTGATTTTTTTAGACCAATCAATCAACCCAATAAGTGCAGTAATGCAAGGTACATAAGTATTGTGACAAACCACTTCATTAAATGGGTGGAATATATTGTGACACTAAATTGCAGTGCTAAGGACACAGCCAAATTTCTATATGAAAACATTATAACTAGATTTATATGCCATTTGAAATTAGTTAGTGATAAGAGGAACACATTTCCTAGACATCACCATCAAGACCATAATGGAGGATTTTATGATATCACACCACAAAAGCACAACGTATCATCTGCATGCTAATGGACATACAGATGCATCAAGCAAAGTTATTAGCAAGATGCTCACAAAAATATAAAATGTGTAAAAGGATGATTGGAAGGATTGAATTCATTTGATCGTATGGGCATATAGAATAAATTACAAGTATGCCACATGTTTCACTCTATTTCAACTAGTTTATAGACTAGAAACATTTATTTTAATGGAGTATATAGTTCTTAATTTGTGGATTGTAATGATCATGCGATTAGGAGATCATGACTTTATTTAGGTGAGGTTAATGGATTTAACAAGGATGGAAGAAAATGGACAAAGAGTACACTAGACATTACAATTTAGGAAACAAATTCAAAAAGCATGGCATGATCATAATCTACGATCCAAAACATTTTTCTCATAGCATGTAGTATTACTATATGATAGCAGACTTAAAGCATTTTTGATTAAGTTGCACATTCTATTGAAGGGACCTCATATCTTTCATGATGTCTTACAACAAGGAATAATTAACTTAAAAATTTTTTAGGAAACCATTCTACCAGGACATGTAAATAGATGTAGGCTTAAGCCTTATCATCAATAATCTCTATCAGATCTTATATGAAATTTAGAGAGGGTGTTAAGTAGCACCATGTAGTTTAGGATTTTTGTTTAATGTATTATTTTTCTATTTTGGATTTAGGTTTGTGTGTTTTTTTACAGTGTGATCTCTATATTGCAGGACTTCGAAACTAAGGTGGAAAAGTCAGAGGCGTTGAGTGTAATCTAAGAAGCAAGCCAACATGGAAGGAAAACCATAATGCAAAGTCAACATGAAGTCACCAATTAAGTTTGGAATGAGGTATTGACAAACAAGGTATGAAAGAAGGACAATCAATAGTCATTCAAAAAATCATTAATGATGACACACTTGAAAGATTGCATCTTTCCCAAAAATGGATAGCATGTCAAATTCAAGGGATATACAATAAAATAAAGTGGACAAGAGAAAAGGTGGTACATCACATCAACAACTCCTATCATTCGAACCATTGCTCTGAGCCATTAAATCATTGACATCACATCATCAACAACCAATTACAATTAACTAAGTGAGCAAATGGTGCATGAACAAATCAACACATTTAAAATGATGAGTCAGATGGATTCAAATGGGAAAAGCTATATAAATAGGGGCATGAAGAACACAATGAAATTATAAACTATTAAGAATAAGAGCCCTTTAAATTTTTTGCCTAAATCATTCAATTGCACCCAAATTATTCACCAACAACAATTAAACCAAATAAATTATTTGAACATAACTACCGCAACAACCATAGATTGTGCACAACTTTTAATTCCCCTCGCCAATGCACATAAGGAAAAAATGGGGATTGGTCTTATGTTCAAATAGACAAGATATCATGACACATATCCATTTGAATTTATTGATGTAGTAGACTCATTTTTTTATTTTAGATCAGCTAGAAGTAACACAAATGGGAGCTCTAACTCTTCAACACCCTCTACAAGGATCAAATTCAAAGTAACTCATCAAGCTCCTTACATTAAAGAAATTAGATGAAGTAATTTTAACACTTATCAATTGATATAATGAAATTTTGATCCATCTCTCTTAAGATGTCATTATATTTATCAATCTATCAACCATGGCATAGGCAACAGGGCTTCTGGCTCATGGTAAATCTTTGTTACAATATAAAACCAAGGCTCTTCCCATTCATTAAAATATATATATATATATATATATATATATATATATATATATATATAGTAGGGCATCTAGGGGAATATTTATTGACTATATGGATGATATTTTGGTGCTTATTATATCTAAATACACAACTAAGTGCTTTTGGTAGACTATCAAAAGTGTGAGACATAATACCAAAGGGGTCATCGATATTGCATATTGAATGTTCAGACTACAAGAAGATTTTAACTAGCCAGAGTTTATGGTCTCCAAGCTCACCACTAACATCAACAAGGTTATTGGTGGAATATCACAGGTGTTCCAATATTACTTCTTGGTACTCCTCCTTTGTTTTACTGAGTGGAAGTCTCATAATGGCCCAAATAACTCGGATGCAAATTTTTGGCCTGTGATCACATTTACCAACATTACCTAAATTAGAATAGGTAAATACTATGAGCAACTTAGCACATTCAATGCATGGTGGGTTTAAGTCCAACAACTCACCCTTTAAGACCCTTGAATATGTGTAGATGTCATGCAATACTTAGGGTAACATGATTCAGTCACTAAGCTCTATGACAAGATCCAAATTAGGGTTCATGAGCTTCTTAGGGAAATAATCACTTCCTTACCATTTTTCATCAATATGTTGGATGCACTAGTAAAAATCCTATGACAAAAAGCTTTGATTACTCATTATCTTCTACTAATCTAATCCATACCTTTAGGATCACAACAACTATTGACCTAACCATTAATAACACAACCAAAAGTGAAGGCACGGGCACTACCAAAGACAAAATCAACCCCATTGTAAATTGTTACATAGAATAGGAAGGCACAAGTGCATAGAGCATCACCTCCTCCAAAGAAGAAGACACACAATATTAAATATTTGACTTTTAATAAGAATGTTCCACAAATTAATGGAGAATATGACCTGACTCAGTTGGGAGTCACATGGGAGGATGTGTACAAGTCCATGATTGAATATATAGTCACTGAGGTCTACAAAGAAGAAGAAGAAGAAAAAGAGTTTTTATCTTGGAAAGTAATGCACACTTGTCAAGTGCAAAATAATGTTCTAAAGATCTTTATGGTAAATGTTTTTACACCTCCTATGTCCATAATTATTGATACAATGGTAAAGGATCAATAGGCACACACAATATGGCTATGATTTTTGAGGAAGCAACAAGCATAATATTTTCTATGGTTCATGCAAGCCCACAACAACAAGAAAGTACACAATAATCATTTATATGCAAGCCCAGGTCCCATACTATGTCCCATCTATCACCAAATATTATATTACATATGTGTTTCTTTGTTAAACCTCATCTAATAGAGAAATTTGAGCTAAAGGAAGCTCATGTGCCTAAATAATAGCTCCCATAGATGATTCAATCTTAGAAGTGGGTGAAGAAGACTCTAGTCCCTATAGCCATACTTAAGGCATTAACACATAAGTGCATTGTGGTAGAATCAACTTCTTGTTTTACTACTCTGTAGAAACTCTCATCGCTTGATTATTCAATTCCTATGCACGAGCTACAAGAGGCTACCCAACCATGGCTAGAGTAGCCAGCCACACAAGCAAATATTTTAGCATAAGAGTAAGTTGTGAAGGATCAACTTGAGTATGAGAAGGCTCAAAAGGCAACTATGAAAAAGGGTAGAAAGTAAAAAAATAAAGAGCAAAAGAATAAGAAGAAGGAAGAAGTCGCATGTAAGTACCAAAGAGGATCAAAAGAAGAAACAAGAGGAAGAAAAGAATAATCAAGATAAATAAGTTGTGAGGAAAGAGAAAGAACAAACAAATCAAGAAGCACAAGCAACAAAGAAATAAAAGGCTGACATTGACACAATAGTAAATGATGAAGAAGAGGATAAAGTGAAAGAATCCTTATGAAGGAGAGAGGAGTAAACACAAAAGTAGGTATAGGATCAAATGCCAAGGAATATGGAAAGGCTACTACAAAAAAAAAAGATAGAGGTAGATTGTAAAATGCAACAACAAAATAGGTAATAAAGTCCACTAAGAAAGTGATCATACTTAAAGCCCAGAAACCAACTTCTACATCTCAAGGTTTGGGGTCCACTCAAGGGTGTGTATAATAAGAGGTCTCACAACATAAGCCATAATTTTCCAACCAATGGTTGTGAGATGTCCCTGAACCTTTAGTGTGATGCACAACCTTTTCTCTTCTAATTATGTAAATAAAAAATGCACCTCCAACATCTATGACTTCTAGTTTATCTCTTTCCACAACCATACAAGCAACATCACTCAATGTTTCCCAACTACCATTATCAACATAAATTTAAGGAATGACTATATTCCATGAATCTATCACTCAAAAGGCTTGCGTGTTGGAACAAGAGGCATCACAAATAAGGGAGGAAAATGTAGGCCTACACATACACCTCACCAAGGCTAACCAATTAATTGATAACACTTACCATCCTTTGGTCACTCAAGTTTTGGGTGACCAAGTCATGTATGAGGACAAGTAGTTCCTGACCCTCCTATTCTAACTAAAAGAATATTAGCTCACGTTGGAGTTATAACAGCTCCACACGCAAGGTCAAAATCTCAAGGTTGAAACATGGGATACTTTTGAACTTCTTTAAGAGTATGAGAAAGTCTTGGATATGGTTGCTCTCTTAGCTCAACACATATCTTGAGGCATGCTTAATTAGAAGCAATAGTTGAACACCACATGGAGTGAGGCCAAACTAAAGTTCATCAAGGCCAACCAAAGTGAAGCAACAATGGGGGATCAAATTGCTACCTTTTATACACTAGATGTTGCATTGAAATAATCCCCAAGATCAAGAGATAATGTCATGTATAAGTTATAGAGATGCCTAAATAAGATTCTATGTAATACTTTTGTTGGTATTCAGACATAAATGTACATAAATAGACAAGAGGAGCTAAAACAAGAAATGTAGCAGACAATATCTAATCTTATAGCCCTTCTCATAATCACAAAATGTGAAGACATTCATAATATGATAGGGTGCCAAGTCCTACTATGCACTATGATCTCTATGGTGCGAGAAGTTTTCACATATTGGATAATGTTAAAAATGACTTTTCACATATGGATAGCTCCATCACATAAATTATTTAGGAGCCATAATTCATCCCTCCAAACCAACTCTAGCAAGAGCTCAAGAAAATATATACTATCACATCTACACAGCCAACCACGAAAATGCAATCAACATCACCAACACTAGATTTTGTAGTTATGACTTCTTCAAAAATAATTCTAGCAACATCATCTTCATAGTCTCCACCAGTTCCAACAACACAACTTATGCCTCCACCTTCTTTATAGGTACTATGCACAATCCAATTTTGAAATTTTGATTAATTTTACAGTAGGAAGGCCTTAAACATTAGGAACAAGGCCAAGTTGGTTGAAAACTCATAAAGGGTGGCCACCTGATTAGGCTAATCTATTAAAAACCTGAAGGGTAGTATATTACTAAACTACTTGGTTTAAAACCTGAAAGGGCAATTGAGTAGTGCATAAGAGGTGAAAATCGGTAAATGACACCTTGAACGATTACCACAAGTTATGCTTTTGGACCCGTTCCTCAGCACAAGGAATTTTCTTAGCTTCAACACAAAGCACATTTCTTGTTAGTTTGTATTGAGATGAGATAACTATTTAAGTCTAGGAAAGTGTTGATAGTAGAATAAAATTAGAAAACCATAGAGTGTAGATGAATGACAAGTGTGAAATTGATATATGTATGTATAAAATAATGTATTTTGAATGTATTCAACCTAATATGTATTCCAAAAGTCTATGGAATGTGAAAAGACTTATTCTCGCTTGAATCAAAAGGATGGAATGTGAAGTGACAATGTATTGTAAAAGTCTATAAATAGTGATCACTTATAATGAAAAGGAGTTTTGAAAAGATAAAGATTGATATAGAGATCTAATAATGGTTTTCCTAAATGGCTTTTATCCTTGTTTTTTACACAATGAATGTTATGTTTTGTTCAATTCTTTTTATTCATTTAGAATTAATAATGAACATTTTGTACATGATAGCATGTGTTTCCAGACTAACTACATAACTCTTAATCTAATGAGGGATTTTTTTAATTCAACGACTATGACTGTGGTGTGTCCCTATTTCTTAATGCGTACATAAAACATAAATTAACATGTTTTGATGGGTTTTATAGGAATCTCTATTAACAAACACCACATCCTATGATCACATTTGATATCAATGAGATTGTTGACGATGATTCTGATAGACATGCACTCTTAATTTGAGCTTATGTCAACAAACAACCTATACACAATATCTTGATTGAAAATGGGTCAAGTGAAAATGCATGTAAAATGATACTACTACATACCATTGGTACACATAGCAGGATTTACAAGATACATCAAAATTAGGTAAAGCATTTTATGGACATATATAAAAGACTCTTGGGAATACAATGTTACCTCTTTGGGTTGGTTTAATGATAATGTCTACTCCATTATCAGTCTTACTAAGCATATAGGTCTTTGACATTTTATTAAGATGCCCTTGCATATAGAATCTCTATAGAGTGCCATCCATAATACATCAATGTCTCAAATATATACATTATAACCAAGTGGTCATAGTTTCAGCTATTCAATATGAATATCCT
The DNA here is from genome assembly GCA_037957365.1 of Torreya grandis. Lineage (NCBI taxonomy): Eukaryota > Viridiplantae > Streptophyta > Pinopsida > Cupressales > Taxaceae > Torreya > Torreya grandis. Next base: position 2,913,181 of record JARHVA010001380.1, on the reverse strand, counting down.
CTTTCCTCGATGGTATCTATTATCACTCAAACTATGCACCCAATGAATTAGAAGAATTGGTTCAGTGAGATAATGGGATCATCTCCCAAAGTGTGGGACACTTGAGCTCCTTGGGATAAACCTCTAGAGAAGGCCAACTTCCTTCTAATCTAAATGCATTTGATTTAGGATCAACATGCAGGCCTAAAAGAGCTGAATGGAAATCTATAGCCAATAATAAGTATAAAATATTTTATGGGGAAAAGAGAGAGGGGGTTGTTGAAAGGGAAATAATGGTGATGCACTAAGATTATATAGAATAACTCTACAATCTTTAAAAAACACACTATAGATTACAATGAACAAGAAAATATCACACAGGCTCTAATAAAAACACTTTAATTACACAAGTGATTCACATGGAGGTGTAGGACACAATACAAAACTAAGAAGGATGAAAAGAAATCCACAAATAGTGTTCACATAGGCCTATATGGACACAAAATATGACATGTAATTAAAGATCCAAGTTCTACACAAGGTGTTGGGATGAATATTAATGAGAGGGGAAAATATTATCCATAGATAAAGTTCAACAAACCATAATATGCACATAAGATGCAGAATAATAGAGAGATGTGAACTTAATTCTCAATAAAATATAAGGTTTAAGTGGTAAAGGGCTCGTAGAGGGAAAATTTTGGTAGCATTACTATGCCTAAAAATGTTGACCATTTTACAATGTGAGACCCATGATTTTATAGGCAATGGGAAGCCCATGGGTCATTGATTTAGTCTCACCCACTACTGGGGCAGTTATAAATGATTTAAGGTGATTGGAAGAGGGTGGTTAAGGAGGTGGCTCAAAATATATGGCAACTTGAAGGCGTGCCTAAAATTAGCATAACTAAATAATGCCTCAATTGAATTCTAGTAGTAGAAAGTGGTTAGGATTGTGTTGGGATCACCAACTTCCCATGTTTTGCATAGTCAGAGCCATGTTTATTTAAGGCTAAATTTATCTTTTATGCTCTACACTTGATCCTAACGTGCATGCCACATCTTGGTGGGTGATGTTGTTTAGTCTTGTATTGATTTACACCATCTACATGATTGTTACTTGGTGAGGCATCAATCTATGACTTGATTCTACAAATCAAAATGAGTGCATAGTTAAAATTTGGCCTTCATTAATTTTAATGACTAGACAAGCTGTCAAAATTAAGCTAGTGCACTAATGACATTATGTTATTCCAATCACTAGCTCCTTTGTTACTTGGCCATAACCTATACAATCAAGGCCTACCACCTCCATGTGGAAGGCCATCATTGGCGCTTAGGTTCCTTGGGATCTAGAAGAGGTCAAAGCCTGGGGGCTCCTCACTGGTTGGCTACCTGCAGTGTCAAACTGTGCATATGGGGGGAGCCTAGGTTGATAGGTGTCTAGTACCCCCCTTTGATTTGGCTCATAATTCCCATGCTTTAATTAGCTCCTAAGGTTGCACATATCCATATAGTTTCTTATGGTTGCCCCAAGGAACCTAGAGTCAAATCTAGCATTTCTAATACATGACCACATGTCAGGCTTGAATTGGATCCAAGAGCTTTTTGTTCCCAAAGTCTGTCACTCATTTTTGGGACAACACATGAATTATTTCTGGTCCTCCAAGCCAAAAAAAATAAATTCTCTCTTCCCTTTGTAGAGTAAAATACTCTACATTTTATTTTGAGTTTCGGTTGTACGCTCCAAGTTTTGTCCCTGCGTGTTTCAATTTCGAGGTAGTAAGGGTTATGACACAAGGCATGAGTTTTTCATTTTGCGTGGGTTTTTCATTTTGCCTAAAGTTTTGTCTAAGTCTAAAAGTCGAGTGAAAGCTGCCAAGTGTCATATGTCGAGCCCCTTTATAATTTGTTTTTAAAAGCAATGAAATGTGCCATGTGTCCCATTATAACTCAACGGAGTGTGACAAGGATTTGCATCTGCGTTTCAAGTTTCTTATAAGTTTCAAAGCTTCTTTCAATAAGCTTCTCTCAGAGTTCCACAAAGGGTGCTAAGTGGCAACTGTGGAAGGTTTTAATATGTTTTTTTAAATGCAGTAGAAGTCACCACGTGTCCCTTGTAAAGCTTAGTGGAAGCCGCCAGGTGTCAACATTTGTAGTTTCTTCCTTTTGTTTCATTATTAAGTAAGGACTATGGTGGGTCCTGAGTGAGTTGCTAAAGTAAGTGGAAGTTGCCAAGTGTCATATGTCGTGACACATTATAATTTGTTTCTAAATGCAGTAAAAGTCACCATGTGTCCCTTTTAAAGCTCAGTAGAAGCTGCCAAGTGTCAACATCCATAGTTTCTTCGTTTTGTTTTGTTATTAAGTAAGGACTGTGGTAGGCATCGGGTGAGTTGCTAAAGTAGAGCGCGCCAAGTGTCATCGTCTGTGTGAATCCAAATGAGTCCCAAATGTTTCTATAGTGTTTCTAAAGCTCAATGGAAGCCGCCATGTGTCATCTTTCGTAGGACTCTCAAAAGGTATCTAAAGCTTCTATAAGTTAAACAAATGCTGCCAAGTGTCCTTGCCTATTTCATAGTGGGAAATGCCACGTGTCACTTGTTAAGATCAGTGAAAAGTGGCCAAAGTAAGTAGGAAAGACATGAAGGAATTGCTAAGGAGGATGATGGGCCTGTAGCCATCAAATTCAAGACAACCAATTAGCTGTTAGCTTTTAAACGATGATGGACCCAAAGATGTCAAATTCACAGCAATGAAATAGCCGTTGATCTTTATAGGCTTAAGCGTAGAACCAAATACATTCAAAGGCCTTAAGGCCAAGGCCAAAAGGAAAAACCACCTAGAAGAGAAGCTGAAAGAGCTAACCAAGCTAGGAACGTAGCCCCAAAAGCTCAAATGCTAGGAAAAGACAAAACTAAAAAGAAGAAAAGATAGCCTGAGGGCTCAAATTGCAACAAAAAGAGGGAGAGGCTGAAATATCTACATAGTAGTTATTCTAGTAGGTGGAACAGTTTGCAAAGCAGATATTTTGACTGGCAAACATTGAAGGTGTGACTTGTTGGTCTCCCTTAAAGTAAAGACAAAATGGATAGCTGCACAGACATCAGAGGGGACAGACCAGATGATCTAGACCCAGGAGAAGACATATGAGATGAAATGACACGCCATAGTTAAAGCAACCACACTATTTTCAGCATGGTCCTTTGATAAAATTGAAGATGCATTCAAAGCATTGAATGCAACAAGGGCCATCCCATGGAACAAAGTGCCAAGCCTTTCTTGGCTGCTATATCATGTAAATCCCTTTTTTTTTAAAAAGGAGATCTTTTTGATAAAAGAAGCAAAAAACTCTACCAAAATTGAGAGGCTATCACTGAGACTTTGAGCTCAGGTTGTTAATCATATTTCCTTGTTTGAATGAGAAAGCAAGTTACTTTCAGACTTTGTGTTGTCATGACTTGTGTCATTTAGGGGATTGTTCTTATGTCTATCTTCTAAATGTGTTCTTTTCCATTTGATGAAATAAGCAAAATTTATGGATATAATCAGGAAGGTGTCCTGAAGCCAACTGTGGGAAGACTTTGTGCTACCTACAGTTGCCTTTAGTGTGTTAGCTATTTTTTGTTTTCTATGTAAAGGACCTTGGAATGACTTTGTGCCCTCATTGTTCTTCGTATCTCACTCTTTGGATAGCTGAAGTGGAGACTTTGTGCTACACTTCATTCTACTAGTTAATATACCTTGTTACCAGTTACTTGTCACTACCTGAAAGAACTCTTGCCATTTACTGCAAGATCACTTCTGAAAGAAGAGAAGTGCCTTCAGTGTTTATACCAAGATTTTCTCCTTTGCCTATGAGCATTATCTTTGAAAAAAAGAGATGGATGGTGATACCCTACCCCTGAGTGTTATTTTCTACTTATATCTATAATATATAGCCCTTTCCTACTTATAGGGAACCTCCCCTTGATGAGAGGAGAGATTTTTCCACTTTTGATGTGGTAAACCTACACATTCGACTGACTAATCTTCCTTGTTATGGTTGATCAGACCTATTTTTCTCATCAGTTAGTTGATTGACAAAATATTCACCCAACAGCTTTTTGGCGACTCCGCTGGGGATCGAAGAGCAGTTCCTTCCCTTATCCATTATAGACTCTAGCAACTCTAGTCTGTGTCTTACCCATTATCATTATAGCCTTATCCATCTCCATTATATACTTTGACAACTCCATGTTATACTAGAAATCAAAGATCCTAATGTGTTATTGACCCTGTCTTTGAGTTGGTGTAGCAAGGAAATTTCAATTTGTTTCCTCCACAACTTCATGTTCAATGATCTAGGAGTGTTCCTCCTACCCGTACCCGATCACCAACACAAGGCAGAGCTACTTTTTCTACTATTAGCAGAGATTTAACTATACATACTCCACCCAAATTTGTTATCCCATTTTTACATAACCAAATCATGGCAGCTCAAGGCCCTTGGGATAACTCTTTCAGTCCACTCAATCTGACTCCACCTCTACATGAACTTCCATGCAGTTCAAGGAAGAATTTCTCTAAATTCTTTGGTGATGGGAAAGTTCATCTTGATGCACACATTGCAGCCTTCAGCATAACCTATGGTGTGATAGGTGTAGAGTATGAAGACATAGCAGTCAGGCTTTTCATGGAAACACTACAAGATGCTGTTGTAGACTGGTTCTACCACCTGTGAGCTAGGTCAATAACTGACTGGGACACACTCAAAGCCAAGTTCAAGCTTGTAGAAGATGTGCATGTCTTGTTGGCCCAGCTCACACAGATGAAGAAGGAGCCTCATGAACCTATGAAGGATTTCGTTGTAAAGTTTGACAAGCTGAAAAACCAGATTCCTACCATTACTCAACCAACACCTAAAAAACTCAAATGCTTCTTCATCAACTCACAACTACCTAAAGTGAGTTTTCTGCTGAGACGGGCTGGTCACATAGACCTTGTTGTTGCTCAAGATTTGGCGACTAAAGTAGAAGATGACCTTATCTTGGTAGAAAAGATAAGGAAAGACCCTAACAAAGATAAATCCTCTTCATCTTCAGAATACTCACCTTCAGCGACCACTGATCTAATGGTGCAGAAGCTAGCAAATGAGTTGCTTGCTCTTAGAAAGCAAATGGCCCAAGGAATGTCATCTAATCCTTCATACAAAGATGCACCAAGGAGAACATTTCAGAATCAGTCATACCAAGGTAATGCGACCAAAAATTAACGACAAGCAAATCATCTTCCTCTCCCACGGGGGAACCTAGCCATTAAAGCACCTCCAACCAACTCAGCAGTTGGATATCTGAAAATAGAACATGATTTCTCTTTCCAACCTCAATTAAATTAAGAAGATGACGCTAATCTCTTCACAGATAAAGAAGAAGAATTAGCTAGCGACTCCAACATTAGTTTCCTAAATTATCAGGATGAACCCAAAAGTGAAGGTAAAGCAGCTGAGGGATCATACACTGTATTCACACGGTCTAAGGACCAGTCAGCCTAACAAGCTGATAAGGACAAAATAGGAGAGTAATTTCAGTCTGCAATTTCAATTGCTAAGCGGGGAACCACTCTACCTTTCTAGCCAAAGGACCCAGTGATTGCTAAAAAAGTAAGTACTCCAAACTTGCCTTCACCTTCTACTTCAAATTCGTAGTCTAGTTCTCCCCCTCCCAAAAATCAAAAAGATGAACTCCTATCCTTTATGCCCAATTTATTTTAAACATTTGATATCATTGACCATATAAAGAAAATCAAAATTCAAATGTCTGAATTTGAATTTATGTAGTCCAATCTTTAGCAATTGGATAGGTTGGTTCAATGTGTGAAGAACCAAACCATCCCTGCAAGACAAGAAGCTAAGAAGGTAACTCATGATCCCTCAAGAAACATGTCTATCCCAAACAATCTTGTCGTTACTCCATCTACCTTTGAGAAAATAGAGCCTTTTTATGTTTCCTTGTTGATAAACTGTCACAAGCTGAGCAATTGTATCATTGATTTTGAAGCTTCAGACAATGTCATGCCTGCCAAAGTGGTAGAATCCCTTGGTCTCACATTGACCAAAACATTTGAGAGATGTTTCTCCATGGAAAACAAGCAAGTACCACTGCTGGGATAAATTAAAGATGCCCAATTTGCATTTGCAGCGTTCCCAGACAAAAGGATCAAGATGACTGTCTTGGTGGCCAATGTCCTAGCATCATATGGCATCTTTTTTGGGCAGAATTTCTACAAGGACGTTGGAGGTGAATTGAGCATGGACCTATCCAAAGCGAGAATCCCAGTCAAAGGTGTTATGAAGAGATTGCTCCCTGAGAAGGTAGTAAAATATGTGGTTACTCAAACATCAGCGCCTGAAGCTCAAATTCTGCTTGAGTCTTCAGGCATGGGTAACTATTTTCTATCCATGGAAGAAGTCCATGAGGCATCTGATGAACCTCCTGAAGGTGACAACCTAAAAATTGTTTCAGCTGGAACAACAGAAGAATTGATGGAGTGCAATGTAAGTACAGAAGAATCCCCCTCTCCAAACAAAGAAAAATCCAAAGAAAAATCAATGTCTAAGGAGGTATGGATTCTGGAATTTGATGGTAGCTACGCTTCTATCGATTTAGGTGCCAGAATAGTGTTAATATCTCCTCAATGAGATATTTTTTCTTCATCATACAAGTTGCAGTTTAGCAACACTAACAACACAACTGAGTATGAATCTCTCTTACTTGGATTGAAGGCTGCTCATGACAAAGGCATCAAACTCATTCATGCTAAAGGAAACGTTGAGTGGTGGTTTGTCAGGTGAGAAACTTGTACCAAACCAAAAATAAGAGATTGCGCCACTATCATAATCTGGTTTGAGATCAAATTGAAAACTTTGATGCTTTCAGCATCTCTGCAGTTCCTAGGGAATTCAATGATAGAGATGATGTTTTGGCTGTTTCAGCCACTCTTTTGGTTCCTCACCCAAACTTCAAAGGAGACAAGTACACTATTGAGCTAGTCTTTCAACCAAGTGTACCTGATAATGCTAGTCATTGGTAGGTGTTTAACAATTACAATCAAATAATTGCCTGCCTGAAACAAGAAGATAGATTTCAACAGCTTCACTTCGAAGGCAATGAGCCTCAATAGCTTGAACCAGCCCCTGATCAAATGCAGATGTAGGTGAGGAGTTCCTACAGTTGAAAGGGAATAAAATCCCAAAAGGGTTGGTTTCCCTTGAGAAGTTGAATGATAAACATGATAGATTCATCAAACAACAGCAAACAGATTCAATCTCCTCCTAGGAGTTTGATCAAGTAAATCTGGGTACCAAAGAGAATCCCAATATGGTGAACACTGAGAAGTGCTGCAATCAAGAAAAAATGTCCAAGTTCACTACTCTACTCAGTCAGTACATGGATGTCTTAACATACTCCTATGATGACCTAAAGTCACTCAGGCCTGATGAAATTTGCCATGACATTCCTCTCAAAAGTGATTCGGCACTTTACAGGCAAAAATCTATATAATACAATATGAAGATATCAGGTGTTATTCTGTCTAAAATACAAAAAATACTAAATGATAGGATCATTTTCCCAATCCATCATTCTACATGGATTGCAAACATAGTGCTTGTAAGGAAGAAGAATGGCTAAATTTGCCTCTGTGTAGACTTCAAGAATTTGAATCAGTCGTCCTTAAAGGATAACTATCCTCTGCCCATCATGGATCAAGTGCTTCAGATAGTGACTAGTTCAGAGATGTTATCAATGCTAGATGGCTTCTTAGGATACAATCAAGTTGAAAGTGGTGAAGTAGACCAGCACAAGACTACCTGCACCATGCCTTGGGGTACCTTTGCATATCAAAGAATGCTTTTTGGCCTGATAAATGCTAGCGCCACTTTCTAGAGAGTAATGGACCTTGCTTTCAAAGACAAAATGGGTAAGTTCATTATGGTATATCTTGATGACTTAACCATTTTTTCCAAGCATCGCCCTGATCATGTGCACCATTTGCAACAAGTGCTAAAATGTTGCCATCAGAATGGCATTTTGTCAGGATGCGAAACACCGGAAGCATACAATTGATTACCAAATACCAAGCAACTTAATATGCGGAAATTAACCAGATTCACCAAGTAACTAGAATTCAGAATAACACAGCATATGAGAGACAATACACAACTTGTATTAACACTTTATATAGAAAAGAATACAATAGAGAATATCCCACATCTTCTCCACCACCTTACAGAGGTTTCCCACACCTCAAGTGAACAGTAATTCTTCTCCCCAAAGCTCTCCCTCTCACAGGTCCCAACACCCAACTCAAATGCAGAGTTGGTGTTCACCTCCCCTGCTCCATGCACAACACAAGTGCTCCACGCACTCCACAAGTACTCCACGTACTCAACAAGTACTCAAGGTACTTCAAGTAGATCTCCCATGAATCTGCAACAACCTGCAATTCAACAGACCATACTTATGGAAGGAACTCCCTTGCCTTCCTGTCTTGCTCTATCCGAGTACACACCTGTACTCCAAGTAGATCCTGCCTGATACTGCTCCCTGTTGTGTTGCTGTCTATATGATCTTGCACACCTGCAAATCAAACAACGGTTCTGCTCACCTGTGAACCTTGACCTTGCACACACATACACCTACAGATCAACGATCTTACTTACCATGTAGATCTCCTATATAGGCCATGCAACTGTGACCAAGATCCTACACTCCTGAAGAATCCAACTGACTCTCCAAACCAGCACCAACACGCCTGGTACTGCTGTGGAACTAGGAGGAACACCCTTGCTCACCTCACAAACAAAAGGAACAAACTTTGCTCAACTCAAACTATAACACTTTTCCAATACAACCATGAGTCTATTATATAGATCTCATAAAACAATAATTAGACATCTAATTACAATAATTAGATCTGCAGCTCTCAGTCTAAAAATAGATCTCTTCATGCAAACACTTGGTTCGTTAGCTAACTGTCTGTAATAAATGCAGTCCGAACCACACAGGCGACCGACGTCGGTCCCTGTCTGCCTAGAGGTGACCGACGCCGGCCGATACCTGACCGACGTCGGTTGCTTTTCTTTACTGTCCTGCCGACGTCGACTGATCAGACCGACGCCGGTTGCTCTTACGCTTAGCAACCTTCAGCAACCCCTCCAATGGCCTTCTCCGTGTCTGCATCAGTGAAGCTTTTAGCTCCACAATCCTAACAATCTCTCACTTAGAGATAAATAGCTGCACTGTACCTGTACCTGTACTCCGTCTAATCTGTTTCTTGGTTTGTATCCCTCTTCAAGCTCCCACTTGAAGACAACCCACCACACATCCCGTGGTGTACCACCTGTCATCCGAGTACCCTGCCACATCCGAACCTACAACACCTGTAGTGAAGTCCTGACCCTGCATAGCAACACCTGCTGTCGGTCCCTCTCAAAAACCTGAGAACCCACTTCCCCAAATTGGCTCCTAACTCTGACAGCTCCCACTACATGGGAATACTCAGGTCTATACCAGACCTCATGTGATTTCAGACACTGTACCTGTCCAGCCCTTAGTGTGCTCCGGCTCTGTATCCCAAACCTCGCCAACACCTGATTCACATCAGCTCCCACTCGAGACAAAATCAACCTGTGATCTCCATGCCTCCCATGTCAAAGAATTCCGCTGCTCCAAACTCCTCATGACATGCCACTGAAACTAATCTTACCCTTAGCTCAGCAAAACCCTGTATGTACACCCCTACTAGCTAGCATACTATCCACATACAGCAACAGAATGATGTTGCAATCATCATCCCCCTAGTAAGTCAAACCACAGTAGTTACCCTGACGCTGACTAGAGTCATGCTCTGTCCTCCACCTGTCAAAACCTGTACCACTGTCCTGCAGCTCCTCAAGACCATATACCTGGTCTTCCGTCTCACGTATCCGTTCTCTCTATTCTTCTACTAAGACATCCATTCGTCTCTGTGCTTTCATCCAGCTGGCAACCCTACCAAGACACACCTGTTTGGTTCACCTCCAAGGAATCACATCCTCATCCATGCCAAGCTCACACCTGTTTCCTAGATCCTTCCTGCTCTACAATCAGCAACATGTATGAAGAAGAGGAACACAAATTTGAGGGCCTACTCACGCCTTCAGTCCTCCGTATGGGTGTTTGAGACTCTTTGACAACATGCTGTCCACCCAAAATTTGTTACAGTGACCGACCTTGGTCACTCCACAGTCTGCATCCAACCGACGTCGGTTCCCATGCGTCTGTCCCTGACTACCAACCTGCCAGCGCTGGTGTCCCTGCTACCGACGTTGGTCCTCCTGACCGACATCGGTCTTACATACTGCCGACGTCGGTCCCATGACTGACGTCGGTCTTACCCTGCCCGACATCGCCGGCTTCGATCTACACATGACCGACATCGACACCTGTCTGTTCGACGCCGGTTCCTCCTGACTGACGCCGGTACCTGTGTTCGCCTGTGAGTGATGACTTTTTACCCGCGAGCTCCTTTGGATCAAAACACATGTCCAAACTGCTCTGCTCAGATGTATCCAGCCTCATCCACTGAACTCTATCCGCCATCTCCTCCAAGAACACCAAGGCTTTCCAGTTCTTAAGCCTGTCAAATATATCTGTCTTTCGCTTAAGAACATGCATCTCCTTTCTGCTCATGTGACCAAGCCTACGAAGCCACGTTTCCGAAATGGAAGAAGAATCAGTAATATAAACAAGTAGATAAAGAGTACCTATCTTCTTACCACCAGCTAATTCAAGTGCTACCGCTATGAGAGTTCTTGTGCATCTCTCATCACCCAATCTTTCTGAAGAAATTAGCCATATCTCCAGACCTGGGACCTGCATGACCTTCATCAACACCTGTGTGTTGGCCCCCTGCAATTTCAGCTTCACTTCCCCTTTGCCAATTCTTTGGCAAGGCTTACCAGCTCCTCTACCTGGGGTTGCATGGAAAGAGGCAACCGAATCTTTTATCCAAGATTCAACTTTATCCAAGAAACCTCCCAGAGCATCCTGTGCAACAACACCTGCTACATCTGCTTCTTCAGTTTCTTCATGCTGATCTGCTACCAACCAACAATATTCTTTTACCTGCTCTTTCTTTCCATCAGACCGTGAGTAACCATCTGTGCTTTTCAACTCCTCTATTCTTAGCTTACTTTGATCTGCGGTTGCTCTACTCCCACTCAATCAGAAACCCCTGAGAGTGACCTGTAACCAAAACACAAAACCTGCTTCCTGCAACCTTAGCTCTGATACCACTTGTCAGGATGCGAAACACCGGAAGCATACAATTGATTACCAAATACCAAGCAACTTAATATGCAAAAATTAACCAGATTCACCAAGTAACTAGAATTCAGAATAACACAGCATATGAGAGACAATACACAACTTGTATTAACACATTATACAGAAAAGAATACAATAGAGAATATCCCACATCTTCTCCACCACCTTACAGAGGTTTTCCACACCTCAAGTGAACAGTAATTCTTCTCTCCAAAGCTCTCCCTCTCACAGGTCCCAACACCCAACTCAAATGCAGAGTTGGTGTTCACCTCCCATGCTCCACGCACAACACAAGTGCTCCACGCACTCCACAAGTACTCCACGTACTCAACAAGTACTCAAAGTACTTCAAGTAGATCTCCCATGAATCTGCAACAACCTGCAATTCAACAGACCATACTTATGGAAGGAACTCCCTTGCCTTCCTGTCTTGCTCTATCCGAGTACACACCTATACTCCAAGTAGATCCTGCCTGATACTGCTCCCTGTTGTGTTGATGTCTATATGATCTTGCACACCTGCAAATCAGACAACGGTTCTGCTCATCTGTGAACCTTGACCTTGCACACACATACACCTGCAGATCAACGATCTTACTTACCATGTAGATCTCCTATATAGGCTATGCAACTGTGACCAAGATCCTACACTCCTGAAGAATCCAGCTGACTCTCCAAACCAGCACCAACACGTCTGGTACTACTGTGGAACTAGGAGGAACACCCTTGCTTACCTCACACACAGAAGGAACAAACTTTGCTCAACTCAAACTATAACACTTTTCCAATACAACCATGAATCTATTATATAGATCTCATCAAACAATAATTAGACATCTAATTACAATAATTAGATCCGCAGCTCTCAGTCTAAAAATAGATCTCTTCATGTAATCACTTGGTTCGTTAGCTAACTGCCTGTAATAAACGCAGTCCGAACCACACAGGCGACCGACGTCGGTCCCTGTCTCCCTGGAGGTGACCGACGCCGGCCGATACTTGACCGACGTCGGTTGCTTTTCTTTACTGTCTTACCGACGTCGACTGATCAGACCGACGCCGGTTGCTCTAACGCTTAGCAACCTTCAGCAACCCCTCCAATGGCCTTCTCCGTGTTTGCATCAGTGAAGCTTTTAGCTCCACAATCCTAACAATCTCCCACTTGGAGATAAATAGCTGCACTGTACCTGTATCTGTACTCCATCTAATCTGTTTCCTGGTTTGTATCCCTCTTCAAGCTCCCACCTGAAGACAACCCACCACACATCCCGTGGTGTACCACTTGTCATCCGAGTACCCTGCCACATCTGAACCTACAACACCTGTAGTGAAGTCCTGACCCTGCATAGCAACACCTCCTACCGGTCCCTCTCAAAAACCTGAGAACCCACTTCCCCGAATTGGCTCCTAACTCTGACAGCTCCCACTACATGGGAATACTCAGGTCTATACCAGACCTCATGTGATTTCAGACACTGTACCTGTCCAGCCCTTAGTGTGCTCCGGCTCTGCATCCCAAACCTCGCCAACACCTAATTCACATCAGCTCCCACTCGAGACAAAATCAACCTGTGATCTCCATGCCTCCCATGTCAAAGAATTCCGCTGCTCCAAACTCCTCATGACATGCCACTGAAACTAATCTTACCCTTAGCTCAGTAAAACCCTGTATGTACACCCCTGCTAGCTAGCATACTATCCACATACAACAACAAAATGATGTTGCAATCATCATCCCCCTGATAAGTCAAACCACAGTAGTTACCCTGACGCTGACTAGAGTCATGCTCTGTCCTCCACTTGTCAAAACCTGTACCACTGTCCTGCAGCTCCTCAAGACCATATACCTGGTCTTCCGTCTCACGTATCCGTTCTCTCTATTCTTCTACTAAGACATCCATTCGTCTCTGTGCTTTCATCCAGCTGGCAACCCTACCAAGACACACCTATTTGGTTCACCTCCAAGGAATCACATCCTCATCCATGCCAAGCTCACACCTGTTTCCTGGATCCTTCCTGCTCTACAATCAACAACATGTATGAAGAAGAGGAACACGAATTTGAGGGCCTACTCACACCTTCAGTCCTCCGTATGGGTGTTTGAGACTCTTTGACAACATGCTGTCCACCCAAAATTTGTTACAGTGATCGACCTCAGTCACTCCACAGTCTGCATCCGACCGACGTCGGTTCCCATGCGTCTGTCCCTGACTACCAACCTGCCAGCGCTGGTGTCCCTGCTGCCGACGTCAGTCCTCCTGACCGACATCGGTCTTACATACTGCCGACGTCGGTCCCATGATCGACGTCAGTCTTACCCTGCTTGACATCGCCGGCTTCGGTCTGCACATGACCGACATCGGCACTTGTCTGTTCGACGCCGGTTCCTCCTGACCGACGCCGGTACCTGTGTTCACCTGTGAGTGATGACTTTTTACCCGCGAGCTCCTTTGGATCAAAACACATGTCCAAACTGCTCTGCTCAGATGTATCCAGCCTCATCCACTGAACTCTATCCGCCATCTCCTCCAAGAACACCAAGGCTTTCCAGTTCTTAAGCCTGTCAAATATATTTGTCTTCCGCTTAAGAACATGCATCTCCTTTCTGCTCATGTGACCAAGCCTACGAAGCCACGTCTCCGCAATGGAAGAAGAATCAGTAATATAAACAAGTAGATAAAGAGTACCTGTCTTCTTACCACCAGCTAATTCAAGTGCTACCACTGTGAGAGTTCTTGTGCATCTCTCATCACCCAATCTTTCTGAAGAAATTAGCCATATCTCCAGACCTGGGACCTGCATGACCTTCATCAACACCTGTGTGTTGGCCGCCTGCAATTTCAGCTTCACTTCCCCTTTGCCAATTCTTTGGCAAGGCTTACCAGCTCCTCTACCTGGGGCTGCATGGAAAGAGGCAACCAAATCTTTTATCCAAGATTCAACTTTATCCAAGAAACCTCCCAAAGCATCCTGTGCAACAACACCTGCTACATCTGCTTCTTCAGTTTCTTCATGCTGATCTGCTACCAACCAACAATATTCTTTTACCTGCTCTTTCTTTCCATCGGACCGTGAGTAACCATCTGTGCTTTTCAACTCCTCCATTCTTAGCTTACTTTGATCTGTCATTGCTCTACTCCCACTCGATCAGAAACCCCTGAGAGTGACCTGTAACCAAAACACAAAACCTGCTTCCTGCAACCTTAGCTCTGATACCACTTGTCAGGATGCGAAACACCGGAAGCATACAATTGATTACCAAATACCAAGCAACTTAATATGCGGAAATTAACCAGATTCACCAAGTAACTAGAATTCAGAATAACACAGCATATGAGAGACAATACACAACTTGTATTAACACTTTATATAGAAAAGAATACAATAGAGAATATCCCACATCTTCTCCACCACCTTACAGAGGTTTCCCACACCTCAAGTGAATAGTTATTCTTCTCCCCAAAGCTCTCCCTCTCACAGGTCCCAACACCCAACTCAAATGCAGAGTTGGTGTTCACCTCCCGTGCTCCACGCACAACACAAGTGCTCCACGCACTCCACAAGTACTCCACGTACTCAACAAGTACTCAAGGTACTTCAAGTAGATCTCCCATGAATCTGCAACAACTTGCAATTCAACAGACCATACTTATGGAAGGAACTCCCTTGCCTTCCTGTCTTGCTCTATCCGAGTACACACCTGTACTCCAAGTAGATCCTGCCTGATACTGCTCCCTGTTGTGTTGTTGTCTATATGATCTTGCACACTTGCAAATCAAACAACGATTCTGCTCACCTGTGAACCTTGACCTTGCACACACATACACCTGCAGATCAACGATCTTACTTACCATGTAGATCTCCTATATAGGCCATGCAACTGTGACCAAGATCCTACACTCCTAAAGAATCCAGCTGACTCTCCAAATCAGCACCAACACGCCTGGTACTGCTGTGGAACTAGGAGGAACACCCTTGCTCACCTCACACACAGAAGGAACAAACTTTGCTCAACTCAAATTAGAACACTTTTCCAATACAACCATGAGTCTATTATATAGATCTCATCAAACAATAATTAGACATCTAATTACAATAATTAGATCCGCAGCTCTCAGTCTAAAAATAGATCTCTTCATGCAAACACTTGGTTCGTTAGCTAACTGCCTGTAATAAATGCAGTCTGAACCACACAGGCGACCGACATCGGTCCCTGTCTGCCTGGAGGTGATCGACGCCGACCGATAGCTGACCAATGTTGGTTGCTTTTCTTTACTGTCCTGCCGACGTCGGCTAATCAGACCAACGCCGGTTGCTCTGACGCTTAGCAACCTTCAGCAACCCCTCCAATGGCCTTCTCCGTGTCTGCATCAGTGAAGCTTTTAACTCCACAATCCTAACACATTTCTTTGAACCCTAAGAAGTCTATCTTTGGGGTGATAGAAGGGAAGCTTCTCAGACACATTGTATTCAAAGTAGGCATAAAGATTGACTCAGAAAGAGTCAAGTCCATCCAGGAGCTTACTTTGTGCATGAGTAAGACTATGGTTCACTCTTTCTTCAAAAAAGTGAATTTTTTACGAAGGTTCATCCCCGAGTTTGCTAAGAAGACTCACCATATTGTGAACATGATGAAAGGAAAGGCTACGTTCAGCTAGACTAAAGAAGGTAAATTGGCATTTCGAGATATCAAGAAAGTGATTACTCATGCCCCAATTCTGGTTTGTCCAAACTATAACAGGGATTTCACTATATATAGTTATGCTTTTGAACACATGCTTTCAACAATTCTAGTTTAGTAGAACCAAGAAGGTGTGGAATCTCCCATTTCTTTCATGAGCTGTCCTCTCAAAGCTCATGAGTTGAAGTACTCAAACATGGAGAAGCATGCCTATGCAGTGGTAAAGGTAGTGAAGTATTTCCGCTTCTACATCTTGAATTTACACGTTACTGCCTTGGTTCCTAATACCATGGTTAAATCCATATTAACTCAGCAAGAGTTCGAAACCAAAAGAGGGAATTGGATTGCTAAAATCTAAGAGTTTGATCTAGTCATCAAACCAATGAAGTTGGTGCGTGGAAAGGGCCTATGCCAATTGATTGCCGATAATAGACCAGAAGGAACAGAGCATGAAGAAAAAGAAATTGAAGACACGCTAACAATCCTCTTTGTATCCACTACAAATGAGTGGTATTCTGGTATTGCTCATTTCTTTACTTATGGTGAGTGTCCTACTCACCTATCTTATAAAGAAAGGAGGACTATCAAGTTTAAAGCTACAAATTTTGTCATCTAGGACAACGGCCTGTACAAGAGGAGCCTTGATGGAGTGTTCCTTCGCTGTGTAGATAAAGAGCAGTAAAACCAACTTTTGAGGTCCTTCCACAATCTGGCCTGTGGAGGACATTTTTTTGCTCCTGTAACTACCCACAAAATTCTTAGAGCTAGGTATTATCGACCTACTCTTTTTCAAGATGCATACAAGTGGGTAAGGAAATGTGAACTATGCCAGCAATTTGTCAAAAGACCTAAGCTAGCTACCCTGCCTCTCAAGCCAGTGGTGATAGAAGAGCCATTTCAGCAATGAGGCATCAATTTCATTGGTGTTGTAAACCTGTCTTCAAGTGCTCGACATGATTATGTCCTCAAAGCCACATATTACTTAACTAAGTGGGTAGAAGATATCTCAACCAAGCGTGCTACTTCAGAAGTAGTGTGCAATTTCCTCAAGGAGAACATCATTTCTAAGTTTGTGGTCCTAATCAAGATTGTCACAGACAACGCAGCTTGTTTCACTTCTCAGGAGATTACTCAGTTCTATTTTCACTATGGGATCACTCTCTCACACTCTTCTGATTACTTTTCATAAGGGAATGGACAAGTTGAATCAAGCAACAAGAACTTGGTGACTATCATCAAGAAGCTGATAGATGACAACCAAAGGACATGGCATAAAGTATTGGTTGATACTCTATGGGCAGATAAGATCACACCAAAAAGGGCAATTGGTATGTCTCCCTTCTAACTTCTTTATGGTCTCAATGCTGAGATACCAATCACCTTGGAATTGCCAGCATTAAAATTGGCTAAGGCAATCGAAGATCAAACATATGAAAGCTCCATTGACAAAAAGATCATGTGCTTGTCTGAGCTAGATGAGCTGCGAACTATGGTGGTGGATCAAATTGTTACACACCAAAGTTTGGTGAAGAAGTTCTTCGACTATAAAGCAAAAACTTGGGATTTCTAGATTAGAGATCAAGTCCTTTTATGGGACAAGAGAAGGGAACCAAAGGGAATACATGGGAAGTTTGATTCCCTATGGAGAGGCCCGTTCACTATCCATGAGCTCAATGGTGAAAATAGTTTCCTATTGAGGTATCAAGATGGCACGCTCTTTTCTCTGCATCATAATGGGCAATATCTGAAGCTCTTCAACACTTAAAGTATCAGATAAGATCATCTATACATGTGTATATTTGTATAGTCTTTAGTTCTATTTTGTGTTTTTCCTTTTCATTTTCATTTTTGGCACTTTGCTTTCTTCTTGGTTGGCACAACTCCATAGCCCAATGGCACACTTCAAGGCACTGGAGATTCTGGTCTCTACTCCCCTCAGTTGTTCTAAAATATCAACTGAAGGAAGTTCCCCAACTGGAGCCGGTTATTATTCCCAAAGTCTGTCACTCATTTTTGGGACAACACATGAACTATTTTTGGTCCTACAAGCCAAAAAAAAATCTCTCTTCCCTTTGTAGAGTAAAATACTCTACATTTTATTTTGAGTTTCGGTTGTACGCTCCAAGTTTTGTCCATGCGCGTTTCAATTTCGATGCAGTAAGGGTTATGACACAGGGTGTAGGTTTTTCATTTTGCGCATGTTTTTCATTTTGCCTAAAGTTTTGTCTAAGTCTCAAAGTTGAGCAGAAGCTTCTAAGTGTCATCTATCGAGCCCATTTATAATTTGTTTTTAAAAGAAGTGGAACGTGCCACGTGTCCCATTATAACTCGACGGAGCGCGACAAGTGTCTGCATCCACGTTTCAAGTTTCTTATAAGTTTTAAAGCTTCTTTCAATAAGCTTCTCTCAGAGTTCTGTGGAGGGAACCAAGTGGCAACTATGGAAGGTTTTAATATGTTTTTTAAATGTAGCAGAAGTCGCCATGCGTCCCTTGTAAAGCTCAGCAGAAGCCACCAGGTGTCAACATTTTTAGTTTCTTCCTTTTGTTTCGTTATTAAGTAAGGACTGTGGTGGGCCCCAGGTGAGTTGCTAAAGTAAGTGGAAGTTGCCAAGTGTCATCTACCGTGACACATTATAATTTGTTTTAAAATGTAGCAGAAGTCACCACATGTCCCTTGTAAAGCTCTATGGAAGTTGCCAAGTGTCAACATCCATAGTTTCTTCCTTTTGTTTCGTTATAAGTAAGGACTGTGGTGGTCCTTAGGTGAGTTGCTAAAGTAAGCAGAGCACACCTAGTGTCATCATCCGCGTGAATCCAAATGAGTCCCAAATGTTTCAATAGTGTTTCTAAAGCTCAGCAGAAGCTACCATGTGTCATCTTTCACAAGACTCTCAAAAGGTATCTAAAGCTTCTATAAGTTAAGCGGATGTTGTCAAGTGTCCTCGCCTATTTCTTAGTGGGAAATGCCACGTGTCACTTGTTAAGATCATCAAAAAGTAGCCAAAGCAGGAGGGAAAGACACGAAGAAATTACTAAGGAGGATGACAAGCCTGTAGCCGTCAAATTCAGGACAACTAACTCGCCGTTAGCTTTTAAATGATGACGGACCCAAAGACGTCAAATTAATGGCAATGAAATAGATGTTGATCTTTACAGGCTTAAGCATGGACCTGAATGCATTCAAAGGCCTTAAGGCCAAGGCCAAAAGGAAAAACCACTAAGAAGAGAAGCCGAAAGAGCCAACCAAGCTGGGAACGTAGCCCTAAAAGCTCAAATGTCAGGAAAAGACAAAACTAGAAAGGAGAAAAGATAGCCTGAGGGCTTAAATCACAACAGAAAGGGGAGAGACCAAAATATCTACATAGTAATTATTCTAGTAGGTGGAATAGTCTACAAAATAGATATTTTGACTGGCAAACATTGAAAGTGAGGCATGTTGGTCTCCCTTGGAGTAAAGATAAAATGGACAGTTACACAGATATCAGAGGGGACAGACCAGATGATCCAGACCCAGGCGAAGACATATGAGATGAAATGGCATGCCATAGTTAATGTAGCCACCCTATTTTCAGCATGGTCCTTTGACAAAATTGAAGACACATTCAAAGCATTGAATGCAAAAGGGGCCATTCCATGGAACAAAGCACCAAGCCTTTCTTGGTTGCTATATCATGTAATTCCCTACTTTTGTGAAAAAGGATATCCTTTTGATAAAAGAAGCAAAAAACTCTGCAAAAATTGAGAGGCTATTACTGAGATTTTGAGCTCAGGTTGTTAATCATATTTCCTTGTTTGAATGAGAAAGTAAGTTACTTTTAGACTTTGTGTTGTCATGACTTGTGTCATTTAGGGGATTGTTCTTATGTCTGTCTTCTAAATGTGTTCTTGTCCATTTGATAAAATAAGTATAATTTATGGAGATAATCAAGAAGGTGTCTTGAAGCCAACAGTGGGAAGACTTTGTGCTGCCTACAGTTGCCTTTAGTGTGTTTAGTTGTTTTCTATTTTTTGTGTAAAGGACCTTGGGATAAATTTGTGCCCTCATTGTTCTTCGTATCTCATTCTTTAGGTAGCTGAAGTGGAGACTTTGTGCTACACTTCATTCTGTTGGTTACTATACCTTTTTACCAGTTACTTGTCACTACTTTAAAGAACTCATGTCGTTTACTACAAGATCACTTCTAAAAGAAAAGAAGTGCCTTTAGTGTTTATACCAAGATTTTTTCCTTTGTCTATGAGAATCATCTTTAAAAAAAGAGATATGGATGGTGATACCCTACCCCTGAGTGTTATTTTCTGCTTATATCTATAGTATATAGCCCTTTCGTACTTATAAGGAACCTCCCCTTGATGAGAGGAGAGATTTGTCCCCTTTTGATATGGTAAACCTGCACATTCAGCTAACCAATCTTCCTTGTTGTGGTTGATCAGACCTATTTTGCTCATCGGATAACTGATTGACAAAATATTCACCCAACAGAGCTAACATTATTGACATCAAGAAGCCATGATTGGTTCTTGGGATGACACTTGCCATGTGGCACTCTCATCACATTTATGTTTCTAGGTTGAAGCTTTAAGTGCAACACTGATTGTTCTTCCTAAGGTGAAGTGAGATTTCACCATGTGGCGTCATCCTTCTCACCCGTTACTATGACACATTATTGGGCTTGCAAAGACCACCTTAGGGCTATAGAGTAGTGGGATTACCACATGTGGTGCCATCTCACTCACCTGCTAGCCCAAGGCTATGACATCTCTTTGGGCTACATGAAAATATACAAGAGTGCAAAGCAGTGAGATTATGTCATTGGCATCATGTTGATAACTCGCTAGCCTAGAGGGTTTTGAACTATATGGATGATTTTGGGACTTTGGGTCACTAGGATTTTGACACATGGAAGCATCTCACTAAGCCACTTGCCTGTTAGTTTATTAATGTGGAGATCCATCAAGTAACTTTGAAAATTGACTAAGTGTCAAAAAGCATTTGAAAGGGCTTGGGATTGCTATGAAATTGACACGTGGAACCGAGTAACCTTTGAAAGAAATGACTTAGTCCCATTGTGACAAGATATCATCAGGGCCCTGTCAAATTTTATCTTTTCACCTCCTAAATCTGTCATGAGGAAACTTCTTGAAAATTGACTAAGTCCTTTTGCTACTCAACCCCTATGGGCTCTGAGAGTGATCTATGTTCATCAGGTTGACTGAAAGGGAGGCTAGGAAGGCTACTACATGCATGAGAACCTCCTCAAATTTTCTAAGTGTTGAAACACATTTGGGCCTGACCTCATACTCATTTGATTTTCGCAAGTTAACTGAAAATTGAGAAACTATGAGTGACTCAAAGCTTTGAACCTGACTTCCCCATGGTGACCAAAAATAGAAAACATTCTGACGACCTCTGTAGGTTGTTTACTACTAAGCAGGAACCTAATATCCTTTGAAGTAATCCATTGGGCATGGAGTCATTTGAAATCCCTTGTTTTTCTTTCTCCTGATTGTTATTGCATGAAAATCCCATCTGACCTTATAAGGAACTAAGATACCCTTTTACCAACTTCATGAAGATTAATGCTTCGTGTTCACATTCTATAAAAAACTAAGAAACACCTCCGAATGAATGATAAAAGTAAAGAACAAAACAAACAAAAGTATCGAAGCACTTAGAGGAAAGAAGAATGACTAAAACTATTTACAATGTGCACATAGGCATTTAGGGAAAATGAAACATATAAACTAATGTGCTACAACACTTGGAAGAAAGAAAATACAACTAACCTACCCTAAACTAGCTAAACAAAAGGCCACCTAAACAAAGCCATTGACTAGTTCTACAAAATAGTTACCTTTTCTTACTAATCTAGAATGATTTTCATGTGTGTGGGCAACCAACCAGAGGTGGAGAAGGATTGGGTACTCGATGAATTGATATATCACTTCTTTATGGATGCAAATGAAAACAAACTCACTAGCCCATGTAATTTGACTGAAAAAATAGTCATCTTGGAGTGGATAGGCGGGTTCATTTTGGCCTTATTGATGCTCAATGTTATGCTCTAGATTAAACATAGCCTAGGATGGCTTCTCCTTCTCATCTTCTAACCAAGTCAGGTACTTGATAGGGCATCCTCTTGACAACACAAATTTTGAGAAGTTAGAGTTTCCCTCACACTTTCATTTTATTGTCCCTCATTCTGTTCATTGGGATGCGCTTATCCTAATGATTTTCATAGAAACACATCTATTTCCACTTGTTATGCATGTTACTCATGATTTACTTATTTAAGAGATGTTGTTTTGGTGTTAATTTTTGAGTAGAAGTCCTCTATCTCATCCCTAAAAATATCTTCTATCTCTTCTCTACTATTTTCAAAGCTCGTTTCTTACCTCCAATAAATATTAGAGAGTAAGTCTCCCTCGGGAGGCTGAGTTAAGGTTTCTTGGAAGTGGTTTTACATTGGAGCTTCTTTGGGAAGGATTGAAACATCTCCCTCAACCTAAAATTTGACCTCTTGGAATGATTTAAAACATTCCTCCAACTATTAATGGCCATGAGGAGTGATGTCTCCATTTCAAGCTCTATTTCTTATTTGGCTTGATCAAACTCATGCCGACTAGACTGATCTTCTTCTTCTTCCATGCTAAATAGAAGCTCATTTATCCAAGAGAGCACCTCATCATATTTCCCCTGAATGTAGCCTTGACTATAGAAACCTAGGCTCTCCTCATCAAGAATGTCTTCTTCCTCTCAATCCTTACCCACTTGCTCATTATTCTATTGTTCTAGTTGATAATGTTCATCTTATTCTTGTAGTAGGTCTAATATTTCTAGTTTAGTGGAACAAAGAGGGCTCCCAATGATTATTTCCTTATCATCTTCACTTAAAATCTCCTCCTATTCATCTTCCCCTTCATCTGCTCTCCATACAATGGGTCCTCCTTTGAAAATGGAGATGGTGGAAGGGCAAGAGGTTTCAACTAGTGAAATAGGAGTATAAGGCATTATGAGTTGTTCTTGAATTGGATTTGGGGTTGAAGAGGGACTCTTAAAACTTAGAAACTTACTTGGTAAAGGAGTTTGAGGGACTTAAGGAGGAATGGATGGAGTTTGCATAAGCATAGATTCTTTCAAAGAATAAGAGCCTCTGAAACTTAGGATTCTATTTGATTTAACTTGTACGACCATTTTCTTTTCTTGATCGAGAGTGGATTTACCTAGAATTGACATCTTGAAATTAGGGTGCCTGGTCTAGGAAGGCTGCCATGATTAAGAAGCTTGAGGCTCTTCCAAAGGATGAAGAAGAATGGGATTTTGAGAGGGATAATAGGTTGAGTTTGTAGAGGATCAAACTCTTTCAAAGGAGGGGGGCTCATAAAACTTGGGATTTTAAAACAAGCATACTTACTTGGCAATTCAGAGGGTTTCCCCTACTTGAAGCTTGGGATCTTGAATGTGGGAACCTCCTTTTGAGTGGGTTGAGCCTGAGTTATGGTAGGAAAATCTTGTCTAAAATTGAGAATAGAGGAGGCTGATTGACGTCTGATTTATTGCACTTGAGCAATCACTTAACCTATATGTTCCTCTTTGGATGTGATTTGCCTAGCCAAGCATTCCTTTTCATACCTTATTTGAATCTCCCTCTCTTGCTAGTGAAGATAAGCTTGATGAGCAATCTCATTCTATTATAAGTCATACTCATGCTCTCTTTCAATCTCTTTAATTTGTTGTTTGAAGTCCAACAAGATGTCTTGAATACTTTGATGGGATTGGCTAGGAGCAACATTGCTCTCACAAGGCAAACTAAAAGCTTGAGCAGGTAGACAAAAATGGTTAAGTTGGGGTGGAAGGGAGGAAAACACTATGACGAGGGTAGTACCTTATTAGTCTAGGCCAATTTTGGGTAAAACCAAAAGTGTTTTCAGCCTAATATGGGAAACAGGAAGGCATAACAATAACATTTTCATGAAATGGGGGGTGAAAATTCATTTTTAGGTTCTTGGACTGCTTAAACTAGTAGATTTGATACTTGGAGTTGCCATGGTGTTGAAAAAACTACCCTAAAAGATAATACGCATTGAATAACACACTAAAATTCTTCAATGGATGATGTGAGGATCATAAAATTGTGTCCCACCATGCGTACCATAAACTATTATCACTCCAACCATGCACCCACTGAATTAGAAGAATTGGTTTAATGAGACAACAAGATCATCCCCTAAGGTGTTGGACACTTGTGTTCTTTAGGACGATCTTCTAGAGAAGGTTGAATTCCTTTTAATCTAAATGTATTTGCTTTAGGATCAACATGCAAGCCTAAAAGAGCTAAATGGAAATCTACAACTAATCCTAAGTCTAAATTCTTTTGTGAGGAAAAGAGAGGGGGTTGTTGAAAGGGAAATAATGGTGATGCACCAATATTAGATAAAGCAACTCTACAATCTTTAAATAACACACTAAAGATTATAGAGGATAATAAAATATCACACAAACTCTAATATGAACACTTTAATTGCATAAGTGATTCACATGAAGATGAAAGACACAATACAACACTAAGAGGGATGACAAATGATCTAGAAATAGTGTCTACATAGACCTATATGCACACATAATATGACCTACAAGAAAAGAGACAAGTTCTACACAAGGTTTTGGGTTGGACAACAATGAGAGGGATGAAAATTATCCACATACAAAGATTAACAAACCACGGGATGCACATAAGATACAAAATAATAGAGATAGGTTAACTTAATTCTCATTAAAATGCAAGGTTCGAGAAGTAAAGGGCTCAAGGAGGGAAAATTTTGATAATTTTACAATGTAAGACTCAGGGTTTTATAATCAATGGGAAGCCCACTAGTCATTGATTCAGTCTCACCCACTATGGGGTTGGTTATAATTGAGTTGAGGTGATTGGAAGAGGGTGGTTAAGTAGGCAACTCAAAATATTTGATAGCTTGAAGGCATGCCTTGAATTGGCATAATTAAACTATGCCTCAATTGAATTTCAGTATCAGAAAGTAGTTGGGATTGTGTTTGGATCACCAGCTACCCACCTCTTGTGTAGTTAGAGCCATGTTTTTTTAAGGTTGAATTTGTATTTTATGTCATGCACTTGATCCAAATATACACACCACATTTTTGTGGGTGCCGCTACTTAGGCTTTCATTGAATTCCACCACCCACCTAATCATTACTTGGTGAGGCATTGATCTATGACTTGATTCTACAAATCAAAATAAGTGCATAGTTGTGATTCATCCTTTCATGGTTTTGTTAGCCAGACATGCTAAAAAATTAAGTTGGTACACTGATGGCATGGCATTATTCTATTCATTGCCTCCTTTGTTACTTGGTTGTGGCTTGTGCACTTATGACCTACCACCTCCACATGGTAGGCCATCATTGGTGCTTAGGTTCCCTGGGGTCAAATAAGGGATTAGATCTTGGGGGCTCCTCATTGGTTGACTACTTGTGGTATTAGTATATGCATGTTAGTCTGTGGGGGAGCTCAAGATGACATGTGTCCATGTGCCCTTCTTTGATTTGAATCATAAGTCTCATGGTCTAATTTGATCGTAGGGATGAACATGTCCACACATTTACTTGTGGTTGCCTTGGGGACTCATAGTCAGATCTAACATTTTTGATAGGTGACCATGTGTCATGTTTGAATTGGATCTAAGAGCTGACATTACTAACATCAGTAAACCACTTTTGGTTTTTGGGTTGACACTTGCCACATGTTACTCTCATATTTTCATTACTAGGTCAAGGCTTCAAATGCAAAGTTGATTATTCTTCTCGCAGTGAAGTGAGATTTTGCCATGTAGTGCCATCCTGCTCACCCAGTGCTCTAACATGCTATTTGGATTGCATAGATCACCCTAGGGGTGTGGAGTAATGGAATTACGACACATGATGCCACCTCACTCACCTGCTAGCCCGAGGCTTTGACATCTCTCTGGGCTACACAAAAATATCTGATAGAGAGTAGCATAATTATGCCACATGGTATCATACTTCTAGCTTAGAGGGTTTTGAATTGTATGTAGAATTTTGGGACTTTGAATTACTAGGATTTTGACATGTGGAAATATCTTGCTAACCCATTTTCTAGCTATTTTTATAATGTGGAGATCCATCAGGTAACTTTGAAAATTGATTAAGTGTTTAAAAGCATTTGAAAGGGCTCAAGACCATTGTGAGATTGACATGTGGCATTAGGCAACCTTTGAAAGAAATAACTAAGTCCTACTACGACTAAAATTTTGAGAAGTTATCAAGATGTCTTAGGGGACTGTCAAATTTTATCTCTTCACATCCTAAATCCATCACTGAGAAACTTCTTTAAAATCAACTAGGTCCATTTATTTCTCGATGCATGCACTCTCTTAGACTGTTCTATGTTCATCAAGAAGGATGAAAGGGAGGTTGAGAAGACTATTGCATGCTTGAGAACCTCCTCAAAACATCTAAGTGTTGAAACTTATCTTGACCTGACCTCATACTTGTTTGATTCCCTTGAATTGATTGAGCTTTAAGAACCTGTGGGTGATCAAAAGTGTTGGGGATCAACCAACAATATGATTACACTTATGAAAGCAATAAACATGGAATTAAATCAGATAGATAAGTAACTAGAATCAGATAATAGCAAGAACAAGAGATACAAGAAACCACCCTGAAAACTTGTATTAAACTCTTTACAGAAGGAATACAATTGAAGAAATTCTTTTCTTCCACACCTCTCTCAGATGTATAGATCTCTCTCTAGATCTCTTTCCCTCAAGAGCTCTCTCTCTCAAGTACAATCAACTCCAACAACCTGGATTGATTCAACTCTGTACTGTTCTTCAACATTCACATACAATGAACTACTACAATAAGCTAAGAATATCTAATTCTACATATAGAATTAGGAGACTTGAGCATGCACGTACAACCAATAGTTAAGCCTCTTGAACAAGGGCTCTAAAAACAGTCTTACTAATAATAGAGATGTGAACTTAAGACTAAGACTTAAACTCATCATGCAAACACTCGGTTCTGTCCTCGAAAATAGCTTTCTGGACGCACAGGTAACCGATGCCGGTTCCTGCCTGCTTGCCTATGACCGACGTCGGCTGACCACTGCCGACGCCGGCGTCTCTTAAACTGCACCTGACCAACGTCGGTCGCTCCTGACTGATGCCGGTGACTTTGTAAACCTACAACTTTGGTAATGCGCTCCTTGGTGAAGCTTTTAGTCTCCACACCTTAACAATCTCCCACTTGGAGATAAACAGCTGCACCAGTACCTGTAAAGCAACATCTTCTAGCTCCTCCATCTTCAACTCAATCATGAAGACCAACAGAAGTTGAATGAAGATTCAACTTCTCCTTTGTAACTGGTTTGGTTAACATATCAGCAGGATTCCTATCTGTATGGATCTTCTCCAGCTTCAACTCACCATCTTCCAATACCTATCGTATGAAATGGTACCTAAGTTGTATGTGCTTGGTTCTTGAGTGAAACGCTGAATTCTTAGCCAAATGAATTGCACTCTAACTGTCACTATACAATCTGCAACTCTCATGCTCCCTTCCAAGCTCATCCATGAACCGTGTCATCCATATCATCTCTTTGCTAGCCTCTGTGACTGCAATATACTCTGCTTTCGTAGTTGACAAGGCAACAACCTTTTGCAACTTTGATATCCAGCTAACCGCCGTTCCACCTACAGTGAAAACATATCCTGTGATGCTCCTCCTGCCATCTAAATCACCTGCCATATCTGAATCTACATAACCATGTAGAGAAGTATCTGAACCTCCACAACACAAGTGCTTACTGTTGGTTCCTCTTAGATATCTAAGGATCCACTGTACTGCTTTCCAATGTTCCTTTCTTGGATTGGCCATATACTTACTTACCACTCCCACTGCTTGGGCAATATTCGGTCTAGTACACACCATTGCATACATAAAACTCCCTACTGTGGAAGAATATGGAACTCTACTTCATCATGTGAATTAGGACATTGTTCTTTACTCAACTTAAAATGTCCAGCCAAAGGTGTGCTTACCGGTTTTGCATTCTGCATGTTGAACCGTTTCAACACCTTGTCCACATAATCCTCTTGAGACAAAATCAACCTGTGATTTTTTTCTGTTTCTCTTAATGCTCATGCCAAGGATTTTCTTTGCTGCTCCCAAATCCTTCATGGCAAACGTTTGAGCTAATTTCACCTTAAGCTTAGAGATATCCTGCATGTGTGATCCTGCAGCCATCATATCATCTACATACAACAATAGAATAATATATCTACCATTATCCAATCTCTTAAAATACACACAATGGTCAGACTGACACCTATTGTAGCCATGCTCAGTCATAACCCTGTCTAATTTTAAATACCATTGCCTAGGAGCTTGCTTGAGGCCATACAAGCTTTTCTTCAATCTGCACACTAACTTCTCCTTACCTTTGACCTCGAATCCTTCCGACTGTTCCATATATATTTCTTCATCCAAATCTCCATGAAGAAATGTTGTCTTAACATCTAGCTGCTCAAGATGCAAATCCTCAATAGCAACCAAAGACAATACAATCCGTATAGAAGTCATTTTAACAACAGGAGAAAAAATCTCACCAAAATCAATACCTGGCTTTAGTGCAAATCCTTTCACTACCAATTTGGCCTTATATCTCATCTTACCATTCTCACCTTCCTTCAACCTGTAGGTCCATCTGTTCTTCAGTATCCTCTTACTTGGTGGCACCTCAACCAAATCCCATGTTTGGTTCTCTCTTAAGGACTCCATCTCCTCAACCATGTCACGCTCCCACTGACTCTTGGACTCCACCTGTATTGCTTCTTCAAAACTCTCTAGTTCTCCACCATCAGTTAGCAATAAATAGAATAATGAAAGAGAATATCTAATTGGAGGCTTACTTACCCTTTCTAACCTCCTGATGGGTGTCTGAGACTCGTTCACAACACACTGTCCACCCAAATTCTTTGACAGTGACCGACCTCGGTCACTTCCAGGCCTGTTACTTGTCGACGTCAGTTCTTCCTGACCGACGTTGGTGCCTATCTTACCGACGTGGTCTCTGTATGGCCGACGTCGGTCTCTGTCCTGCCGACGCCGGTTCCTTCCCTGTCGATGTCGGTCTCTGTGTTTTCCTGCAAGTGATTATTTCTTTTTCCCGCGAGCTCATTTTGGACCGTCACCTCGTCTAATTCTCCATTGCTCTGCCCAGATTGATTCAGCTTCCTCAACTGATCACTATACATCACTTTTTCATTGAAAACAATATCACGGCTCCTAATTACCTTGTTAGTTCCTAGATTCCAAAATTTGAAACCAAAATCATCTGAGCCATAGCCAATAAATGTGCACCTCATAGACTTAGCATCCAGCTTCTTTCTATTTTCCTTATCAATGTGCACAAAGGCTTCACAACCAAAAACTTTGAGATATGAGAGATCTACCTTTTTACCTGTCCATGCCTCTTCTGGAATTCCACCATCCAGAGCTGTAGAGGGTCCTCTATTAATCAGGTACACTGCAGTGTCAACAGCTTGTGCCCAAAACTCTAAGGGCAAACCAGCATGCAATCTCATACACCTTGCATGATCCATTATTATTCTGTTCATCCTTTCAGCAACTCCATTTTGCTAAGGTGTCCTTGAAACCATCCTTTGCTTGTGGATTCCATGAGTATAACAATAATCTCTGAACTTATAGCTGCAGAACTCACCACCATTGTCAGATCTCAGGCACTTCAATCTTCTGCATGTTTCATTCTCAACCATAGCTTTCCAAATCTTAAAAGTCTCAAATACATCAGATTTCTTCCTAATACAATAGACCCATACCTTTCTTGTAGCATCATCTATGAATGAAACATAGTACTGTGATCCTCCAATAGAAGCAACTTGAGCCGATCCCCACAGGTCTGTGTGAACAAGCTGCAACTTATGCTTCTTCCTAGTTGACCCAGTCTTGAGGAAACTCACTCTCTTCTGTTTTCCAAAAACACAGTGCTCACAAAACTCTAGATTTATGCCTTTTAAATCTAAAAGCATACCTTTGGACTTAAGAATTGACATACCCTTCTCACTCATGTGGCCAAGCCTTGAGTGCCACAATTTAGCATCCACATCTGAAGTAGATAATACAAAAGGAGAATTGTTAGTAACACAATTACATAAATAGAGAGTACCTACTCTCTTACCTCTGGCCATTACAAGTGCACCCTTGGTCACCTTCCAAGATTCTACTGTGAGAGTTACTGTACAACCCTCATCCCCTAACTTTCCTGCAAAAATCAAATTTCTCTTCAAGCTAGGAACATGCATCACATCTCTCAACACCCATGTGTTGCCATTCTACATCTTCAGCTGCACTTTACCTTTGCCGATAATTTTACAAGGCTCATCATCCCCTAGATACACTATTCCAAAATTTCCATGGATATAGTCACTAAAATATTCCCTATTAGGGGTAGCATGAAAAGATGCACCAGAATCTAACACCCAAGATTCTATATTATTATGCAAAGAGAATATTAAAGCATCTTATGCAATACTTGAAACCTTTGCTTCTTCCTTTCCTTCATGCTGATTATCCTCTTTAGGCTTTGACCAGCAATCTCTGCTTATGTGCCCAATCTTTCCACAATTCCAGCATTGTGGCTTCCTGCCATTTCTGGATTTGGATCTTCCTCTCACCTTAGACTTAGATCTTGATCTCCTCTTGCTCTTATCTTTTTGCCTCCCCCTGCTCTCAAAACTTAAAGTGTTGCCTGATGTTTCCTCTGTGCTTTTCCTACGAATTTCCTCATTCAAGATAACACTAACAACATCCTCTACTTTCAAAATATTTGAGGCAGATGCAGTATTGCTAACTACCATTACTAAGCTATGCCAACTTTCAGGCAAAGAACATAATATTAAAAGAGCTTTTATTTCATCATCAAACACTATATTGACTGAACTTAATTGATTTACAATTCTATTGAAATCATTCAGATAAGTAGACACAGATCCACCTTCATTCATATGCAAATTAAATAACTACTTCATAAGATATACCTTATTAGAAGCTGAGGGTTTTTCATACAAATTTGCTAAAGTAGTCATTAACTCTACTGTAGACTTTGCCTGTGATAAATTAGATATCACAGTAGATGCTAGACTCAGTCTTATAGACCCTAGAGCCTTTCTATCAAGAACTTCCCATTCTTCATCATCCATGTCTTTAGGCTTCTTTGCAATCCCACTTAACGGTAAGTATAGATCTTTTTGATACAGATAATCCTCTATTTGCATTCTCTAATGTTGATAATTTTTGCCATTGAACTTCTCCATTCTCAGTTTACTTTCTTCTGCCATTGATTCTCCCACTCAAACAGAAATCCCTATAGAAACCCCTGTGAATAACCTGTAATCAATACACACTACACATATCTGAACCACCTGTTAGTGAACATGAGCTCTGATACCACTTGTTGGGGATCAACCAACAATATGATTACACTTATGAAAGCAATAAACGCAGAATTAAATCAGATAGATAAGTAACTAGAATCAAATAATAGCAAGAACAAGAGATACAAGAAACCACCCTGAAAACTTGTATTAAACTCTTTATAGAAAGAATACAATTGAAGAAACTCTTTTCTTCCACACCTCTCTCAGATGTATAGATCTCTCTCTAGATCTCTTTCCCTCAAGAGCTCTCTCTCTCAAGTACAATCAACTCCAACAACCTGGATTGATTCAACTCTGTACTGTTCTTCAACATTCACATACAATGAACTACTACAATAAGCTAAGAAGATCTAATTCTACATATAGAATTAGGAGACTTGAACATGCACTTACAACCAACAGTTAAGCCTCTTGAACAAGGGCTCTAAAAATAGTCTTACTAATAATAGAGATGCGAACTTATGACTAAGACTTAAACTCATCATGCAAACACTTGATTCTGTCCTCAGAAATAGCTTTCTGGACGCATAGGTAATCGACGTCAGTTCCTGCTTGCTTGCCTGTGACCGATGTCGGCCGACCACTGCCGACGCCAACGTCTCTTGAACTGCACCTGACCGACGTCGGTCGCTCCTGACCGACGCCGGTGACTGTTTAAACCTACAACTTTGGTAATGCACTCTTTGGTGAAGCTTTTAGGCTCCACACCTTAACAAAAAGCCTTGAACTGAATAGGATGTGGCTTCCTAATGGTGACAAAAAATGGTCAAAAATATCTCCCCCCACATATTTTAGAGTCAATTGATGCACCTATGTAGGATCTTGATGTACAATCAGTTTAAAGGAGAGTAGTACACCCTCCCAAATAGTGAACTTCACACCAGAGATTTTTTCAAAGTTTAAAAAGATCTTCGTCTTCTATAATGCATCCTAAGGTAATATGTGGAATAATTCAGCATATTCCATAGTGAACACATATAGTGAAACCTTTTCTTACTATACAATAGATCCCTCCAAGTCATATACCCTTTAGAGTTACACTTCCTACACAAAATGCTATGAACAATGATGAAGACATTTACATAACAACACCTAATTCCTTTCCAGATTTTGATTCATCTATATGTAGCACTTTTTGTTCATAGAAAGTCACCCTCCCATTCTATGATACAAACACTCGTTATGGTGCTCCCAATGATGGGATCATTGGCTAGCTTATTTTACTTTTCAAAAATACTAAAAGTATTCAAATATTTCAAAAATACAAAAAAATAAAAATATTTAAAAAATAAAAATACATTCAAAACATTCTCAAAAATAAAAAATTAGGACTCGAACATGATACAAGTTGTTATATTGGTTTTTTTGCATATGTTACTTATTGCATATTTTTTGTATATAGCATACTCTTTGTCATACATGTGTATTTCACAAGGTACATGAGTGTGAAGTATGACATAAACATGGATTCCTAGATGTTGGACTCTCATCTAGCCAAGGGCGATGGCTATGTTGGGGGCATCTTACTCTACAAGTTACATTATCACAAGTTACATCTATTTATGGCCTCTCTATCATGTTGAGCTATATATCTTATAAGTGTCTTGCTAGTTACTCACATCATAAATTATGCTATGCAAATATGTTACCTTGTTATGATGTGACATTGATACA
>JARHVA010001380.1:2155000-2275000 GCA_037957365.1 Torreya grandis | reverse complement strand
AAAGTCTCATATCACATTCTTTCAAAACTATACTCTAACCAAACTATATTTTTAGTATATGTGAAACATAATTTTTATAATTGATATCAACTCTTTATAATACATTGGTACTTTAACAAGTACAATTCCTTTTCTTAAACCAAACATTATCTTTTCAACTCCAACTATAACATATTTTTAAAAAAAACTAATTTTTGTCTACTTGTGAATCCCATCTCTAATCAAAATACTTGAAATCAAATTATATTTTAATTAAATCTTAAGTAACTAAAATTAAAAATATTTATATTTATAAAACACTTTGAACATCAATCCATTTTTTTCACAAGTATGATTTTGTGATAATTTTAAAATTATAATAATATTTAAGTTAATGAAAACAATATCTATTTATTTGTAGTCTTGTGTGGTAAATAAACATTGACATCACCATGGATGAAATCCATCTAAATGATTAGGAGAAAAGAAAAATTATCCCCATTCTTTGGATGGCTCCCAACCATAGTGAGGCCAAAACAATATGGCCTCCCCATGGTGATGGAAAAATTTCCCTCTCCATAGTTATGAGGGATGCCAACCATGGTGAGGAAAAATAATTCTCACCGTGGTTGTAAACCCTCCTAGCCATGAAGAGGGAAATATTTTATTTATCCTATACATTGTTGGGAGGGATCTGAACTATTTAAAGGACAAATCTTTCCTTACAAAGGTTACGATCCCTGCCAACTATGAAGAGGGTAAATTTTCCCTCACCACGATTTGGATTCCTTCTAACCATGGAGAGGATAAAATTTTCACTCACGATGGTTGGGATCCCTCCCAAATAATGGAGATGACAAATTTTATTTGTCCTCACCATAGTTGGTAACCCTCCCAACCATGGAGAGGATAATGTTTTTTTACTTTCCATAGTTGAGATGGAACCCAACCATGGTGAGGTCAAAATTTTCCCTTGCCATGGGTGGGAGCCCTCTCAACCATAGAGAGGGAAATGTTTTCCCTCTCCATGATTGAGATGGCTCCCAATAATGGAGAGGAAAAAATTCAGTCTGTCTTATCCATGAGTGGAAGGGATCCCAAATTTTCCCTCGTCATAGTTTAGATCCATCCCAACCATGGAGAGGTTAAAGCAATTTTTGTCCTCTTCATGGTCAGGAGGTCTTTCAATCATGATTATGGAAAAAATTTCTCTCTCCATAGTTTGGGTGTTTCCCAAAAAATGTTAGGTAAAATTTTGTCTTTCAATTGTTTGGGAGCCCTCCCAACTATGGAGATTAGAAATAAAATATTTTCCTTTCCATGGTTGGGATCCCTCCCAACTATGGAGAGGAAAAACAAATCCCTCACCATCAGGAGGTCAAAATTAATTTTGAATTCCTATGGTTGGGAGCCATATAAACCAAGTGGATGGTAAATTTATTTTATTCAAATGCATGTGATGGATCCCAACCATGAGGAGGTCAAATTTTCAACAATGGTGAGACAAAAAAAATTCTCAACCTTGAAGATGATAAGCTAAATTTTTTCCTCTCTATGGTTGGGAGGGCTCCCAAAAATGGTGATAAAAAAAATTATCACCATGGTTGTGATATATCCCAACCATGAAGATGAAAAAAATTATTTTTTTCTCTCCATGGTTGGGAGGGATCCCAACAATGGTGAGAAAAAAACTTATCATGGTTGGGATCCCTCCCAACTATGGAGAGGATAAAATTTTTCCTATCTATGGTTGGGAGGGATACCAAACATGTAGATGATTTTTTTTTAATATCCTCTTCATGTTTTGAAGCCTTAAAAACCATAGAGATGACACAAATTTTTCCTCTTTATGGCTGGGAAGGATCCTAACTATGGAGAGAAAAAATATCATCATGGTTGGGAGTGAGAGAAAAATTATCACCATGGTTGGGAGCCATCCCAAATATGGAGAGGATAAAAATTGTCTTCTCTATGGTTTATATGGATCCAAACCATGGAGAGGAAAAATAATTTTATCTCTCCATGGTTGGGAGGTCTTCCAACCATGGAGAAGACAAAACATATTGGCAACATATTGGCTTTGATCTAAAAAACTTACAAAACAAAAGAGGTTGGAAAGACTCCTTGGAGAATATAACACTACCAATTATTTGTGGTCCTAAATTAATTCAAACAAGGGTTTGGTTTATGCTTACCACATATCCATATGTATTTACATTGGGAATTCTTTGTTTATATCAAATGGAATCACAAATTGACCAAAATCAGCAAGGTATTTACTTTTCTCATGAAGGCATATTGATTCATGTTCCAAATGATAACATTGGTTATTCTAATACATATTTAGAACATGAGGAGGAACATGCCATGTACATTTTATAATTATGCAACCATGAATCAAACAATGTAAAATATCCAAATTAGGGATGCAAGGTTACACAAATCCCATAATTACCAAAAGAATTAAAAAATTCAAAACTCCAAAAATATATTCATTGTGTCCTTATCTTATTAGATTATTAGCATATATGTTATTAGTTACATGTTGATGGATAACATATAAATTATTTATACATACACATGATTTTCCATCTTGTATTAGAGTGTGATACATTCATCTATAGATACACGATTTATTCACTTATAGATGTTGGGCCTTCCTTCTTCTCACATCACTAGGACATTGGTGGAATCCACATTCTTTGATCATGATACATGCAGGTTATATAATTTATGGCTAATTTACATTATCATGTTTGAGATTATTTAATTATACATGCCTTTATCCATGCTTACATATTTCATGGTGTACCTAATATGTTATGTTCTTGACATTTTTTTTGCTAACACATTTAACCCATGGGCTAGTATGATATGTTATGTTGGTTTCTTATGATTTCATCTATGAACTTTCTTGAGTGACTTGCATTACTATTATATTGTTTGGTTGAACATTTTAATATTCTCCATTGTTTGTGGCCCCTATGCCTTTGTCTTCTTTTTTTAAATTTGATATTTCATTGCTTGATGTGTGAACATTTGATTATGTCAGTCTTTATTTTGTGGACATTTAAAAAATTCATGCCCATTCTATTGTGTGGCATTTTAACATGCCCCTCATTTGTGGTCTCCTTAGACCATTATTTGTTGACTTGGTTTTGAGTGCTCTTGTGTGTGTGCCTGGATAAATGCTAAGATTTTGATATTAATATTTAGATATTTCCATGATATTTATCATGCATCTTAGGATTTGATGTGATAAAATTATGGTGCTTCAGTGTTACATTTACCTAGACATGTTCCTTCTATATGCTACATGGTTCATTCACAATTATATGGTTATCTTATCCTTTGAGGTGAGGTAACTAAAATTTTATATCTTCCCTTACCTTAATGGGGGGCATATCAGTGGGAGTATGTCATAGAGGAATGGATTCCACATTTTCATAGTTGCATATTCAATGGGGGCATGTTTTGGAAGCATGTTCTTCACACTTACTTAGTATTCAACATCTCTAGATTATAATGAGGGTATGTTTTGGAAACATGTCTTCCACATTATCACTTATATTAGTTTTCAAAGTTTATCCAGATATAGTGTGGTAATGTTATGGTAACTTGTCCTCCACAATTATTCAAAATTGTAAAATTGGCAAAATTGCATAGTTATATGATTCATATACATATTAATGGTAGAATTTTATACATTGGTACCATTATTATAAAAAAAGTGCACATGAGACATATATAATGTGTATATGCTATGAAATGTGTACATAATATTACAAAATACAAATCTATTTTATATTTAAAACACTTCTATGGACTGTCATCACTCGCTAGGTTAGACTTTTATAGACTATATTGAGATAATCTACTATAATAGTTGATTCAATTTTTTGTATGGTTAAAGTGACTAAATCACTCAATATTTCTAAGTTTATAGGTTTAAATTGATTGTATCATCTAGCCTCACCAATTTTATAGTGTGAAGTTCACTTGGTTCACTCACACTCACCAGGTTATAAATATGATTGGGTTACACAGTTGAGATAGTCTCAACTTCCAGGTGGCAATGCATATTTTTTCAAAGGTTAGGGACATGCTACCTCCTATTTAAATAACTAAGGTAAGTACTTTTTCCCTTAGGAAAGATGTTGTAAGTTGTTTGTTCGTATGTGTTGGATTTTACTTTCTCTTGTGTGTGAAACCCTATAGGTTGTTTACTAGTTTCCCTTCCTCATCATCTTGATAAAGACTTTATTTATGAGAAACATACATAAGTATTATTACTTTTTATTTGCATATTCTACCCATTTTCCCCATTTTAATGATAGCTTATGCTACTAGGATTGTGATTTGATTGGCATATTGAAGGCATATATAACTTACATATCCCTTACTGAAGGCCTACGATTGTGTTAAAGTATTTTAGGGGTTAGCTATTGGGATTTAGAGTTGATGAGGGCCATATATTACTAATGAAATCATATGATTGAAACGTGAGCACCTCCTCCTCTTGATTGTTTGTTATGTTGCTGAGTTATGGAATTAAAGAAGTTGCTATGTTTTTGAGCTATGGGAAATGGAATTGTTGTTTTAGAATCTTGAGTGCTAGTTGATTATTATGAAAACTAAGTTGAAGATTAATGAAATTATTGGATAAGTTTTGTGAAAATTTATGATTAAATAAATTAACCCCTAAAATATTTTAGTATGGTTTGGGTTCCTAAGATGTTATGATGTTAAGTGAATTATGTTAATTAGAAAAGTGAAACCTCTATGAAATAATTTCATTTAAAAAATATTGAAAAAAATAGTTTTGATTTTTATTCTATTCATTGCATATGCTAGGAATGTTTATTGTGAAAGGTATGGAATAAATAATTCATAATAATCTTGAGAATTGAAGGAAACAATTTTCCAACTTTCTTGTTCTATGTTATGGATTACAACAAAAGCTATTATGGGGTTTTTTTTATGGAATACATAATTTTTATTTCCTTTACTTGATTATATGGGAGCTAGGCTTGTTTAATAGTGTAAAATAAAATGCATCCATTGAGGGTTTGTTTTAAAAAAAATGTTATTGTGCTTAATTTTTTTAGAAAACACACACACACACACAAACTATTTAAAAAAAGTATATATGTTTATTTATATGATCTTGAGAATTTATAGAATAAGCGTACATGGAATAAATGTTAAAGTTTATTAAATTCGACAATAATATGCATAGAGATATGCTTTGTATCCAACTCATTAGATCCAAAACTTAAAAATCTCTTTCTCTTTGTTTTTTCCATAGTGTTTACTATAAAATAAAAAATAAATCCCATTATCATACTTAGGTTAAAAAATTGAATCCAAGAAAAAATAATGTTGAATGATAATTTTTATTTTACCACAAAATTAAATTTTTCAAAAAATTATTTACCCAGAATTATTTACCTGAAGAAAATAAATAAATAAAACTTCTATACTTTTGTGTATGGAAGACTCTTTTCACAAAAAAATAATGTACATGGAGCCCCTATTATTATTATTATTATTATTATTATTATTATTATTATTATTATTATTATTATTATTATTATTAAACTCTAAATTTAAAAATATTCCTCTCTACGTTTTTGACAATGTTTACTAGAAAATAAAAAAGACACCATTAGCATATTTAGGTTGAAAAGTTGAATCTAAGACAAAAATTATATATGTTAAATGATAAAGTTTTATTTTATAGTGGATTTCAAATAAACACCATCTGTTAATAAAGCCTTGGTTTCCAAGTTTAAGCCCATTCACTAAATATTTTTCCACCAGACCCATTTGGCTCTGACTACCTCACCTTCCCCTTCATTTTTTGGGTGATCCTTATTTCAGGGCAATAGGCAACTCATTGGTAAAATTTCAGCAGACTAATATTGAACTTTTTTCATTCTCCCATACCACTTATGCTATAACCTTGGTAATTATTTATACTTCTAATGACCTCCCAACCTCCATTGACCTGATTATTAAGAATCGTGTGTGGACTTAACTCATGACTATGAAAGTTTGGCATTTTGGTGTCGTAGGTGTTTTAATAATAGGCAATTAACCGTTGATTGATGAAACCTTAAAAATATAAAGGTAGAGAAAAATTGGTGTAAGGATTCCTCCCTTGATCATCTAACAGTGCTTGGACCTGATTATTTCAAGAGTGAAACCTCAGACTCAAAAAAGGAAGTTTCACCTGTTATACGGAATAATGATGAGAATCTTCAGGTTTCAAGTGCAAAAAAAATGGATCTTATCCCTAGAATTACTGCAACTAAAAAGAATGTAAAGAAAAGAGTTTTGGAAGAGGCTAAGGCTATGATTGATTCAACTTCAAATGTTAATTTTCAAGTGACAAGAAAGAATCTTGTATTGTCTCAAAAATAAAAAAACCTTATGAATCAAGTTTGAACCTTGAGTCTCCTTCATCTAGAACTCCTTTATCAAGTAATAAAATTGTGAAGGGATCCAGGGTATAACCTAAGCCTATAATTAAAGAGTAAAAGTTTTGAATGACACAGTTCAATCCCTTCAATTGGCAGTTTCCATCCTTTTCTTTGAGGACCTAGAAGATCCAATTATCAAGGGGATTGGAATGAAGTGAGAAAAAAGTCAAAAAGAAAAAACAACAAAACTATCTTCTCATCTAGTATAGCTCTTAAATTTAATAAAAAAGGTAATTACCTCTTATCAAAAGCTTCATGGAAGTTTGCTTGATTTCATATGGATTATTTTATGAAGTAAGGTGGCTTTTATTTTTTGGTTATATAAGGTATTTTCATTTCTTGATAGAAGTTTTACAAAAGTGCCAGATTTTAGTTGGGTTATTCATTGAAGGAAGGTGGTTTTTACTATTCAATCCTGGAAAGTATTTGTCCCTTGGCATGATATTTTAAGGTTGTGTTGTCTATCTATTATCTTATTCCATATTGGCCATTAGTAGAGACATTTCACAAAATCATGCATGTTTTATCTTACTCTCCTTTATACAAGTCTCCAAGGCCTTTCAAAACCTATTTTTAACCATTTCAATTAAAAAAACACCACAAAACAAATAGTCAAAAAAAAAATTTTATTTAGGAATTATTTACTTAATTAAATAGATACTTTTTTTTTATGATTTTTGTGTGTATGGAAACTTTTTTTGCCCAAAAAATAAGAATGTACAGGGTGCCTTTCTCTTAAAAAATCTAGAATCATCTTATATGTATCTATGTATACATGTAACTTTAAATTTTTAAATTATTTATATTTAATTTGTGTGTAGTTTATTGTGAAACTTACATGCTTACTTTTATAAACAAAACCATATTTAAAAAAAAAAATGTCAATTTTAAACAAAGTCACATATTAAAAATAAAATAAAAATAAATATACACTAAGAAGACCACTCATAGTAATCATATTCTAAGAACAACAAAGATATATTAAGAATACTTGATTTGATAGGCACCATAGCACCTGCACCTTGGGCAAAGCATTAGCCTTATGAGTGTGGAATTAGTTTTTGTTTTAATGATCATGGTTCATATGCCATTATTTGAAGCCAAAAAAATAATATATTAAATGTCTTATTTTTAATTAATAAATAATGTTTAAATTTATTTACTAAACATTATAAATACACATATGTGTGCACACACAAGTTTTAAAACTTATTTATTGTTATACATAATAACACAAAATAAAATAGAGACATTTATAAATAAAAATAAAAAGAAACAATTGGTTATATAATATAGGTTCCCTATTAAGCAAAGAGTGTGTTAGAATGAGAATTTGAAAATAAAAATGCAAATGCATCTATACATTTAATAAAAAGTACATAGGTTGTAGCTATGAAATCTGTATGGAAGAAGGCTTCCAAAATTTAAATCTAACAAAGAAAGGGAAATCTTAGGCAAGGCTTAGCCACCTCCCCTGTTCTCTTCTCCATGTGATTGGAAACATGAAGAAATAAAAATTGCTCTTCTCCATGTGATTAACAACAAGAAGACATAAACATTTATATTCTTCTTATGATTAGCAGCTAAAATAAATAAAACTTGTATAGATAGAATGTTCAAATTCTCATGGAATAAGAAATAATAATATGTAGGCTTTCACGCTCTTTTATAAGTTGTAGAGAGTTTTTATGAAAACAAATAAGATTAATGAGATTAAGGGCCCACATATGATCTTCAACCTTACTTTTATTTAATTAAATGATTTATTTAATAATCTATGTGGTTTTCGTGGCATGATTTTTTATTCAATCATTTAAATGGTGTCATTAAGATGGTTTTTATTTAATAATAAAATGTTAATTATTTAATACTATGGGTTAAATAACTAACTTTTAGTGTCTTTACATTACCACTTATTATTGGTATTTAATGATGATTTTTAAAATAACCCATTGATTATATTTTAGTTAATTTTTGATCCATCTTGGTATTTTATTGTTTTATTATGGCTTTATTAAAAATAATATTATTAAATTGGATAGAGGATGGCAAATTGATCTAAGAGCACAATGGAAACAATAATGGTGAATAACATAAAATTTAAGGTAGCAAGGAAAAAAAAAGAAGAAGTGAGAGAATAGTGATTAGCAATTGGTAAATGGTGGGAAGATGGAGAGTGGTAATGTATGTAAAGGTTGATTCTCAAGGGTGTTTTAGTTTATAATAATCTAGTTATAAATTTATTCAAATTGAAACTTAGTTTATGGAAGTGATCACGTCATCCATTCAGGATGTGTGAATGGATCAAATGATTTTCATTCATGCATTGGTTTTTTTTCCTCCAAAATCCGATATGATGGTAAATCAGAGTATGTTCCCCTTCATAGCAATGGTTTTATTTTCCCTCCAAATGCGATTGTGTAGGATTTTGATGGTGATATGTAGCAATTCAAAAGGTCTCCTTGCCATTGCTTAGTTGAGTAAGAACGAATTACCTTTCCTTGTGATAGTAGGCTTTTGAGCCCTCTAGATTTTTCCTTTAGAGATATTCTTGTGTTTCTGACTAAGATGGTCATGAATTTTTATTACTTGGAGGAAGAGGAGGTTGATTTTGTGTAGGAAATATATTTATGTTCTTTGGTTGGATGGTTTGTAGGCAATAGAGCCTTTGTTCTAGTGATCCTAATGTGGATGGTGTTGTGTGGAAAGAATTTATGTGCCCTATGGTGTCCTTGATGGTAAAGGATTTTTTTTCTCATCCATTTTCACTCTCCAAATAATCATGTTTTTTTTTGAGAAGGGTTTGTAGTTTTTTTGGTAGGTTAGGGTTGTATCTTTTCTCTTAGGAACCATTTTTTGATCTAGTGGTGGAATCCATTGCCAAAAATTACCGTAAAGATTAAATTTTTAAAATTCCTTCTAGGTTTTAGAAATGTGTAACATATTAAGTAATTTGAGAATAAGATAGGGGTTTTTGTTAAAGTTTATATTTATGTTAATGCAACTTACTTTCCTTATGTTAGGGTATGTATTATGTTAGACATTTCTAAATTAGTGAATCAAGTCATTCATATTTCCTCCAAGTCTAAACTAAATCTAAACAGGTTGATTTCAAAATGCTACCACTTAGAAGCTTTCATTTCATTAATTTTGGTCACAAAAGTGTTGTTTTCCCTCTCTTATCATAACTAGGAAATTTATATCATATGTGGATATTGGTTGTAAATAAAGATGGTCCAACCTCATTTGCCCTTTTACATTCGCATCACGTTATTCCTCTAAGGACCTTTTTAGAGCCTCAATTTGGTAAATGTGGAAATGATCTAGTAGTAGTCCTTGAACTTGATTCTTTGCCTCTATACGTAGTTAGGGGTAATTTTTAGAAGTATGAGTCCTTAAGGGAGCTGTTTGGGTGTAGTATTGAAGAAGCTCAAAAAATTGTGGTTCTGAAACCACAAATCTATATTTTGGATCAAGGTTTGGAGGAAATTTTGGGTGAATATTTAGCTTCTAGAGAGATCCTTATTATCTCTAAGTCTACTACTTTACTTTCTAAACCAAATTGTGGCTCCACTAGGCATATAAGTAGGAAAATGGAATCAAAGCATTTAAAATTGGATGCGTCAATATATGTATATGGGGGCAGTTGATGGACTATGGAGGATATATTTTATCAAATAGAAAGGATGGAACTTTCCACTTTTAATTGAGCTTTCAATTTTTGTAAGGGGTTTTAGTTGCCCTTATTGTGATATTTTCCTTGTTGTAAGCGATCGAGATGTTCCATGTTAAAAGGGATTTTTGGGTTGATGATCTTATGTGTTTATACTTTGAGTTAGTTTTTTGTGGATTGTTGATTAGTTTTTAGGTGTTACAGTATCTTTATATCTTTTCAGTGTTTAAATAAAGGGGAAAAGAAAAATAATGGGTTTTGAACCATGGCACTTTTTGTTGTAATATTATGCAATGTTTTGTGGGTTGTATTAGTTTTGGTGTTTATTCCTCACTTTTGGATTTTTCATATGTGGGTTTTTTCCTGTTTTAGGGGAAGAATTATGGAGTTCACTTTCTCTCTCTCAATTTTTTATAATATAGTTTTATTTTATTTGTTTAGGTAAGGGCCCATCCAAACCTTAGTATTTATCAAAATTATTATTAATTAAATTAACTTATTTTAAAATAATGTTTAATAAAACATGGGCACAATTATTTGAGTAATTTCAAACACTATGCTCCTGTGGATTTTCCTATAACTTAGTATTAAAAGACATTTTTTTTTCATGTCACATAATGTGTGTGTTTGTGTTTTTGGGTACTCAAAGTGGAAAAATACCTCAATGAAGGACATGTAAATTTTAATATATGCCCAATAGGGAATATTACACCAAAGATGAAAAAATAATATAATCAACAATATATAAGAGTAAGGAGGAGGAGTTTGCCTGCAATACATGGATCATTAGAAAAAATAAGCCAAGGTACTAAGAGTAATTGAAAAGAGAGCATGATATGTATCATCATAAAATGGAATGTAAAAAGTAAGAAAAAATGTCTCCTTAATTATAAATAAGTTGGAGATAAGCAGATAGATATAAAGGTAAAGGAGATTCAAAAAGAAAGACCAATGAGTGAAATTAAAAATTTGAGAAGATGGATAAATAAAAAACAATAAATGATATATAAGGATGAATCCCTACTTTACTTCAACTTGAATCATGTACATATACTCAATTTGGGACATGTTTTTTAACATATAATTATGTTATCCTCATGTGGAAGTTAGTGCATGCTTAGGTGTCATGGTAAAAAGCAAGTTTAGTTAGATTCAAGGCTTGATTTTTTTTGAAAATAAAGGAAAATAATTAGATAAAAACATAAAATAAAATAAGTGCTTATCAAAAAATAGATTCAATGTGAAATTTAAATAAACTAGGAATGAGAAGCATATAAAATAATGAAAATAAGGTAAGAAATAAAGAATAAAATAGAAAATTAATTTTATTTGGTTCCTTTCTTATAATATTATAAGTTATACTAAGTCTTATTTGTGTGTGAATTTATTATATTTATAAATACACTTTATCTTAGTCTTTTGAGGTGTCACTCACTTTTATAGTCTAATTATTGGCTTTAGAGTTAATTTAATATAACTCATCTTCTCCCATATTGAAAATACATCCTACTTACTTACAAGAGGATTATGACACATGAAAAACATGTTTAAGCTTTCCTTTGTAACTTCTTTTTTATCTTAGCTCTGTATAAAAAGTTTTTT
Organism: Torreya grandis; assembly: GCA_037957365.1. Taxonomy (NCBI): domain Eukaryota; kingdom Viridiplantae; phylum Streptophyta; class Pinopsida; order Cupressales; family Taxaceae; genus Torreya; species Torreya grandis. The sequence continues at coordinate 2,263,261 of JARHVA010001380.1, read as the reverse complement.
CTTTCCCATTCTTCTGCATACACACAATAATCATGTTTATGTAGTTTTGCTCTTGCATTCTTGATGCTCTCTTGACCTAAGGCCATTATTCTCATAGATTCTTTATGATATTGTAATTGGATATTAGTTGTGAAAGTTTTTAATAATAGTGTGGGGTTTATATTTATTCGACAGTTTCTCCACCTGTCAAATTTGTCTCAATTTTGTGGTTTGCTTTTACTTCAAGGTAACACTATTTCTTAAGTTTTTACATTAATTTTTCAACATTTTATATTTGATTTTTGGAAATATTATTTCATGGTATCAGAGCCTTGGTCATTTAATATTATTTATGAGTATACGTGTAAGTTTTTAAGCGAAGAGGAAGGATTTTTTTATCTTCACCCTACTACTGGTTGGGCCTCTTTCTTACTAATACCAAGTTTTTTTAATATGGTAAATATAATCTAATTTGTGTAAATTATTTTACGTCATTTGGAAGGTTTCCTTATTTACTTCCATGCTTTCATAATTGCTCTTAATCTTCTTTGTATAGTGTTATTTTTCCCATCCTTTACTCTACTCTGAAGTTTTCTTTCTCTTCTTTACAACTACCTTACTTTCAAACTGTAGTTCCTTTGTTTTTTTCCTAGGAAAATTTTCCCTTCGAAACACCTCTCTAGTTCCTTCTCCTTCATTCCATGTGGTTCTTTACTACTTTCAATATCTGGCTTTTATTTCCTTGTGTCTCATGCATTATTAAATGTTTTCATTATTCTTTTGTCTTTCCAAGAGTCTTCCATTGGTTTTGTTTTTACCTTAGAAGTTCTTGTAAGGCATTTTTATTGGGAGGCATTTAAGATTGCTCAGCCTTTCTAAGGTTTGTTGTGCATCCTTTTCTTTTGGAACATATTTTTAAATATAATATCTTCTTCTAAAAGCGTATTTTATCTCAGCTGCCTCTATTTGGTTTTTTTTTTGTTCTACCTATTCGTATTTCTAGTGTTTTAATACGTAAAATATTGATTCTGTGTCCCATGTTGTCTATTTTTTATGCTTCGTTGGGTATATGAACTACTTCTCTTTACGTTTTCCTATGGCATGACATTTCATTTTTTTCTCCTTTTTTTGTATTTCCATTATTTACCAACCACGAGTTGACAAGGATTTACATCCAACCACCTTATTTGTGTATCTATAATACCTTTATCTATAGGTTTTTATGCTTTAACAGAGTTAAGTAATAGCATTTTAATGTCTTTATATTCCTTCATTATTCTTTATTTAGCATATAATCTAATTATCAACATTATTCCTTTATTATTGGCATTCAATGTGTCATGCTTAGCATTTTTTTGAAATTGTATGTTCCATAAAAAAAAACTTTATTTAGTAGCATCTAGCTTTTTAACATCTAACATTATTCTTTCGCATATAAATTTTAGCTTTGCATATGTGTTTTATTTGGTGTTCTCAATCAAGTTTATTGCTGAGCATTAAAAACTTTAAGCCTATAAAGGTTTTTTATGACACTCACTCAAAATCCCTAATAATGTTTATCGTTTCATTCAACTTTCAAAGCATGGATATTAAATTGTTTTTTTAATTGGCATAATTTCTCACAAATTTACAAGTTTTTTAATATAGATTTTTAAACTTAAACATTAATTCAAGTGGTGTTTTATTCTTGAAATAAAATCAATTTACATTTTTTTAAAGTTGTTTTTAAAAAAAAAAAGCAAAAGAATTTTTTTTTGGCAATCTTTCTCAAATCAAGACAAAAACGTTTTTGTTGGACTTAAGCCGCATAGTTTTACATGATTTATCTTCTTTAAAAGGGAGTATGTTTCATGAAACTTTTTAAAGCTTTATTTAAATCCTTTAATTAATATATATTTTAGGAAAATAAAAGTTTTTAAGCAAACTAATTTAATTTCTTTTTTTAAAACCAAGGTTTAAAACTAGTTTTGATTCTTTATAACACAAAAATCTGTGTTTTGTGTGGACTTATATGTACAAGTTAGTTGATAAGTATTATATTATATTATTTTTTTTAGCTTAGACATTGTTTTAATAGTTTTTAAATTTGTAATTTTTTTAGCATTTATAAATATCTCACATCAAATTGATTTGAAAAAATGATGAAATTAGCGTTTTGATATCAAATTACATGTTAAAATAACACTCTTAATACTCTTCAAACCTATTTTATTGAGACAATAATGGTCATATGAAATCTTCTATTAATACATTAATTGCTAACTTTGCATCTTTAACTAATGTTAATAGCTCTAACATTGAAGAATATCATGGTAGTCCAAACAAAATGTCAACTCATGTGAACATTCCTTATACCAACCCTAGATTAAAAATCATGTAATGTATGGGCTCTTCAGGTGGTGGGCTTGGCAAGTGTGAAACTAGTATACTTAGACCTATTTTACTTGAATTAGCTATAAATTGTAAAGATCTTGGTTTTGATGATTTAAATATTTCTCATACAAATTTGATATCTTATTATCCTTCTTGTCAAAGTAATTATAATGTAATTTCTTTTGATTACATTGTTTGTAATTTTCATGTTATAGTTAAAATTGTCAAACCTTGTATGCATTATGGAAAACATAAGTATCGTATCTATAAATGTTCAAAACTGTATCCATGCAAATCTTATGGTAAATCCATGCATGACACTTTTCATTATTGGAAAATGATTAAATCTCCTACCTATAAAAGTAAAACTAGTTGGATTCCTAATAAAATGAATTTTCTAGAGACTTTGATATGTCTTCTTATGATAATTCTTGTAATGCTTCATGAAGAAAAGATTTTACAAGTGACACATCTTCTTTGTCTCCTTTTTGATTAATTAAATATTTTTATGTATTCCTTGCTTTTTGTTTCAATGAAAATACACTTTGACTATGTTGACTAACTTCTTTTCATGTAAGTTATAATATTTTATGATGGAAATTGTCTTTGTTATGACATTATGCGCTTGATCGTCTCTTTTTATGAAATTTCTTTGATTTCCATTTCACTATGCTTAGGTTGGAGTGCCTTTTTTTTAAAAAATCTTTTTAACATTTCTCTAATTTTTTGGCATGTATTTTTTTCTAGCTTGACCACCTCTAATTTTAATTCCACAATAAATTGTTAACATTTCCTCTTATCTCAATTTTGATGGAAAAGGTGCTTAGTCATGTTTTTGGTGATGCTAAAAGCTAATTCTCACCTTTTTATTTATAGGTATATTTATTATTTTCCCTACCCTCTTCTTTTGCATGAAGCTAAAAAATAATGCTCATCTTTTTATTTATTAGGTTGTTGCTCTTTAATTTTAATAGGCTCCACATAAATGGTTACCTATATTACTTCTCCATTTTTAATGGTGTTAATATTTTAAGAGGGGTTTTACAATAGTGATCAACAACATTTTTATTTTTTTTAGGTTTTAAATTTAGATGGATATAATGTAGTTCTTGTAAGATAGGATTTTCCTTTTTAATTTTTTTATGAACAAATTATTTTTATGTTTGAGTGACGCTTACATTTCACCTTTATTTTCTCAAATATTTTTCTATCTTCTTTTTTCTTTATTATGTTGAAAGTTATTTTAAATTCATTTCTTCCTATTGCACTTGTTATGATAAGAATTATTTATGATAAGAATTATGGTTATTTGTCGAGACATACTTTGATTTTAAAAATTCTATAAGTTTTTTGGTCCAATTTATTATTGAAAGTCTAAAATATATTTTATGGCATGGCCAAATGTCTCTTTGGATTCAAATTTATGTTTTATTTTTTTCTTATCATACTTTTTTATTCTATAGGTTTATTGATAAAGTCTTTTTATTCAAGGTTCTTTTATTATATATGATCCTTCTTCTTATCTAATGTAGATGCTAAGCCCTTCCCTTTAGTGTTTTATGAAAGTGGGGCTTCTCCATTCTACAACATTGTGGAATTTCTACAATGATCTCTTAAAAAACCTATTTAAGGGTTTTACTTCTTTATTTCTTACATTTTTTTATTTCCATCAATCAATGTTCTTGTTATTGAGTTACTCTATATATTTCAAAGTTAATATGTTAATGGGTTGTAATATTTATTCCTCTTTTCTTCTTAATCATACATCCCTTTCTTTCTTTATTCCCTACAAAATTTTAAAGGGTATGGGACCCAATAAAAATCCACAATTTATCATTAGAAAGATAAAAATAATGTTATGACTCTTAAATTCTTCAAAACATGAGAAAATATGGTTTAGAATCAATAAGGAATATAAATATATTTTTTAAATTAACATATTTTGAAACAAAAAGATCAAACCTCTATTCATATATATTAATTGTAATAATAGAGTCAAATCATAATAGTGTGTTCTACTTTTTAATATAAAGAGGTCATATGCATTTCTAATATCCATTCTAAAAATATATATTAAGTCATTAATATTAATCAAACATATTTGTTTAGATTATATATACAAAGATGAAATGCATGTATTTTTTTTATAATTTTTAAAAAAATATGAAATATTTTTTAAGATTTCATTTTTTATTTTTTATTTTTTTTGTGGGCCTAATAAAACATAATAATATTCTTTAATCCAAAATTAACAATCAACAACAAAAATAAAATGAAATTTAATAAAAAATAATAACAAAACTTTGTTGACAAAACTTGTAATGTAATATTAAATATATACTTACACATTGTTGTTGACAAACTTGTAATGCAATACTAAATATATACTTATACATTGTAATTGTTTTAGATTAATCAAAAACACAAAAATATGTAAGAATAAAATAAAATACTATTCTATTAAAATTTTATTCATAAAATAAAAAATCTTTAAAAAAATGACAAATCTATATTCAAACATATAGATTAATATTTATGTTTACACTTTATTATATAATTATTAAAAATTATATTTTTTTGAAATTAATAAAAATTATTAATTTAAAATATAATATATAATGAACAAATAAATATTTCGTAATATTATAAAAATTAAATTAAAATCAACTATAAAAATATAATAATCGCATGAAAATAAATAAAAAATATATTATAGTTGTAATGTAATACTGAACTATTGCTAACCCAAAAAACAAACACATAATTAAATGTACAAATTAACATTTATATTTGGAATATAAAATATTTTGAACATTAAAAAATTATAAATCTAAAAAAATTGTCACGATGATCCAAAATATTCTCATGGCTATGTTCTGAAAATATTAAATCTTTATTCTTAAAAAAAAAAAAAAAAAAAACTTACACCAAAAATACAAGTGTACGTACAAGCATATAAATTAATATATTTGTTTAAAATACCAAAAAAATACAAGTGCATGGATAAACATACAGATTAATATATATTTTTAGAATAGAAACCCGTTGGAACCATAGAAAAATAACAGTCAAATTGTATGGTGAACCGAATAAAAAACAAGAAACACAATTTAAAAAAATCTAAATACATTCATTTATTTTCCAGCTATTCATTTTACATTAATAAATGATTGTATGCCGATATAATTCGATGTATCGTGTTTTCATTAATTATGTATTTAGAAAAAGTTTAGAAAACAGATAATGACAAAGGAAAACACAAATATATTGTTTAAAAAAATGAATAAGTGAAACACAAATTTTATTCACACTAAACATATTCAACATTTATTACTTTTTGAATATTTGTTAAAGAACTTGACAATAGATTTTCGTTTAAATATTTGAATGTGTAATAAAAATATACATACATTATTTTCACATTATAAATATTCAAATTATTATAATTATATTTTATATAATAATAAAGTATATATTTAAGATATTATATTATTTATATATAGGAAAAAAAATTAATTCATCATAATTTAAAATAAAATAAATATATACAAATTAAACATTTCAATCTATATATTAATTTTAAAAGATATAAATAAAATATTTAAAATTAGGAGAAAGAAGATACTATTCAAATATTATAATGATTTTTTTTAAATATTTTAAAAAATGAATTAAAAAATAAAATCACAATATTTTAATAAATGATTTGAAATTAATAATTATATATATATATACTTATTCTAACTACAATCAAAACACATAACAAAATGTATAGATTAATAAATGTATTTATAATATTTACATCATCCACAAATTTAGTCATTGATGATATGTATATAATATATATATTTTAATTATGTTAAATATACATAAAAATGGAAAATAATTTTTCATTAGTAATGACACCTTACACATTGCACTTGTATATAGTTCTAAAATCATCCAAAAATTACATATAGTAGAAAATATAATATTAAAAAACAAAAACAAAAAAATATATTTTAAAAGAAATTTAAATACTTAAAAATAAAAAAATAAAAATAACAAACTTAGAATTTATGTTATGTTATGTTAATGGATCTAAACAAAACACACGAAAATATGTAGCTTTGAAACATATAAATTTGAAAGACACCCTATCTATTTCATTTCTAAATATTTTTAAATATATAAATTGAAAAAAAAAACCCTACCATGTTTTGTTTACTAACTTTGAGTTTTTCAAATGCACATATTTATAATAAAATTTAACATAAATATGAAAGAAAACCTTTTTTCAGTTTTATAAAGTATAAAATAAATGAAATCAAAGTAAAAATTATTCCATTTCTAAAAGAAAATATTATATTTTTATTTCTTAATCTCTTTAACACATATTAATTGAGAGGAAGATTTGATCTTTCACCTTCTAAAAATATCAAACACAAATGCTTAAAACAAAATTTATTTATTTTATTTTTAAAACTTTCAAATATATAAATTTGAAGAAAAAACTAATCATCTAATTTATATGAAAAACATTACATTTTTTTAATTTTTAGATATTCTAAATATTTAATATTTAAATTTGAATAAAAACTACTTCAAAACATATATACTTTGTTCATTTATTTCAAACATATCTATTTAAATAAAAATATATTTTATTTTAGTTCTAAAAATTTTATAGAAAATATATATTTAATTAAAAAATAAAAATTTTAACAATATTTTTAATAAAAATGTAAAGATTTAAATATTCATGATGTAAATTAAGTTAGGTAGGAGATTTCATATGAATAGAATAAATACAAGAAATTTAAAAATAATTCAAAATGACTAAAAAAATATAATCACAATACTTTAATAAATGATTTGAAATTAATAATCAATAAAATATATAATTATTTTTTTAAATTCAAATTTATGTTTATATAATCTAATTACATTAAAATTAAAAACAAAGCACATAACAAAATGTATATATTATTATTTATATTTATAATATTTACATTATCCACAAATTTATTCATTGATAACTTGTATATATAATATATATATATATATATATTTTAATTATGTTAAATATAAATAAAAAAATAGAAAATAATTTTTCATTATTAATAAAATCTTACGCATTGTACTTGTCTATAATTCAAAAAAGATCATACTTATATGTGTATATACTCATCTTTATACACTTATTATAATCATATCATTTATACACATAGTCTATTTTTGTCTCAAGTCATCCAAAAAATACATATCACAAAAAATATAAGATTTGAAAATAAAAATAAAAAATATATTTTAAAACAAATCTAAATACTTTAAAAGGAAAAAAATTCTTTAACAAAATTGAAATTTATGTTATGATATATCAATAAGTCTAAACTTATATTTTCCTATTATTTTCAATATAAAACATACAAAATTATGTAGCTTTGAAACATAAAACCCTATCCATTTCATTTCTATATATATAAATTGAAAAAAAAAAAAACCTACTATGTTTTGTTTACTAATTTGGAGTCTTTAAATATACATACTTATAATAAAACCTATTTTTATGTTTATGAAAATCTCAAACAAATAAATTTGAAGTAAAATTAAATTTATTTGATTTTTTTAAAAAGCAAAACTTACCAACACAAAAATATGAAAAGAAGTTTTTTTTGAATTTCAAAAAATATAAAATAAATGAATTCAAAGCACAAATGATTCCATTTTAAAGGAAAATAATATATTTTTATTTCTTAAACTCTCAAACACATATGTTAATTAAGAGGAAAAATTGATCTTTTACCTTCTAAGAGTTTCAAACACAAATACTTAAAAACAAAATCTATTTATTTTCTTTTTAAAGCTTTCAAATATACAAATTTGAAGATAAAACTAATCATCTAATTTTTATCATGAAAAATATTATATATTTTTTAATTTATAAATCTTCTAAATATTTAAATTTAAATAAAAACTACTTCAAAACATATATACTTTGTTCATGAAAAATTGAAACATCTTAATTATATATATATATTTTTAACTCATTTCAAATACATCTATATAAATAAAAATATATTTTATTTAGTTTTAATTTAAATATATATATATATATATATATATATATATATATATATATTCAATTAAAAAATAAAAAAATTAATCATATTTTACATAATACTATTTAAAAAAAATTAGAATGGTTTAAATAAAAATATGAAGATTTAAATATTCATAAAATTTCATAATGTAAATTAAATTAGGTAGGAGATTTTAGATGAATAGATTAAATACAAGAAATTTAATCTACAAAATATTTATGAAATTAAAAAAAATGAAAAAAAATAAATATATTATCACTTAAGTTTTGGTGTGATAAATAAATATAATTTTATTGGAACAACTCAAAGATAAAATAATTTACAACAAAGAATACATGATTGAAATATTAGTAAATGAAAGACATGGATACTACATCTCCTAATTATATTCTAAATAAGTGTGGGTCCATTTAATCCCTTATTAATAAAGAAATATGTATCATATGTGTTGAAGTTATTTAGTTTTTTAAAGATACATTAAAACTATTGACATGACTTGGCTAGGCCCACAATGCAAAGAAAGAAAAGATATTTATTGTAAATGTAAATCACTTATGGCTTGGTAGATTTTTAATTTTTTTAATTTTTAATTTTTAAATTCATTTATTAAAACTATCTAATGAAAAATACATATTTTTTTATTAATTTAAATATTTTATTATGATTATAAAATTATTTTGATCAATTAGAAAATAAAAATAAATAAAAATTAAGTGTTATATATCCGTATTTAATAAGATAATAAAAATTATTTTAAATTATTATTGAGATATGTGTGAGTTGGTTAAATGACTTGGTTGTTTCAAATCTTACTTAAAGTCAAATTTTAAAAAAGGTGTATGAGATTAGTTGTAGATGTTGATTATATTCTCAGAACCAATAATGATGGTTGGTAATTTTAGAGACTGACCGTTATTGGTTATATATGATTACTAAATCACATAGGAATTCAACCTCTAATTATAATATTCGAGTGGTTAATAAATCACATAAAAATCTAGGTCCCGATTATATCCCAAACCAATCCAAATCAATCCATGCTCCTTGGTTGGTAATTTTAGAGACTGACCGTTATTGGTTATATATGATTACTAAATCACATAGAAATTCAACCTCTAATTATAATATTCTGGTTAATAAATCACATAAAAATCTAGGTCTCGATTATATCCCAAACCAATCCAAATCAATCCATGCTCCAATTGAAAATCGTAACTATACCCAAAATAATAATAATTATTATTTGAAGAATCATAAAATTATTAACCATAATATCTTTTTGAAGACTAATAAAATTATTAACCATAATTTTTTTTAATAAATAATTTTAAAAAAATACAATTTACTTTTGGGAAGAAATTATTGGTTCGAATTAGATGTTGAAGAAGTATTAAATTTGAGATGTGTGTTACAACTTAGAGTAGTGACAACATATAATAGTGTTTTTTAGAGAGATGTAATGTATGCTTTAGGGGTTGGTGCTTTTATTCCCAGTTTTCCTTGTACTTGTTATTGGATATGACAGTGTTTCATTATGTGATGTTAGTGAAGGCATGGAGGACTACGTTCAATGCAGTGGCAGTTTGTGTTAGTCTTCAACTTTTACTATGCACAGTGTATATGTTCTTTCTTCTCTGTTGTTCTATTAATTCTAATTGCTATTAGACTTGTAATGTTTTGTTTTTCTCTTATAATTCTTTGACTACTATTTTATTTGTAACTCAACATTTCTTCAATATATATGAAAAAAAAAGTATTGATTTTTTTTCACCCTCATTTTCATTGGACAGATCCAAAAAAGATTTATTTTCAGTGGACAGTTTCTTCCAATAGGGTTTGAATCTTATGAGTCTATTGCCCGTCTCAACCGACAGAAAAGACTTGATTTACTTGCAATCTTCGTACATTACAACCGTTGTATTTCCATAGGCTAGTCATTCACATCCCTTCGTACAAAGAATACTCAAAAGCGGTGTGGTTCATTGAATATAAACTCTGGTTTTCGACCATGCATTCTCCAGTTCAGATATCTACCCGCGTAGAATATTCAAAGCACATTACGCGTTAAGGAAGAATGGAAACGAGGTTGAAGTCAAGTTTTGAAGTCATTTACGGGAGATCGACGGCAAAACGCTATCTACCGACTCCAGATATGTTCATCCTTTGCCTAGCCTGTTTGCTTGTCTATTTAAGTTCCAAAATAAACCAGAAACGTAGAGCCAAATTTCTTCTCTTTTTTAATGGAAGGTAAGGTGATTTTAAAGGGAAATACGAAGGGTACGGCGATGAAATATTTCGTGTTAGCAATTATTATGGTTATCGTAGTGCAGAATTGCACTTCATTAGCAGACACGTTTCTTCCGGGGGCTTCACTCACCGGAAATCAGACCATAATTTCAAGAAATGGCACATTTGCAATGGGATTTTTCAGTCCCAGTGGAGGGAAAAATTGGTACATAGGAATCTGGTATGCCCGAACTTCTCAGAAGGCCAATGTTTGGGTGGCAAACAGAGGGAATCCTGTGAAAAGCATGCCCGGCGTTCTCAACTTTTCGAGAGACGGGCGACTCAGGCTGTTTGATAGAGAGGGACGGTCGGTTTGGTCGACCAATAATAGGCAGAAAGCGTCGCGGGCATTGATAATGGACTCTGGTAATTTCGTTATGGAAATGGTAGGCGCCCACAACAAATCTGAGATTGTTTGGGAGAGTTTCGACCATCCGGGAAATACATGGTTGCCTGGCATGAAGATGTGGAAAGGGTTGAAGCTAACTTCCTGGAAGGGTTCTGTGGACCCTGCAACTGGACCCTTCTCTTACGGATTAGATACGTCCCCAGGAAAGACGCAGATTCTGATGCTCTATAACAACAGTGTTCCATATTGGTCCAGCGGAGAGTGGACTGGTAATTCTTTTACCAAGATTCCAGAGATGTCAGGTCAGAACATTGTCCAAATGTCCTGTGTAAGGGTTTCACCTTCAAGCATGTATTTAAACTTTTTCATGGACCCCAAAGTGAAGCCCCTCACTGCGCGGTTAGTGCTGGACGAGAATGGCGAATTTGGAACTTATTTCTGGATGGATGACAGTAGATGGAGCCTCGTGTGGTCGACACACCGAGGACAATGCAGTGAGTATGATATCTGTGGGGCGTATGGAGCATGTACTGCGAGTGATTTCTGTACTTGTCTTCAGGGGTTCACTCCCAAGGACAATTATTCCATGGATTCTCAGAAGTGGTGGTCAAGCGGTTGTGTTCGCCGAACACCATTGCAATGCTCTGCCACAGAAGGCACCGCCGACGGTTTCCTCCAATTAGAGAACAAATTCTTGCCCGATGATAAAGCTGTTTTATACAACCAAGAGTCAACAGAAAAAGGATGTCAGACGTTTTGTCTCGGCAATTGCTCCTGCACAGCCTTTTCCGTCACTAATTCTAACCCTCCCTTTTGTCGACTGTGGTTTGGGGATTTATTCAAAATTCGCGATTCATCCCAAGGCCAATCACTCTTCATTAGGCTGGCTGCGTCTGAGTTGCCATTGACACAGTCGACGTCCCAGCCCAGAAGTAAAGCCCCTGCCCTTCGTATTTTGCTTCCTGGTATCTCAGCTCTTGTAGCTCTCCTGGCGGCAGTATTTATTATCTGGAGACGTCGAAGACTGGCTGTAACGAATATCATGGAAGATGATGTGCCAACGTCGCTCAGAATGTTCACTTACAGAGAGTTGAAAATTGCAACCCAGAATTTCAAGCATAAGTTGGGGAGCGGAGCATTCGGCTCTGTGTTCAAAGGTACTCTGCCAGACCACACACTGGTGGCGGTTAAGAGATTAGAGGGTTCCACACACGCAGAAAAGCAATTCCGTGCCGAAATAAACACCATCGGAAAACTACAGCATGTGAATTTGGTCAGGCTTTGTGGATTTTGTGTAGAGCGGTCTCAAAGGTTACTAGTCTATGAGTATATGTGCAATGGCTCTCTGAATTCCTTCCTATTCTGTAAGTCGGAAGAATTGTCAGGCAAGGTGTTGGACTGGAAGACGCGGTTTGAAATCGCACTGGGCACCGCACGAGGATTAGTTTATCTCCACGAGGAATGCAGAGATCGCATCATTCACTGCGATATTAAGCCTGAAAACATTTTACTAGATGCCTACTTCAGCCCAAAGGTGGCTGATTTTGGGCTGGCAAAACTGGTGGGCAGAGATTTCAGCCGCGTGTTGACCACCACCAGAGGAACCCGAGGGTACTTGGCTCCAGAGTGGATCTCTGGCATTCCCATCACTCCCAAGGCGGACGTTTACAGTTTTGGCATGACATTGCTTGAAATACTCTCTGGCCGAAGAAATCTGGACTTCAACGTGGAACCCAGCAGGTTCTACTTTCCTACATGGGCGTCAACTCAGATTCAGAAGGAAAACATAATTGATGTAGTGGATACAAGAATTGCAGACAACGCAGATATTGATGAGGTCCGAAGGGCAGCTGTAGTAGGCGGATTGTGCATTCAAGAGGATGAGAATAGGAGGCCCACCATGGGTGAAGTAATCAAGATATTGGAAGGGACGATGGAGCCTCCTGCGCCACAAATGCCGAGGTATTTGGAAGTACTGCTGGAACAGGAAAACAGCGATAGCTTCGTTTAACGTGGCTGTATTTGTCCTACAGTTATGGCCTAGTAGTACCCCGAGGCTTGGCTAAACGATGTGGCACAGGTTTGAACCTAGCTTGGTTCCCCCAAAATTATAACGTCTCAAAGTGTGGTCTAAATTAAGTATTATATGATAAGGATGTCACCTGCCAAGTCTTTATTGGTTTAGGATAGATAAAAATTTGTTATTAAATGTTTTGTAAAAAATAAATTTATTAAAATAATTTATGGAATTTTTTTAAAGAAACAATTGATATAAAGTCATAGTTATTTTTATGAACATCAACAACAATAAGAATTTATTGAGGATTATTTAGATTCGAACAAAAGAACTAGAAATATTTATACTTTTCTAAAGTTAAAAAACTACATAAATGTTAAGTATATTTGTTTGTATTGAATTACAAATGATAGAAAAGAAATTAATAAATGATGAAAAGTTGGAAAAAAAATTTCGTCAATAATTTCATCTTCTACGATATTTCGATAAATTAACATGTCAAAGGTGAAGAAGAAGAAATGCATTAAAAAAGTAAATCATGAATTTGACACAACTAAAAAAATGTGATATTTGTCTATAACATTATTACTAATTAATGGCTTCAATATAAAATTCGTTAGTGCTTCCTTGTAGAATAACACCAACATAATTGTAATCCATTTTGAAGAGAAGGACACATGACTTAACTTGAGCCATTGTCTCTTTGACACGATGAAATGATTTTTTCTTTCCATTAAATAGGGTAAGACCAAAACCAACTATTAAGCTGTGAAGCATCCTAATTTGAATAAATTTTTGGATTTGACTGGAGGTTGGTCAATTCATCTCAATTGATAGTTAGCAATAAAGATATTTCAAGCTCGTTAAAATTAAAAACTATACAAATGTCCGGGTTGTTAAAATAAAAAACTATATAAAGGTCGAATATCTTTGCTTATATTAATCACTTGTCAATGGTACCCTCATTTAATTGAAGAAGGAAAAATGCATTTTTGGTCTATAACATTATTACTAGTTAAAAGAAATTCATTTTTTGTCTATAACATTATTACTAATTAATAACTCCAATCTAAAATTAGTTAATGCTTTGTTATAATATCCATCTTGAAGAGAAGGAAGCATGACTTGACTTAGAGCCATTTTCTCTCTCTTACATGGTAGAATGGGTTTCACTTTTCATTAATAAGGTAAGATGAAAACCAAAAATTAAGCCTTGAAATATCTTAGAATAAATTTATGGATTGAGTGGACACTGATCAATTCATGTTGATTGATAGTTAACAATGGAATAGTTGGTCGAGGAGCAACATGAATATATACAAAATCCATACTCCAACTAGGAGGGAGAGACTTTAACCATACATGAAATGCATATAAATTTAGCCGTTGATTTGGAGAGACCCCATTTTTGACCATACAATATTTGAAAGAATGCCAATGCCTTGCAAAGGAGTAAGTCCTTTGACATCTTTTGATTAGATGAAGCTGTAATTACCCATCTTAGTGACTCAAAAGCATGGCTCTATAAGAGAGCTGAATTCTATTAGAAGTATAAAAATACATTGTTTTGCAATAAAAAATTATACTTTTTCTTACTAACATTTAAGTTCCTCTAAAAATATAATGAGTTTTAATCGACTCAAAAGCATGGCTCTATAAGAGCGCTGAATTCTATTAGAAGTATAAAAATGCATTGTTTTGCAATAAAAAATTATTCTTTTTTTTACTAACATTTAAGTTCCTCTAAAAATATAATGAGTTTTAATTGGATTAAAATTTAAGAGAGATATATTAGATAAAAAATTTGGATTGAATCAAGGTAGCTTAAGACTAATATCCTTCACATTTAAAAAATAATTTTAAGAATATTTAGGTTGTAAAATAAAAATTTTATCTTTTTTCTCATTTTTTAGAGAATTGACACAATAGAGTGTGATATTATAACTCTCATTTTCTAATAATAGTGTTATACAATTTATATTATTAATAAAAAATAATTTTCAATAGAAAAAAAAAATTGATTGTTTTTCTTTCGAAATTATTAGAATTTAACTACCACCTCGATATTATCAAAATCCAATTTTAGTTCTTTAACATATTAATAAACATGCTTCTTTAAGTGGCACCAAATTCGATTTTTTATTATTATGGCTTTCATTTTTTGTGAAAATTAGCTTATGGTGAACCAAATATAATTTCAATAGAAGTTACTTTATAAAAAAATTGGATGAAGAAATAGCTGTTTAGGAACATGGATGGGATTAAGTTATAATTTTACTCTTTAATTCATAAATTAGATACTGATTTGAACTTAGGTAAAATACCTATAAAAAAATAACAATCTTTACATCACAACCAGCATGACTGAAACCACCATAGAAAATAAGCATCATCAATGAAAGAAATTAGACAAATAATAGTATAGTTCATAAGATAACATTACCTTGATTATGATGGTAAAACCCACATTAAAGGTGAGATCCTCCTTGTTTCAGTTGCATGTGTGTGGAGAGGGTAAAAGATGGGTGACACTATAATCCGATTTGCTAGTCAACAATTGGTATAGAGTATAATGGAAAAATTAGAGCTTTTATTTGACAATGCTAGCACGAGTGTCAATAATCAATTTGAGATATACAAATGATTCTATAACTTAGCCACATATCTTCTATAGTTTTGATAAATTACAAGAATAAAATTCTTTTACATCTAAGAATTACAAAATTGATTGAAGATAAAACATGAAACAATATCAAATTAGAAATTCAAATGCAAAGAAATATAAATTGAATAAAAATAGCAACTGCAATAATAATTCGCATATTTGCATAATTGAAATTACAACATGTGTGGGTGTGTTTGCATATTTGTAGAAGCCAGAAATTTAGTTACGACCAGTCCAACTTAAATTACGGCCAGTCAAATTTATTACAAGGCTTTGAATAGGTTATAAAATATTTGTATTTTGTCCTACCACATAATGGCAGAGCTTTCCTTCTCGCTTTTAATGGACAAGAAAACATGACATTTTAAAAGAGCATTTATTTTGTATTTGCTTAATGAGAAATTACAATTTATTTTGATTGATAAAGTAAAATATTTTAAAATTGATAGGTATGTAGAGTTTTCACATGACATTTTTAGGATCTCATTTAAAATTATATTTATATTATTTTTTCTTTCATAATTAAGATTGAGCTATTTTATTTTAGCATGTGTTGAAAAACAAAAATAAAATAATAATGATTGATTATTTGATTAAATACATTTTTTTAATATTGTGTGAGAGTTTTTCTATTCAATGTTTCAAATCAACATCCATAATATATCATTAGGAGAAAATAAGAGATCACAGATAATAGATCACGGATGTTGATCTGAAATGTCGAGCAAAAAAAGCTCTCACACAGTATTCAAAAAAAATATTCAATCAAACCTTTATGAACTATAAAAGCATCGAATCTCTAATGATTCATTATATTTTAAATTTGCTTACTCAAAATGAAACTTAAGTAATGACAACAAATAATCAAAAAGATCAAGGATGATGGATTTAGAAAGTATCCATGCATACTACCAAGAAGATTAACTACATCTTCTAAGATATCTCGAACCATGGCAAAAGTAATAGCTAAATGATAAAGAGGGAAATAGGAGCATTTAATTTTGAGCATTAAATACATTAAAGCATCTCAACTTTAAAGACGATTCAGGTCCAAAACATGTAACTCACATTTTTAAAATTTATTCATATTCATCTACTTATTCTATACTTTTTCATATAATGATTAATGTTATTAAAAATAAATACTATTTTAGTTCTCAAATCCATAATATAAAGAAATAAATTATATTTCCGATCTTTAATTCAGTATATCACCTATAACTCAAGTGTGTAATAGGGGGAGAAGGGGAGGGGGATCCTATCACCCTGCATAGTGTTACAGGTAATCTGCCATTATTTCTATTTATATTAAAAAGGAAACAAGAAAAAAAAAATCCATTAACCAAACATAAAGTTTGTGAAATTTTAGAAGTGTGCGGATTACAGAATCAATTTGTGATCCCTTGAATAAACTTAATTTTTATTTTATTTTTTAATATTAATGCAAATAGGCATAGAAATAACTACACAATATATGTGCCATATAAAGGCTACGCCATTACTACGAGGAATAACCCTCCTCGGAGCATATATATCGCTATTATTTTCTGAATGGGCTTGTGCCCCAAATACTTTAGTAGGCCTTACATCTAAGCCTTCGCCCCAAACCCATAGTTACAAAATGATATCTAACATATAAGTAGAGAGAATGAAAACAAAAATGATAGAAAATTATTATCTGCATAAACAATTAAAAGAGATATATTGTAAACAAAACCCTGCAAAATCCGTAAAATTTATAGTAAATATTTAAAAAAAAATATTTAAAAAGAAATTAATCACCGTACCAGATAATGTTGAGTCACATAGTAATATAGCACAGGGTCTGCAAGAGTCCTAACTGTTACAAAACCTCTAGGAATGTGAAGACGCTACTCTTTCAACTACTCCGTTGACAAAATATCAATAAGAAAAATAAATATTTTAGGTATGCCCACAATGATATCACTTTTATGCAAACTGCAAGGCTTATTTTCCTCTATAATAATCCATGAACTCAATGTAAGCCGAGGATAAATATTTCTACACCTTTGGAAAATATTACAGGGCCTCGACTGATATCATTGTCACGTTTTAATCTCCCTACCAAAAAGTACAAGTGTTCAAAAAGTTCTTGAAGAAAAATTACTGGTTAAAAATGTCAAAATTAATAATAAATATTTATTTTCAAAATTGTATAGCATACTAAAAGGAAATTTAAAAGTTCTATTTTATTTTAAAAATGTCAAAATGTATTGTCAAATGTACAGTCTACATATACATCAAAGCATACTGACATGCATCTAGGTGAGCTTCAGTGTTAAAAGAGCCCATTGTAAAGTTTGTACGGAGGAACCTATGGTGCCCTCGAGTGCACTCAATGTGGGTTTTTCCTTTACACGGGTGTAGATCCTCAATCCTTGCCTAAGCTTTCATCCTACTTATTTATATTCACATTCAATTCAAAAATCATTAAATTTTTTGAGCCCTGCACCTTCTCAATACATTTATTCTCATTTCTAGTAATATTGATAAACATTGATCATAACGTCAACACTTGGACCCTTAATAACATGTTCACGATTTCAACTAATCAAAACATAGATAAATAAGATTTTTCATAATTTTTGTTAACAAATGCATTAATTAACTATTTCAATTCACAAGAAATAATGAATTTTGAGTGGTGAAAAAAGCACAATGTAATCACAAGTTAAAGCCAACCGATTCCTTAGTATAACCTTTAGGGATAATAAACATATGTTAGACATTATGGGAATATAAAGTAGCATCATGTTCCCACCATTTGTTAGGATGCAATGTTAGACATTATGGGAATATAAAGTAGCATGATGTTCCCACCATTTGTTAGGATGTAATTTTAGACAATATGGGAATATAAACTAGCATGACGTTGTTGCCATTTGTTAGGATGCAAGAGAAGGAATGATCTTTTTATTTGGTTCACATAAATGGAGATTAAAGAACATTATCCATTCTTATACACATTTTAAAATTTTAATTTCTTATTAGTCCTGAAGGGTATACTAAGGAATTGGTTTAATTTAACTTCTGAATAAGTTATGTCTTATCCACCAATCAAAATTTACTATTTTTTGTGTATTTAAAGATTTATAGTTTTCCAAAATTTAAATTTTGTATTTGTTAAATTTTTTTGAAAAAGGGCATTTATTTGTATTTTTATTGGCTAAAATTACAGACAAATTATTAAGGGGCATAGTGTTGACATCATGAACAATGTTTGTTATCATCACTGGGAATAAGAGCAAATGTGTTGTTAGGGTGCATGGTTCAAATCATTCGTTGATTTTCAAATAAAATGATAATATAAAAAATTAGGCCAAAACTTAGGTGAGGGTTAATTTTAATTACGCTGATTTCATTCATTTTTATCATTGGTCTCAATGACTAACATTTCACACACCTGCCACTCTATGATTATTATCAATTTGTCTCATTTAAACAATTCATGTCTAAGTTGTTGGTGTAGGTGGATCAAATCATCAATCTAAAATAGCATTTACGAGCCTAATCAATGAACTTAAAACCCGCAAAAAACTGGCGACTAAAATAATCCACGCACAACAAGATCATTAAAATAGGAGAGAGCCTAAATATGATGGCATCACATATATACTAATGTATACTTGTTGAATATATAACATTAATTATTAGTGAGTATACAAATCCTTTATTTATATACATTTTGTTATTGGTGAAATCATTTATCTTATTTTCTTGCTCTTACATCATTTGGATGTTTCCCAAATCAGTTTTAATGTTATAAGCGGATTCTTAAAGACAAAATTGAAGAGATTAGGAAGACGTCTAAAGAGATTCAACAAACACTATTATCAAAAATATACATGCATGATAGGGATATTAATAGGTAGATGTATTTATTGTTATTTTATTATTGTAATGTGATCTTGGCTTCGTATTTGGTTTTCTCACTACATATTATTTTATTCAAATTAATTATATGCTTTTGAACACCCATTGAAACTTGTGTTATTTTTTTAGTTTAATTCTAAAAATGGGAGGATTTAAGGCTTGAAACATGGTTTAAGGCCTTTTTTTAATCACATATCATTGAGTAATCCACATTGAATCTAATTTAGATAATATTTGCTTTGACACCAGTTAAGCCTCTATAAAATGAACATAGTGGTCATATTAATTATCTATAATAGTATATATTCATTGAGCATTTATTTTTGCTTAATGCAAATTTTGAATGAAGCTAAAAAATATCTTTATCAGAGTAGAAATGAATTTAGTTGTGGAGGAAGCATTTTGATTTTTATGTCAACTACCAAATATCCTTTAATTACAGTGTGATCTTAACTGTACCTTATAAATTATTAAAGTTTATTTTTCTAAATTTGACATATTTATAGGACTCAATATAAGAGGTCCTTATGGTGTTGTTGTCCATCGTGGGAACTATCACTCAAAATCACATGAAGCCTTCTTTTTTCATGTAGAAGGCATCAAAGTGAAATGCTTATTTCTTGCATCAATACACAATCTAAATTTTGTTGTCTTTTTTCAACCATAGGTATAAATTTATTTTCACTTTGAATTAATAGTTCCTAGTAATCTCTATAGAAGACACATTTTTTCCCCTATGTTGTACTCTTAAGCATCAAGGGAAACCCAGGGTGCACCCATTCCATCATTTTCCCTCATTTACTTTTGAAGAATGTAAATATTATTTTTTTTGGATTTATATAAATTAAAAATGAAGAGCACTATTTTTTCACATTCAGACTGGATAATAATCTTATTTTTGTTACAATGAATTAGACTAGGGTCTATTATTTGTGTTTAGGTTATGATTGATTTCAGGAAAATTTTTAGATTCACCCCTTAAGGGTCATAATGAAAACCTATGATAAGAAAGATAAGTCATTTTGAGACACACTCTTGAGTTTTATCAAGGAGGTTCCACTATTATACTAGTCATATGATAGATGGCATAAAACTTTGGTTGTAAATGTTGGTGACTCTAGAGCAATTTTGTGCCAAAGATGAAGAGATATTTAGTTCTTTGTCAACCACGAGCCTAGTACTAAGTGTACAATAATTAAGTATATGGGTGGCTTTGTCTTACATATTCTAAGTGGTTTTATTTATTTAAATGTAATGAAAATCATTTTTTTTTATTGAATAATGGCATTAGAGTGTAAGAAAATAGAAAATTTATTTGAATATCTTATTAATATGGGTTTTTCATGTTCCCAAAGAAATCAAAACTATTGGCATTGTATCAATATGGGGTATTTAAAAATTTCAAAAGGTGGTCTTTTCATTGTAGTTTATGGTTGGTAACATTAAGCTTCATCTAAAACTATGGCAATGTTACTACTTGAATCACAATATTATAAATAAACATTGTCATTGTGGGGGATGTTTTCAATGTTAATGGTGAATTTATCACTTCTATATATTTTTGAGATAGGAGTCTCAAATAGCATTTACATTCAAATCTTGATTTGAATTAATGTGACATTGATTCAAAAACAAAGTTTAGTTCTAGCCGGTGATGGTTTATGGAAGGTTAATTCTCTTGGATTAGATTATTCTATTATATTCTTGGATAATTTATCAAGAGATTAAATTATTTATTCTCTATTTTTTAACATAGTTTTTATTCTATATAAGTAATGGATAATTAGGAGGCCATCAATTGTGTTAGCAAAATCAAGGATTCACAAATGGTAGAAAAGCAATTAACTTTAGAATACCTAAAATGAGAAAGCAAGAATGATGTATCTTGTATTATAGTGAAGTTAAAATAATTGCATATCCATGGAAGAGGTTGAGAAGTTATAATTTATCATTGTTTATTGATAAATATGTTTTCAATGAATGTCAAGGTGTTTTATCTATAGAGACATTTTATTAGATTGTATACTATTGATCTATTTAATCCATGAGCTAAAATAGATGGTTTTGGGCTTAAATTTGAATGTTGTGTTTTTGAGCCATGTATTTATACTTGGATTACACTTTACATGAACCAAGGATAAAACCAACAACCATATGACCAATAAAATAACCACTTTGTAATCAAACAATGTAGTGAGATATGAATGCCAAAGATTTTCAATATATACACAAAATATATCTCTTCCTTTTACTAAGGTTTTAGATTTATTCATATCTCAATTTATTACTAACACTGGGTGAAGTTGTTTCAAGGCTTAATTATGTAGTAGTTTATTAGGGTAAAGTAGTTTTTATATATTTAAGGTTAATGGAAGTGTTCTAAGAACACATGTATTTCATGGCATTTTTCTAATAAGTCTTATTATCAATTAAATTTACACCTTTTGGAAGGTAATTCAAGCCTTTCAAATTTGATGTAACATGGTAAAACCTCAAATTTGTGGGTACCCTATTGGATAGATGAATCTCTAGGTTAAAGGGCTAGCTCCCCTTGATGGATCACTTAGGCTCAAACACTAATCTACCACTTGCTAGGAGAAGGGAAAGAAACCTACTATAATGTAGGTGATATGCCAAATATGATTTTACCAATACCAACCATATAAAAATGGAGTTCAAACAAGAAACTAACCTTCAAATGACACTACTCCAAATCTGACTCTCTACATCAATATTTTTGATGAGGGTTGTGAAGAGATCTTGAGCTAGGAGGACTAGTCAAGAGGTTATGACATGACACTATTGAAAATTCTACTCACTAAACACTTGCACCTCACTTAGAAACTTCAATAGACCTATAAAAAGGATTTAAAATTGAACATGAATGATAAAAAAGGAGAAGCATGCCAAGGAATCAAGACTATCACTTAACAAGATAAAATAGTCAATCATGCAGATTAAAAATAATCCATGGAGAAGGTAAAATTAAACTATTCTCACTGATCAAAGGTTAAAAATGGGTAGGGATTTTCCATGTGCAAGTGGAGGATCAAAATTAGCCTATCAAGGCTTAATATATAGAGAAATATGAGAGAAGAAGGAGAAAGGCATGTGTGTGTGCGTGTGTGTGTGTGTGTGTGTGTGAGAGAGAGAGAGAGAGAGAGAGAGAGAGAGAGAGAGAGAGAGAGAGAGAGAGAGAGAGAGAGAGAGAGAGAGAGAGAGAGAGAGAGAGAGAGAGAGAGAGAGAGAGAGAGAGTTACAATAAGAAAGAAATTTTAAACTTCCAAAAAAAATCTTAGAACAAAATTTTACTCTCCTAAATATTCTCTCCTCCAACAAGTGGCATGGAAGTTTGAAACTTGGCTTGACACCCTGCATTTACTCTTCAAAATTACCCATTCTTTAGCTTGTGAGAGGACAAACGGAAATATTAACCATCAGGTCATTTTGAGTTACATCCTTTCTCTAATTTTTACACCTTTAAACTGATCTCTAAAGGTTACATTTGACACATCACTTCATTTTCTTGTAAGGTGTCTTGAAGTCTCTTCATCTCACTAGGCCAATCTTACTTACAAGTGTCAAAACTTGATTTCATATTATCAAATTCATTTTTTCTCCATTAAAATCCTATTGAAATCATATCAAACCTTAAAATATCATTTTTATGTCTCCAATTATCCCCAAGAACTCATTCTATGCCAAAAGCTCTCATTTGGCCTAATTCCTTATAGCCCTAAAAACATGTAAACCTCCTTGTGTAGAATAGTGTATGGATGTTAATGACAAAATAAGGGAATATTTGATGACATAGTATGGATTTACAACTCCATGCCAAGTTTTAAGTCTAGAATCTGAGT
This sequence comes from Torreya grandis, assembly GCA_037957365.1. Lineage (NCBI taxonomy): Eukaryota > Viridiplantae > Streptophyta > Pinopsida > Cupressales > Taxaceae > Torreya > Torreya grandis. The sequence goes on along the minus strand of JARHVA010001380.1, from coordinate 2,239,755 downwards.
GGAACTATTCTTTTTATCCTATTCTCTCTCCTCAATTAGGTGTCAATTAGGCCTTCTTGCATGGAGCCTAATTTTCTACTCCAAATATCTCCCAAACATGTGAAACCACCTAAAAGTGTGTTAATCACTTTCCCTAGCCTACCACCAACCTTTATATAAAATTTGAGGCTCTGAGACCGTGTGAAAGTGTATTAATCATGAAATGGCCTTGAAACCTAGTCTCATTTTAAGCCTATTTGAGATTGCCTTAAAAAATTAGCTTTGTTTGATCACTTTCAAAATGTACAATAAGGATTTATTATATTTTAAAGATGAAAAACATTTCGTGTGATCTCTCCCAATAGTTTTTAAGTTTCCAACCTTTTAAAACCTGACAAAACACCAAAAATAAGTCACCCTCACAAGAGGGCTCCCCCTTCTTCCCCTTATGGCTCCACCACCTATGGTCCTATCTACACCTAATATTTTTACACCTATGATTCCCTCACATATGGACCTTCCCTCACCCATGGATCCATCTCCAGCAGTGAATCCTTTACCTATGGTTAATTCTCCATCGATGACCCCTTCATCCCCTATAGAATCCACTCCCATGCATTCCCCTGAGCATCCCCTACATGATAAAACTCATCAGTATGATCATTTGGGAATTATTGAATATTATGTCAAAGAGATTTGATGCAATGTATTTCCTCAGCTTTCCCTAAAGATCAATGAGACTTTGGTTGTAGTTTACATCAACTTCATAAAGACTTATAATATGGGATGAATAATGTATGTGGACAAATATATCAGTACTTATGAACACAAGCATGGTGTTCTTACATTCATTTTCTCATTTTGGTTGGATGTGTGATCCAAATTTTCATTTATATATTTTTATATCATTCAACATTGTGTCAAATTCTTATCTATATTACATGGTGACTTTTATTTTGCATTAAATGTTGCTTATGATGTCATTATTTTTCTTATGTTCTCTTACGGATTGTTTTTCATAAATTACAAACTTTCTCTTCCTGAGTTCATTTCTATGGTTATCTTGTTCATTCTCATGATTGTGGGTTATCTTATCTCTATAAACATGGATAATTATTATTGTGAATTGGTTATACAATCCTTGCTCCCTTTAGTCATCGTTGATTTTACGATGTGATCAATTAGAATTTTTTTTATATCATTACTATCTCTTTTTACAGATCCAATTTCGATATCCCATTCTCCCCTTTTATTCCATTTTGAAAACTAAGCATACACATGGTCAAGACTTGAGATAACATGTTGGTTCATCATTAAGACTAAGTGTTCTAGTTAGTCATATCTTTGGATACTTAACTTCCTTTATCCAAAGTGTAAATCTCTTTTGTGTGTATCACTCTATCTCTCATCATTGGTCATTCCAAGTTTGTATGGAGTGGGAATATTAAAATCCATAAAATATTCAAAATCCAAAACATTTAAAAGGCAATGATCTAAAAGGCAACATTCAAAAAATTCAAAAGTCAAATCACACTAAAAAACATGATTTTAAGCACAACTTCTTTCTCTAATCAAATCTCAAATTCCATAGTTGGACTCATGATAGAGTTGAGGTACATTTGGGTGTAGTAGGCCAATAGATTAAAAAAGGAGGATAAAAAAATATTTTAGTGCTACCTACTTTCTCATGTAAGTACCCAATTTTCACAGTAGACCAAAGACTCTGTAAAGGGTCATGAGGAATAGGGAACCTGGATAGTAGGTACATTTTAATTTTCTTATTCAAAACCTCCAACATCAGTTGATCTTAGTACCACACTTATTTTCCTACACAACTTTGTACCTGTATCAAATAGGTATCCTCTATATATTGATGGTCACTAGTCACTTAGTGTCTTCTCATGTCCTTAGTGTGCCTCTTGACTCCTAAGATCTTACAAGACACCTAATTTATGTTTCTTACATTAACTTTTTCATTCCCTTTAATTTTAATAGATCCTATTTACAAATATTTTTATGTTCATTGATTACTCCTCTAAGGATTCCATTTGTGAATTATAATGTAAGACCATGAATAGGACCTAGCCTTCCTCATAAACTACCAAAATTTTGACATTTATCAATCCAAACATCCCCTTTTACCATATTTTCACATTTTTTCTACCTCATTGATTTTTCTTTTGTCAGTTTTAGTGTAAGACCATGGATAGGACCTGGCCTTCCTCACAAAATTTTCTAATACCCAAGTAATAAAAAAATTACATGTGTCAAATATGAGATAAGATGTGATTGATTATGAGTTTGACATCATTTTCATGCTTCCCATCTTGATTTAGTATGTTTTATGCTTACTTCATTAATATTTCACTTTTATCTTCTTATTTTTTGATTGCATGTTACAATCCAACCATTTTTATTAAGTTTTTCATACTTCCAAACTTGAATTAGTGTGATTGATTTAAAACCATCTTTGCCAATTTTGTTTCTCTTTTATGCTTCCCAACATGATTTAGTATGATTAATTGAATTAACTGATTTGTTTTAATAACATTATTATTTCACGTGTTTTCCATTTTATTTTATTATTTTCATACTTCCTAATGTGGTTTATTGAGATTTTACTTGTTTTCATTTTAGTTCCAATCTTTTTCATGGTTTAAAAACATTTTTACCCTTTGTTTACCACTTTTTGGTTTTATTATACTAAGTCATCTTTTGTTATTACACATTTCCCATCATGAAATAGTGTGTAGTGCATTTATTTTTTTATTAATTATACTTTTCCAATTCTTTTTTGCCTATTTTTAACCATGCATGTGTACAAAAAAAGAAAAATACATGTGCTAGAAAGAAATATATCCATGTATCCACAAACAAAACCAAAATAACACCCATAAGATCAACATCCAACTATCAAAACATAATATCTCTCTATATATCATGTGCTTTTAATACAAAAAGTACAAATATACATCACTCCATCTTTATGGCTGGGCCCCATCATGTCTATCTCATGGCCTAGCCATGCTACCCATATATTCCTCAAACTATCCCCTTTGAATAGTGCATTGTAATAAGGGTCTCCAAGATCTTAGACCTACTACCTATTCCTATAGGTTGGTCACATGTGCATGTACCTATCCTAACTAGATAGTGGTAGCCATATGCGCATGTCTCTCTTAATCCAAGGCTTGTCAAGACTACACCTCTCTTAATCCCACCCCTGTCAATGGCTGTAGCCCATCTCCACTAGGTATGGGAGTCTGAACTATCCTAGAAAGTAAACCATTGGATGTGACTCTACCCACCAAGTGTATTGGCCCATGATCCACACTTGTGCTAACCCTGATGCCATAATCACCCAACTCAAACAAATAATTGCAATGTATGCATAATGGTGCCACATAATCTCTCCTCATGTGACCATATCAACATTGACATGTGGGCCATAGACTATGCCACCTGATCCTGTCTCCACCTCGTAACTTGAGGTAGCTAATCATCGACCACATGAGAGAACTAAGTTGGATGATACATTAGGAACTTCTCATTTATCTAGGGAATCAGTAGTACCACTAGTCCCATGGTCTTCCACCCTCTGGATAACATCCCATACATATCATGTATGAGTTAAACACAAATGATAGAACCCAATTCCTAAAGTGCCCCCTAATCCAATATAAACTGACACAAGGCTATCACATATAGTGGTACCTTTCCATCCAAATTGTGATACAACATTCATGCTGTCCCAAGTTTTATCATAGCCATTTAGATGTCTAAAATATATGTAATATAAACATAAAACAAACTCACCCTCAATCTTGGGTAAATCCTATCCAAACATGCCATCCATCAAGCTAGTGCTCATCTCTCCTCTTAGTCATTTGGTGTCCTTGTGATCATTGGTGTCCCCCTATAGGATGCCCAAGTAACACATGGACATTATCCAAAGTGATACCAACCTACATGGTATCCCCATCTACCACCCATCTAAATGTGTTGGTCAAATTCTCCCAGGTTCCCAGAAATATGACCATAAGATCAACACTAAGTGGGATACGCCACATCTCCATAATTCCTTCTAAGCCCAACACAACCAATCTAGATTTGTCTATATCTATCAAGTGCTCTTGTAGATTAGGTAGTCATGATGCATCCATTAATCACCAAACTCTCTAATGTCTCTATAGAAATCAAACAATAAAATAAGTATTAGATTTCCATATCACTCATAATCAAAATACATTAGTTCTAAATTCATGAAAATAAAATAATTTTACTTTAATTTATTCTTTTTTTTACCAATTTGACATATTTTTAAACTACATTGGCCCTTTCAGTACTAAGTCAGCTACCCTGTGGCTTAACAGTACTATATCAGCCATCTTTTTCATTTCATTACTATATTGGCCATTTAGAAAATAACTAGGTCAACCGTATAGTACTAAGTCAGCCACCTTGGACTTAAAAAAACTAAATCATCCTTCTTTTATCTTAGCAGTACTATATCAACCACTTAGAAAACATTCTAAGTTGGCCATATAGTACTATGTTGACCTATTTCCTCAACCACCTAAGTCGGCCATGTAATACTAAGTTAGCCCATTAAAATTCTTGTCTTCTACCAACTAAGTTGACCCAATTGACCTTGTTCTTTCATTAAAATGAATTTTTGACCAATTGTCATAAATTCTTTAGGTATTTATTGCTTTGACCCCTTCTTTCCTAGTATCTCATTTAACCCCTAGTGTCCCTAATAATTTCCTAGGGTTCATTCTGGTCTCTATATTTTTCATGATTTTCAAATTTCTATAAAACCCTCAATTTCAAATAAAAACTTTCAAAAATTTGAAAATATTTGCTCACCTGTGCTACACTCATTGTAGCTTCTATACGTCATCCCTATCTCAACTATCATCTCCTAGCCATCTTGGCTCTCTAGGCTCTCATTATGTCTCTCAAAGCTCTATTTTTCTCAAAATAAAAAATAATAGAAAATTAATTCTTTTTTACCCTATATATATTTACTATTCAAAATTATTTACCTTTCAAAAATTTACCATTAGATTAGTTGTTTTAATCATATCTTTATTTCTACTAATTCTTTTTCCAAATTGTAAAATGTTTTGGAATCTTGAAGTTGTAGAGAATATTTCTAGCTATTATATGTCTATGCTACAATTTTTTTTATTTTTTTATTTTTATTTTTTCTCTAATCTCTACAGGTTCACCTAAGGTTCCTCACATTGGATGCCTTCACATCTTTCACATCTTCTTTATGTAGAACATTAAGGTAAGTAAAGGTATGTTTTTTTCAATTTTGTCCTTTTATTTATCTCATTTGATCCTTACTGCACCTTACTTGGTATCAACATTATGTGTCATCATGTTCTTTTCCTAAATCACATCCCCTATTACACTTACATGACACATGATGAGATTTGAGTGGGACATATGTATACACAAAATATTTTCAAGCTGTAATCAATTACTAGCATTCTTTATCTTGTAGGAACCCATCAAGTCTCAATCTCTTTGAGTGCATACTCTAAGGGGTGCACCAAGAAAGGGGTGGGTAGAACATTGGTGCTTCATAGGATTGTTATCCCTTTCGTCACTTATTATCTACACACTTCTCTCCTAAAAACCATTCCCCTAAGTTTTGCCTCCTATTTTGCACACTCATCTAGTCTTTTTTCCACCTTTATTATCCCTTTTCCTAACCCAAACCCCTTTTTGATAATTTACATGAATATGTCAGCTATGTCGACCTTATATTTTTATTGACAAAACTTAGTAAGGGTCTAGGTTGGCCCCTAACTAACCTAGTGAGTTTTTATCAATTATGATACTAGGTCAACTGGGTCAACCTTATCGATCAAAACTTTTAGAAGGGTTTAGGGTTAGATTCAATTATAAAAACATAATCATTCACCATTTCTAAAAGAAGTAAGATATATTATGCATATGCTTATCCACCAATTTACTTGAAGAGCAAGCATAGGGTTTCATACTTTCTTTAGAGATATAGATCTTATCTTATAGAGAAGCCTTTCAGATGCATTGATAGGTTATGTAGCCTAGATCTATTATGTCTTAGATCGACACAATGTTATTTTAATCTAACACCCAAAGATCTCCCAGTTTCACCAATGTAAACTTTCCCACATGAACCCACAGGAGCACCAACCCCTTACAAATATTTGTGAGCACCAACCCCTCTTGTGTATAAAACACAACTATCTCTCAGTGGTGCTTAATCAACAAATGATAGAACTCAACAATATCTCCTGATTTTCTCTCCTCTTTTCTTGTATACAAAAATTACAAACCATGCACTCTTTTGCATATAACAAATGGCTTCTCAAGCCCTTATTTATAGCTTTCCAAATGACCTTTGACATTCACCCTTTATGACCCTTCAATCCTCATGGAAAATGGTGCCAAACTTGCATGATCCTTTATATCCTTGAATTTGAAAAGTCACATGGTGACCCTTCATAAGCAAATGCATCCTTTCCTCTTTTTTCTTTATCTTGGTGACTTTTTGAATTCTTTAAGGTGACTCTTCATAGAAAAATGTGCCATACCCTCTTTTGTCTTCACTTGGTGACTCTTGAAATTCCCCAAGATGACTCTTCATGGGAAAATGCATCTCATTCCTCTTTTGTCTTTACCCTGTGACTCTTTGACTTCTCCATGGGCCCTCTTTTGACTTTTATGCAAATAAAAATATATTCATTAATATTAAATAAATATCAACACACATTAGCCAGGATATGAATATTAAAAACACCATTAAATGCTTTGTGGTCTTTATCACCACTAATGCTAGACCTATGACATCAATGCCAATATTTCCAACAATCTCCCCCTTTGTCCTTGATGGCAACTGCAAATTGAAATTGCCACATCCTAAAACCTATACATACTCCCAACTAAAAAACATATTGTAACTCCCCCTTACTATTGTAACTTGTAAATGTTCCATGTACCTATTTTTTCACCTGTACCTATTTCTATTCTTCTCTCCCTTTGACATCAATGTTAAAGGCCTATCCTAGAGCTAACACTTATTTCCCCCTCAACTGATGTTGATCCTCAATGGTAGGAAGTAAAAGAAATTACTCCCAGCTTCTCTCGCAGATACTCAAATGTGTCTTTTGGTAGTGCCTTTTGGAAAATATCTATAATCTACTTTGTAGTAATAATATATTCCATCTTAACTTGTTGATCTACAACCTACTCTCTCAAGAATTGATATTTGATAGGAATATGTTTTGTTATTAAATGCATCACTAGATTCTTAGAAATATTAATAGCACTTGTGTTATCACAAAATATAGAAATAGGTTCATCATATTTTACCTTGATATCTTCCAAAGGTTGCTTCATCTAAAGTAATTGAGTACAACACAATACCACTGCAATATATTATGCTTCAGCTGTAGAAAGTGATACTAAATTTTGATTTTTTACTTAGCCATGTTACTAAGCTATCACCGAGGAAGAAAGCTCCTCCACTTGTACTCTTTTGGTCATCCAAGCAACCTACCCAATCTGAATCTATATAAGCAACTAAAGTGAAATATCTACATGTGGGGTACCACAATCCATAATCCAATGTCCCCTTGATATATTTGAATATTCTCTTCACCAACTAAACATGACTCTCCTTTGGGTCTGCTTGATATCTTTAAACCATGCCTACTACATTCATAATGTTTGGCCTTGATGTTATCAAATATAAAAGACTACCAATCATAGATTTATACAAAGATTGATTTGTAATGGGTGAATCTTCATCCTTACTCACCTTGTTCCCTGTACCCATCAATGTACCAACTAGTGCACAATCCTCAAAAGTAAACTTTTTCAACATTTATTTGGTATATTTAATTTGAGATATAAAAATTCCTTTATCTCACTAAAAAATTTACAACCCTAAGAAAAATGACAATTCTCCAAGCATAGACATCTCAAATTCTTTTTGAATATTGTCATAAAATTCTTTTGTCATCTTTTCAATGTTACCTCCAAATATTATGTCATCAACATATACCACAACAATCAACTGATGCTCACCTTTTGTTTTGATGTAGAGATTACTATCAACAAATCCTCTCTTAAAACCTTGACCTTGCAAGTATTTATCAAGTCTTGCATACCAAGCTCTAGGAGCTTATTTCAATCCATATAGTGATTTCTTCAATATGCATATATGGCTACTATCATTTGAGAGAAGAAACCCTTGTGGCTGCTCAATGTAGACCTCCTCTTCTAGATTCCTATTTAGGAAAGTAAACTTGACATCTATCTGAAACACTTTGAAAAATTTAAACACTGCATATGCAAGAAACATTCTAATAGCCTCTAACCTTGCTATTGGTGAATTTTTTTTTTCAAAATCTATTCCCTCAATCTGAACATATCCTTTACATACTAATCTTGCTTTATTCTTGGTCACTTCTCCATTTTCATTCAACTTATTTGTGTAAACCCATTTTTTTCCTATCACATTGTGATTTTTTATTTTTTGCATTCTCCATCTATGACTTGAACCTGTTATTTGTTGTTGTGGTGTTCTAACACTGAGCCACTATTTATTTATGGTTTAAAATGTAGATTTTTCTCAATATACCCTCGAGCCACTAGCCACACTTCCATGCTTAGACCTTCTACTCTAGCTCTAAAATCATCTTAAATTTCCTTGGACCATTTGAGACTTGAACCTAAGACCTTCAATTTGATTTAGGGCTGCTCTATCATTGAACTAATCTATCCTTTACAATTGACAATGTGATTTGATCTTCCAACAAGCTATCCCAAGGAATAGGCCATCTAAGCATATCTTACATTGACACATAACAACATGCATATATCCTTAAACATTAAAATAGTGCAAGTTTATAAGTTCTATCTTGTAAGTTAGTTTAAGATTAAGGTAGACAAAATGTGCCTTTATTTGAACATAAAAAATTTAGCATTTAGTAGAGTTTATCATGGCATTAAGGAAGAAAAAATTGTTTCCCAATCAGAGGACAATATGTGGGTCTACAACATTATAGCTAATGCAGGTATCTGTTTGGCTTTTGATTTGAGCACTAGGAATCATAATTCATTGAAAATTTACCTCTTATAATAATTAAAAAGTAAAAGTAGTTTTTTCTAGATTGCCCAACGAGGTGCCAATTTTGGTGTGCTAGATGGTCCTATCCTCTCGTGTGGAAGCCAAAGCTGGCATTGCTTTTTCATTTATGTTAAATGTATTAAAATGTCATACTCTTATGTTTTGACATCATGACTTAAGTTTAATAGTAAGCTTGAAATTATAATCCACCTACATAAACTATAATTTTTCATAGATGAATATAGGCAACTAAATTTTTGATTTACACTAATTGTATGGGATTACACTTTGTGGATTCTCCATAGCAAACATGAATCTGGTGATTTGGCAAACTCATTGGTAAGGGGAAAAGGAGGCCTAGGTATTCTTGGTTGTAAAGCTCATGCTCTTTAATAATTGAATGGCCTTTAACCAAAGACAAACATCTCACTTGTATTTTGTCAGCCCTCCACAAATTTCATCCATGCTAAATTTTTTTATATTAGATATACAACACAAGGATTTGATTGTTTAATAGTTGGTGATGGTCAAATATTTAGCTGCACATGTTCAGTGTGTTGGGCCAAGACAAGGTGCCAAAAGTACATTTGAAGATGCCAATCAACTCTCCCTTCTCCTTCAATTGGCAAGCCACTCATATTTTTTAGAGGAAATCATTAAAGATATAGTCAAAAGGTAATTAAACATAAATATATTATACTTCTTATCAGTTCTTTAGTCAACAAATGCTAATAATATATATTTCATTAAAACCCTATTGTTTCGAAACTTCATCACTATAATTTTATTTTAGAATGTAATTTCTTTGTTTGAATATAGCTTTCCATTGCATTTTCCCATACTAATTGTAGATAGGCATACTAGAATCTAATCTGAAATAAAAATAAAAATCAACCATTCAATCTGCCATTATTAACAGTTGAAGAACTAGCAAGCATGGTGCTCACTCAGCCCGTCGTTAAGAAGGATGACGATCAAAACAATGAAGGTATTTATCAATTTATTTTTTCTTTAAAAAATCCATTTTTTGATTTAATTTTTGAAACATCTATAGCACATTACAATCTCCCATGAAAATTCATGTAGACTATTGTAAATATCTATCTAATTTGGCTCGATCTAGCTTGGTATAGCAAAATCTTTTGAAACTCCACAAACCCATATATTAGGGCATAAATTTGTGACATAAATTAATACCCTATTGTAAAAATATAACACCATGTTTAACATAAATGTAATTGCATTAGTGAAATTTCCATATTTTAGGTTTTGGCGTTTCAGATCCAAGCATATACAATTTTAATTTTTAACATGCACACATTTGTATGCAAACAATAATTTCATATCCTCGAGATATTTTTTCTTTCTTTCTTAGGATTATTTTTTCTTACAATTGATTGTAATTGTGCATCAAAAGACTTAGTTTATTTTGAGATAAATTTTCCTTAGTTTGTATTTATTTTTTCTCTCTATGAATGCTAGTTGACAAAGGTCATCTTCCCTCTATAAAGATAAAGTTAGATTTTTAGCCTTTAGGTCACTGCCAAAAATTACAAAGAGATTGTTTTGTATTCACCTTATACTTTTCTCAAATTATGTACTTTGGGTTTTGACCTCATTACTAGGCTTAGTAGTAAACTTAGAGATTTCAAGTCCAGTTACACCTAGGGTACCAAAATTCTCACTTAAAAAAGAAGACTGAAGATCACAACTAAGAAAACCCCAAGAAATCTGAAATGACATAATTTTGTATTACATTATTTCTAAAGTTTTTTTTATTTATAAAAATCTAATGTATAGCTAGATCAATAGCTGGGGCAGATACATCTCTTAGATCAAATAACATTGCCTTATATTAAAAGATAAAAACTAACATAATAACATCAACCTATTTTTATTCCTATTGCTATATCTTTAACTATCCATGTTGGCATGGATGCTATACCAAAATTAGACTGCTTGAGCTAAGACAATCTTATACTAATTGGTCTGATTTTAGATCTTTGTTATCATATTTTTTATTTATAATTCAACATTTATGTACTAAAAATTGAAGTTATGACTGTCTTTCCTCATTTTGGGTATTGGCTATTACATCCAACCTTTAATACACAATGCAATTTGTGTTGTCAAATTATTGATTTAATTTATGTGGTCAATCTTTGTGTTGGTAAGTACTAAAGCTGATCCACAACATTTGTTAGGTTATTGATCTTTAATTTTAATAGGCTCCATATAAATGGTTATAGTTAAGTGTGTTTTGCTTATTTTACATTAGATTACTTCTTCATTTTTAATGGTGCTAATATTTTAGAGAGGGGTTTTATAATAATGATCAACAACACTTTTATTTTTCTTAGGTTTTGGATTTAGATGGATGTAATGTCATTCTTGTAAGATAGGTTTTTACTCTTTAATCTTTCTAATAAGAAATTTATTTTATGTTTGGGTGATGATTACATTTTAATTTTATCTCCTCAAATATTTTTCTATCTTCTTCTTACTTTCTTATGTTGAGAGTTATTTTATATTCATTTCTTCCATATTACACTTGTTATGATAAGGATTGTGACTATTTGTAGAGACGTACTTTGATTTCAAAAATTCCATAGGTTTTTTTGGTCTAATCTATTATTGAGAGTCTAAAATATATTTTATGGCATGGCCATATATCTCTTTGTATTTAAATTTACTTTTTATCTTTTTCTTATCACAATTTTTTTTATTCTAGAGGATTATTGATAAAATCATTTTATTCAAGGTTCTTTTATAATCGATGATCATTATTCTCATCTAATGTGGATGCTGACCCTTTCCCTTCAGTGTTTTACAAAAGTGAGGCTTCTCCATTCTACAAAATTGTGGAATTTATACAATGATCTCTTAACAAACCTATTTAAAGGTTTTATTTCTCTATTTTTTACATTTTTTTATTTTGGCCAATCAATATTATTTTTATTGAGTTACTTTATAAATTTCAAAGTTAGTATGTTAATGGGTTGTATAATTACTCCTCTTTTCTTCTTAATCATACACCCCTCTCTTTCTTTATTTATTCCCTACAAAACTTTAAAGGGCATGGGCCTCAATAGAAATCCACAATTTACCATTAGAAAGATAATAATAATGTTATGACTCTCAAATTCTTCAAAACATGCAAAAATATGGTTTAGAATAAATAAAGAACATAAATATATTTTATAAATTGACATATTTTGAAACAAAAAGATCAAACCTCTATCCATACATATTAATCATAGTAATAGAGTTAAATCATAATAATGTGTCCTAATTTTTAATATAAAGAGCTCATATGCATTTCTAATATCCATTCAAAATATATTTAATTTGAGTAATTAATATTAATCAAATATATATTTTTATATTAGATTTAAAAAGATGAAATGTATATTTTTTTTATAATTTTTTAAAAAATCACAAAATATTTTTTAAGATTTTTTTTTAATAAATTTGTGGGTCTAATAAAATATAATATTATTATTTGATCCAAATATAAAAATTAACAAAAAAAAAAATATAAAAATAAAATAAAATTCAATGAAAATTAACAATAAAATTTTGTTGACAAACTTGTAATGTAATACTAAATATATACCTACACATTTTAAATGTTTTAAGTCAATCAAAAACACACAAAAATATGTGAGAATAAAATAAAATACTCTGCCATTAAAATTTTATTCATAAAATCAAAAATCTCTTTAAAAAAATCACAAACCTATATTCAAACATATAGATTAATACTTATGTTTACACTTTATCATGTAATTATTGAAAATTATATTTTTTTGAAATTAATAAAAAATATTAATTTAAAATATAATATATAAATCAATAAATAAATACTTTGTAATATTATAAAAATTTAATTAAAATTAACTATAAAAATATAATAATCATATCGAGATTAATTAAAAAATAAAAAATTAAATATTTTACTTTTAATGCAATACTAAACTATTGCTAGGAAAAAAATAAGCACATAATTAAATGTACAAATTAACATTTATATGTAGAATATAAAATATTTTGAACATTAAAAAATTATAAATCTTAAAAATATTGTCATAATGATCCAAAATATTCTCATGGCTATGTGTTGAAAATTTTGATTCTTCATTCTACATAAAAATACCGTACACCAAAAATATAAAGCATGTGCATGGATAAACACAAATTAATATTTTTTTCAGAATAGAAACCCCTAAATAACAGTCAAATGATATGGTGAACCATACTAGACAGTTTATGAAATGAATAAAAAACAAGAAACATAATTTTAAAAAATCCAAATACTATAAAATAACATTATTACGTAAAATAATTCTTTTATATAAGGAATTTGCATTCAATTTATTTTCTCGATGTTTCGATCCAACTTTTGGATCATCTTTAAGAAACAAAAAAAATAAAGAATTTTTGAATAAGACTAACCAATGAAGTAACACAGTATATATAATAAAAGATAAACTTGAGAATCATCACCAATGTAGTCGGCCAAATCAAAGGTCAGTTATTCTTTGCCTATTTTCTTGCAAAAGACTAATAACAGGTTTCCAATTATCACTGAGTCTAGTGCCTTCATCCCTGTTAAGAGTATTTGAATTCAATTCAATTTCAACCTTTTCATGAATTTTTCTCTTTCTATAACAATCAACCTTCACAATAATTTTGGCAATCTTGAGACAAATGTGGTGGCTAGTTTCATAAGAATTCTCAACAAGGGTCAATTTTTTAAATCTATTATGTCTGAGATCGACACAATGTTTTTTTAATCTAACACCTAAATATCTCCTAGTTTCACCAATGTAAACTTTCCCATACAAACCCACAGGAGCACCAACCCCTTGAAAAGATTTGTGAGCACCAACCCCTCTTGTGTATAAAACACAACTATCTTTTAATATTGGTTACTCAAAAAATGATAGAACTCTACAATATCTCCTACTTTTATCTCCTCTTTTCTTATATAAAATAATTACAAAACCATGCAGTCTCTTGCATATAAAAAATGGATTCTCAAACCTTTATTTATAGCTTTCCAAATGACCTTTGGCATTCACCCTTTATGACCCTTCAATCCTCATGAAAAATGGTGCCAAAATTGCATGACCCTTTGTATCCTTGCATTTGAAAATTCACATGGTGACCCTTCATAAACAAATACATCCTTTCCTCTTTTGTCTTTATCTTGGTGGCCTTTCGAATTCCTTAAGGTGACTCTTCATGGAAAAATAATCCATACCCTCTTTTATCTTCACTTGGTGACTCTTGGAATTCCTCAAGATGACTCTTTATGGAAAAATGCTTCCCAGTCCTTATTTGTCTTTACCCCATGAATATTTGACTTCTCCATGGGCCCTCTTTTGACTTTTATGCAACCAAAAATATATTCATTAATATTAAATAAATATCAACACACATTAGCCAAAATATGAATATTAAAAACACCATTAAATGCTATGGGGCTTTTATCACCAATAATGCTAGACCTTTGACATCAATGATAATATTTACAACAATCTTTCCCTTTGTCATTGATGGCAACCTCAAACTGAACTACCACATCTTGAAACCTGCACATACTGCCATTTAAAAAACATATAGTAACTCCCCCTTACTATAGTAACTTGTCCCTGTTCTCTGTACCTATTTCTACACATGTACCTATTTCTATTCTTCTCCTCCTTTGACATCAATGGCAAAGGGCCTATCTTGGAGCTAACACTTAGTTCCCCCTCAATTGATGTTAATTGTTAATGGTAGGAAGTAAAAAAAAATAATCCCAACTTCTCTTGAAGATACTCGAATGTATCTTTTGGTATTGCCTTTGTAAAAATGTCTATAATTTGCTCTGTAGTATTGATAAATTCCATCTTAACCTATTGATCTACAACTTGCTCTCTCAAGAAGTTATATCTGATAGGAATATGTTATATTTTTGAATGCATCACTAGATTCTTAGAAATATTAATAACACTTGTGTTGTCACAAAAAATAAAAATAGGTTCATCATATTTTACCTTGATATCTTCCAAATTTTGCTTCATCCAAAGCACGTGAGTACAACATAATACCACTACAATATATTCCTTTTCAACTATATAAAGTGATATTGAATTCTAATTTTTGCTTAGCCATGATACTAAGCATCATCGAAGAAGAAATATCCTCCACTTGTACTCTTTCTATCATCCAAGCAACTTGCCCAATCTGAATTTGTATAAGTAACTAAAGTGAAATCTCTCCCTGTGAGATACCACAATCCATAATCTAATGTCCCCTTGATATATCTAAATATTCTCTTCACCAACTGAACATGACTCTCCTTTTGGGTTACTTGTTATCTTGTAACCATGCTTATTGCATGCATAATGTCTGGCCTTGATGCTATCAAATGTAAAATACTACCAATCATAGATCTATATAAAGATTGATTTGTAATAGGTGAATCTTCATCCTTACTCACCTTGTTCCCTGTACCCATTGATATACCAACTAGTCTACAATCCTCAAAATGAAACTTTTAGAAAATTTATTTGGTATATTTACTTTGAGATATGAAAATTCTTTTATCTGACTAAAAAATTTACAACCCTAAGAAAAATGACAATTATCCAAGCATAGACATCTCAAATTATTTTTTGACTATTGTCAGAAAATTCTTTTGTCATCTTTTCAATGTTACCTCCAAATATTATGTCATCAAGATATACCACAACAATCAACTAATGCTCACCTTTTATTTTGATGTAGATATTACTATCATCAAATCCTCTCTTGAAACCTTGATCCTACATGTATTTATCAAGTCTTCCATACCAAGCTCTAGGAGATTGTTTCAATCCATACAGTGCTTTCTTCAATCTGCACTCATAGCTATTATCATTTGAGAGAAGAAATCCCTCTGGCTGCTTAATGTAGACCTCATCTTCTCGATTCTTATTTAGGAAAGCAGACTTCACATCCATATGAAACACTTCAAAAAATTTAAACACTACTTATGCAATAAACATTCTAGTAGCCTCTAACCTTGTTACTAGTGCAAAAGTTTATTCAAAATCTATTCCTTCAATCTGAGCATATCCTTTACATACTAATCTTGTTTTATTCCTAGTCACTTCTCTATTTTCAATCAACTTATTTATATAAACCCATTTTTTTCCTATCACATTGTGATCTTTTGGTCTAGGAAAATTCTCAAGTATCATTCTTTTCTATCTGATTTAATTCTTCATCCATTTCCTTAACCCAATGCTTATCATGTCTAGATTTTAAAAAAGTTCTAAGTTGAATTTTGGATAACAAAGAGAAATTAACTTGATCATATTTACTTACCATCATTCTTCTGGTGTGAATTCCTTCATTTATGTTTTTGATGATGTTACTTTCATTATGATTTCTTTTTACATATTTGGATGGGGTTTTGGTGTCCTTTTTCTCATCTTCATTTGACTCTTCAAAATCTTTCTCTTCAATGATTTTAAGAATGTCTACTGAATCACTGATTCTTTATGCTCCATCTTCTTCTATCCTGACACTTGCACTTTTAAATATTTTCTTTGGTTCTTTTGTTAGAACATTTATAAGCTTTACTTTTTCAAGAATAACCAAGAAATATACCTTCATCTGCTCTGAATTCAAACTTACCTAATTTTTTATCAATTCTTTTTATGAAGCATCTACTACCAAAAACTCTGAAATAATCAACTATTGCTGGTTTGTCTTTCCATAGCTCATAAAGAGTCTTGTCACTATTGACTCTCAATAATACTCTATTCTAGATATACACTGCTGTACCAACTACCTCTCTCCAATATTTATCTGGTATCTTGAATTCATTTAGCATTATCTTTGCCATCTCTTAAACTATTCTATTTCTACATTCAACTACTCCATTTTATTATGGAGTTCTGGTTGCTAAATAATGTCTCTTTATTCCATGGTCTTCATAAAACTCAATAAACTAATCTGACATGAATTCTCTTCTTCGATCTAATCTTATAAACTTAATCTTCAAACCAGTTTCACTCTCAACTAATTCTTTAAATGCTTTGAAATATTTGCAAGCTTCTAATTTTTTATTTAAAAACATTACCCAAGTCATACATGAAAAATTATTAATAAGAAACATGAAATATTTCTCAACTTGAGTACTTTGAGTTCTCATAGGTCCACACAAATCAGTGTGAATAAGCTCTAACATCTAAGTGGTCGAGTATTGTTTTATTTTGAACCACCTTCTGGCCTGCTTCTCATGCTAACAAAGTTCATAAAGTATGTTGGATGGCTTTGTAATCTTTGGAATATTTTTAATTGATTTCTTCTTTTTGATATTGACTATATTGTCAAAATTTATGTGTCCCATTCTCCTATGCTATATAAAACTTTCTTCAATCTGACTCAAACAACATCTTTGACCTTTAATGTCTGATAACATATATAAATAATGCATCTACAACCAACACATCTGAATATTTTCTCCTAATTTCATAACCTTCTACATAAAACTTTAGTGTGTGTCCCTGATCGCATATTTGACTTACACTCAAAATATTATGCTTAAAAACTTCTACATACAAAAGATTTTTAGTTTTAGTTCTATCATTATCCAAACATAGTGTACCTTTTTCAGCAATTTTGGTAGTAATATTATCTCCAAATTTCACTGTGCCACCATTGATCTTCTTCAAGGTTATGAAATTGATATTGTCTCCTATCATGTTTCTCAAATATCCATTGTCAATGAACCATGTCTTTTATTCATTTTTTACATGCAAAGTTATCTTGACCAACATAGACTTTTTAGGTTGTTTTTTCTGCCATGAACCTGTCTGAACTTTCTTCTTGACAAATGGAGCCTTGAAAGTCTGGTCCTTGAGTGACTCAAACTCACTTCTAAAATATCGAGCTATGTGTCCAAAGTTATTTTACTTGTAACATATTATGGCCTCTTCATTAAATATTGATAGAGGAGTAAAAGAGTTATGGCTTTTGCTTGACTCTACATGAGTTTCCTTTTCCTTATTTCTAAAATTGTTAGCCCTTTTTTGACATTCTATTTTCTTATGATCATATCCATTATAATAAAAATAGTAACCATAAAAATAGGACATGTTTGTGTATCTCTAACCTGATTGCTCTTTGTAGCTCTGTTTGTTCCATCCTTATTTATTTGAGATGTCCTCTATATTCTTAACTTCTTCCCTTTTTATTTTTTCTTTTATAAGAGCTTCAACATAGCTCTTTCCTTTTTCTATATTAATCTTATCTATGAAAGTAGTGGCCTCTCCTTTCTCTTTTTTAAATCTAATATCTATCTTATCTGACATTGATCTTTGAATTTATAATATCTTATTCAACATATTAGTGTTATTCTCAAATTTTGAATCATTGACTGCTCTATCATTGATTTCTTTATTTATTTTCTCAAGATTTGGTTTTAAAGAAGCAATTTCAATAATATACCTTTCACATTCTTCACTTACTTTTTGCAATTGTGCCATTAGATATTTTTCATAGCTTTTTAAAAGTGTGTTTGTAGATCTTCAATTATTTTCTTTGACTCCTTTTCATTTTCTTTAATTTGGAGCTTCAATATTCAATTCTTTTTCTCAATAAATTTTAACTCTTCTAAGGCACAAATGAGTTCTCCTTCCAAATTCACTTTGGCTTCATCTTATTCTTATTCTTGATCATCTGTATTTTTGCTTGCATAGACATCTTCATGTATAGCCATGAATCAAATCTCTTCTTCTTTTGAAACATTGACTCCAATATCTTCTACTGAGCTAAGATCTTTATAATACAAACTCTTCTTCTCAAATCGCTTCTTGAATTTTATTTCAAAATTCTTCTTGTATGTAGAGTTTCCTTCTTCATTGTCACCATTACCCTTATCTGGGCACTTAGCTACAAAATGTCCAATCTTTTCACAATTAAAACATTTAAAAGATAATTTTCTTTGATATTTACCTATACCCTTTTTCAGCTTGTGAATGAAAAGATCTCCATTGTCATCTTCATCATTGCTAGAACTGTCACTTGATTCTTGAATCTTAGCATTCTATTTCTTTGATGTCTTGAAAGTAGATACTCTCTTTGAGGGTTTCTCTTGTTTGGTTCACATCTAATATGCCGTAAGAATACCATGTAGCTCATCCATCTTTAGCTTGGCTAAATTCTTCATCTCTTCAATTGCCAAATTTTTTGCATCATATCTCAATGGTAGAGATTTCAAAAATAATTGTACCATGATTGATTCTTCTAGCTTTTCTCCAAGATGTTAAATTTGATTAACTATTTGTTCAACCCAAAAAAGGTAATTTTCTATATTTTCTTCCTCTTCCATCTTCAAACTCTTAAACTATCTTCTAAAAGTCTAAAGCTTAGCTTTCTGAACCTTTCAATCACCTTTGTAAATATTCTTAAGCTTTATCCAATTTTCAGGAGTAGATTTACATTGCATAAATTTAACAAATTTTGATTCACATAAACCATATAAAATAGAATTTAAAGCTTTAACATTATTTTCACTTGCCTTCTTTTCCACTGGATTAGTTAAAAGTGTCTATGGCTCTTCATATTCCTCTATCACTGCTTGTCAAATGTTGAATCCAAGAGCCATCAAATAAGTCCTCATCCCTATGCTCCAAAAACCATAATTTGTTCCATCAAACAAAGGTGCCTTATTTGTAGAAAAACCTTCATGTGATCCAACCATCGTGTTTTCCTCGATCTACCTTCAAGCTACAATTTTTTTTCAAAAGGAACCTATTATGATACCAATTGTTAAGCATGAAATATATTGAGAGGAGGTGTGAATCAATATATTACATATCTTTTACTTCATATGATTTCTTTTATTTAACCATTTAATCACACATTCAAGATATACAATAAAACTGAAATAATAACATGCACCACACAAGAAAGAGAGAGAGACCCCAAATTTTTACGTGGAAAATCAAAGTGGAAAAAACCACAGAGAACAATCTCAAGTATATGAATAAACACCAACTCAAATTAAAATTTTTATAAGCACCAACTTATAAGAGCAGTAACCCCTTTGCTAAACACCAATACAACAACTATTTGTGAGCACCAACCCATAAGAGCACCAACCCCTTGCAGATATTTATGAGCACCGACCAACAGGAACACCAACCCCTCTTGTGTATAAAATAAAACTATCTCTCAATGTTTCTTACTCAACAAATGATATAACTCTACAATATATCTTGATTTTCTCTCATTTTTTATTATATAAAACAATTACAAAACCATGCACTCTCTTGCATATAACAAATGGCTTCTCAAGCCTTTATTTATAGCTTTCCAAATGACCTTTGACATTCACCCTTTATGACCCTTCAATCCTCATGTAAAATGGTGCCAAACTTGCATGACCCTTCTCATCCTTTCATTTGAAAAGTTACACGGTGACCCTTCATAAGCAAATGTATCCTTTCCTCTTTTGTTTATATCTTGGTGACCTTTCAAATTACTTAAGGTAACTCTTCATGGAAAAATGTGCCATACCCTCTTTTGTCTTCACTTGGTGACTCTTAGAATTCATCAACATGAGTCTTCATGGGAAAATGTGTCCCATTCCTCTTTGTCTTTACCCTGTGACTCTTTGACTTCTCTATGAGCCCTCTTTTGACTTTTATGCAACCAAAAAAATATTTGTTAATATTAAATAAATATCAACACACATTAGCTAAGATATTAATATTAAAAACACCATTAAATGCTATGGGTCCTTTATCACCAATAATGCTAGACCTTTGACATCAATGACAATATTTCTAACATTCTGTTTAATGAAGTTTAATTCAACACGCTGAAGTGACATCAGTATGTTTTTAAAACTATAAGGTGACAATAATGCTTTCTTATTTGATGCCATTATTTATTTTTAATTGTTGAAAAAATAATATTTAATTGTGACTATAATGTACCTCTTGACCTATATCACTAGCGATATTTATTGATGACATCTCAATGGTTTTAATCATGTACTTCCACATACCCTATTAGCTCACATGCTGCATATCATAACCATTTTTTTGTAAACCATGGTATCTTAACTTAGGTTTATCTTATAGATCATAACATAGAGTTCCAAATCATCATATCATTACTATTGGTAGATAATCTTAATTGCATTTCTCTAATTAACAATTTAGACAATGTAAAATGTATCATTACTGGTAGGATAAGTACAAATTGTAGAGATTGACAATCAAATATTCAAGAATAAAAAAAGTAGTGATGTTGTAAACCTTCAAGGTAATATATTTTTGATGAAGGTTAGATTCGTTATTGCATGAGAGATATGTCATTCCTATAATTTTGAGCGAATAATTTTTAATATAAAACTTGTCTATAAAAAGGTGGGTTTTAACTCGCTTTTGTTGTAGTTTTTTCTTCATTTTATTTGAAATGTTGTGTAGACTAGTAAAGCCCTCAACACAATGCCAAAAACTTTGAGAAACCCCAAAGTACCAAAGTAAAAGTCACATTAATATTAAGAAGTCACCAATGTGACAACATGTCTAAATAGTTAATAAACATTATTGATTGTTGATTGTAAAAACTCAATATACTAATTACAATCATACCATACCCGTTAAATTTTAACACTTTATATTTATTAATGACATTTTGATGGTTTCAATCACATATTTCCACATGTCTTATCAGTTAAAATAGAGCGAAACATGTAATCATAAATTTTTTGTAGCCCACTTTGTTATTAGATATCATTTTAAAGTTATTTAGGGAAATGGAAATACATAAGTCCCGAGTTCCCTTTGCATACTAAATCTTAAATCATTACAAACAATCTTAGCCATTAGTGAATTCAAACTTAAAAATGTAAATAAATGACACTTTTATCAATCTAATCCAATTATGCCTTAAACAAAAAAACTCTCTTAGAATGAACTACTTCTCTTGAGAGGTGGATAGATGTATTGCATAAAGGATAATGATAGAAAGGGGATTTTGAAGGCCTAAAACTAAATCCATGAAAATATGAAATAATAAATGCAATACCAAAAACCCTAACCCTTATTCCATTCCCACCCAAAAAAATCAATGCCACTGCCAAGAACCTAGCCTTAGAGTGGACCAAATCAGCATTGCCAAAACATAAGTGTGGCAAGAATAGGATGAAGAAGAGGATAAAAGAGGACAAGAAACACCTAAGAACCTATGTTTTTCAAACCATAAGTTGATTCCATGCCATAGTCATCCTCCTGAGCTATTACCCTCACCATATTCTGATGCTTCTCTAGGAAGCAAACGACCACTCATTCCCCACCCTTAGACACATAGTTTTTAATAGCTACCAGTGTTGAGGCCTCCATCTTCATCAAGATTTTTCATCAAGGAGAGTCATCTATCTCTAGCAATTTAAGCTTTACCATGACCACATTTATATATAACTACCTATAGATCCACTTCCATAACTTATCCTTATTATTACCCTCCAACAATCCCTTCCTCGCCATATCTTTCAAAAAAACTAATCCATCTCGTGAACAAGTTTTCAATCCACTAACATAGTC
Organism: Torreya grandis; assembly: GCA_037957365.1. Taxonomy (NCBI): domain Eukaryota; kingdom Viridiplantae; phylum Streptophyta; class Pinopsida; order Cupressales; family Taxaceae; genus Torreya; species Torreya grandis. The sequence goes on along the minus strand of JARHVA010001380.1, from coordinate 2,217,045 downwards.
TACTTTCGATCACATTTCATTTCCCTTGATTTCTCCTTCCCTTCTTCTAGTGTTCACTCCACTTGCGTTGATTTATCCATCATCTCAAATTTCATCCTAAGGATCTCAAATCTTTACTGGTTATCTATTTATATTAATATTCCAACTTTATTATTTAATCTATATGCACTTTTTGGAATGAGGCTTATTCAACTTACACATGTAATGACCTTGTGACCATGCCACATGGAAACCTATCTAACCTCATAAAGTGCTTATGGTTTGATAAACACCATGTGGATTATAATAACTTTTTGAATGTGATAGGACTTGATGGTGCCACCTTTCACCATCTTAAATGCCTATAATTAGTCCCACTCTACAAATTCTTTTCACCTGAATCACTATATGCATGCCCGATGACCATATCCAAATTGGTTTAAAGTGTGAACAATAGTTTTTGATATTAGTTTTGGGGCTAAATAACATAGATATTGTATTATTCAAACTTAGATTTGGGACTTAAATATTTTTTTCTTGTGAACCTATTATGTAATCTTTCAACTTGGCAAAAATATATTCGCTCGATGTCCCACAAAGGTCTTTTTCATTTTATACCACCCTGAGGAGTTTGTGACTCTATTAGCTCTTGATCAATTAATATGTCAAGCATTTGATAGTGATGGATCATAGACCCCTCTACATAGATAAGTTAAAACTATGTCATCTATTTACCCCATGCCATCATGATAATGACATGTGGATAAACCTGACCATTTTATATCAATCTTGAATTTTGTATGCAATAGATAATACCCATTAAATATATACATAGACCTAATCTCACTTGATATACTACGACTATGTGGATAAATATGGTTATCAGTACATTCAACAGGTAAATATTATAGATGCCATTGTACCTCACCTCAAACATAGTTTCTCCATTCCAAAGTAGACCTATGAGGCTGATGTGGTCCTTGGACCCATGGATGTTTAAGGGCGTATTAACATTTTGGATTTTGTACTAACCGATAAAATCCATAATATTTATGTGATAAAATTTTCTAATATGATCACATGGAAATCACTATAATTAAAACATAATCTCACACACACACTCACTATAAACATAAACATACACATACATGTATACACAAACACACACACACACACACACACACACACACACACACATATGTATATATATGTATGTATGTATCTATATACATAGATGTATGTACACACACACACACAAATCAGTTTCAATTCATTTTAATGAATGAGAAGGTGACCACTTTTATAGGAGAGATATGGAGAGGAAAATCTTCCACTCCATTATTATTCATGAATGTGATATAAATTATGTTCTCGTGAGTAGATAAGAATTAATGTTTTTATCATAAAGAATATTTTTTAAGGGTGGAAATTAATTAAATAAGGATATAACTAGAGGGATCAACTCTAAATTATGGTTTTATGTCTGATGTTAAATATAGGTTATTTTATAGGCATTTCTTAGGTTTTCAAATGTTTTATATCTAATGGTGGTATTCATTTTAGGCCTTTAAAATTTTGGGAAAAGGTTCCTCATGAGACATTCAACTATAAGTCCAAGATCGTAAGTGGAATGAACTCAATAAAATAATATGTATCCAAAATACCTATATTAATTCCATAAGATTAATTATGGATAAGTACATAAGTCCATTTCGTATTGGTGTGAAATATGTATGTATACTATGTTAACTCTTAGACTTTGTGAATCACATTTATATTATTATAGAAATAAAAATCTTCTAGTTGGCATAAGAGTAGACCTAGAGGGTGCTACAACTTTCTACAGTGTCATTGATTACCAATAACTCACCATCAACCATTCTTTGTCCTGATGACGTGGTTGTTCCAATACATGTCACATATTAGAAGAATGATTATCAAATTGTATTCATCGTACAACATTTGTTATGGATTATCGATCAAATTAAAAATATAAGACTAATCCGATAGATGAACACCTATCAATATAACTAATATGCAATTCTTAGTTTCAATTTTTAAATCTAATTGAACTTAATTACATGTTGCATTCATATATACCATACATTTTGATTTAGATCTATTTATTCATGTTACACACATAATTCTTTTATATTTTAAGAGGAACTTAAAAAAATCACAAATGCGATGAACAAATATTATATTAAAAAAAAACAGACCGACAGTTATTTTTATTTTATAGTTTAATATTTTCAATTTTCTCAAATTTCAATAAATTTTAATTTAATCAATAAATAAATATATTACATTTTTAAAAAAATGAAAATTTATAACTTATATTTTAATCGTTAGATTTTACCCCAATTTTTTTTATAAATTCCACTCGATTGCAAGGTGAGATTGTGAGAATGTTGTAACCTACCCACACAAGGCCAACCTAAAAGCACCATAAAATAATTATTTTTCATTACCACCTCTACATATAACTCATTGTGCTTTAATTTCTATATCAACTTATCTATCTGCCGCCTCCTCTTTTCTACTTAAGCTTGTCCATCTGCCGCATAATTATCCAAAGATTGAACAGAAACTTATTATCAATTAAATCTAGCACTTCGTTACATAATCAGCTACACAAATATTTTCATTTCTGCTAAAATATGATTAGAAAATAAAATTAATCCGAAAACAAAGGGTGATTTCATTTCTGCTAGAATATGATTCAAAAATAAAAATGTTCGGAAAATGAAGAATGATTTTCCTTTGAAGTGTTTGAAGGCAACTCTAATTCTCTCGATTATTTATGCTCAAACTTCATGATTATTTTTGTTTTCATCGCGTCGTCACATTTTCCTGCATCCGTCCTTTATTACAGGTCATGTCCTTTCATAAAATGTCCATTAAAATTGGTAACATAAACTATCCATAATTCTTATTATTCTCGTTATTCATATTAATAAGAGTTTGTTGTATAGGTTAATAACCCCAAAATACTGGGTCATGCGTAAATTAAGGAATGATTGTTGTAATATTGGTTGAATATACGTTTAAAATTGTTTAATTTGCGGGGGAGGATTTTAAGCAAGACAACATGATATTGTGGTGCCTCCTGTGGTTGGTTTCAGAGAATAAAACGGGAATAAAACGGAAATCTTGTTTTGCTTTTGTATTGTCAACATTATCAAAGTTGTTGAAATAGATAGAAAATATTAGTCAACTAGGTAAAGATTTTACTTTTAAAAAAAAAAAAGCTGCTGTTGGTTTTCAATATTTTTCCATTTTTAATACTTTTTCCCTTGATCAACCAACATGTTGGTTTTCTGATCAAAGATATTTATCTAGTATATGATCAACAAAAAGCTAGTTTTCTGATCAAATCTTTTTAACTATTAATGTTAAAAAACACATCTTATTGTGAAAATATCATATTCAGTTTTATTTGTCACTTAACAAAAGATGCTTTTGATATATGATCTTTATAATTCTATTCAAAACAATATTTTTGTAATGTATTTGTTTCTGGAGATGCAAAAGAATATGTTTATTTGGATCAAAATCTAATAGACAATGTTATCAAGAACATAAAAACTATAAAAAATTGGAAAGCACATATTATTAAGATGGGTTCGATTTATGATGAGGTGGAATAAAAGGTAAAAATGTTGTTATTCAATTGCTTTCAAATTTATTAAAAGTGATAATTCATCTTTAGCCATCTACGAGTCAACATATTGTCAAAATCTATAATGAATGTGCTCAACCACACCCTATATGCACCATAATATTTTTGGAATAAATACAAAATATGTACATTATGAAACATTAATAATGTACTAACATCAACATAATAACATATCAAAGCACAAATAGATGCTTTTTATAATTACATGGATAGACCACTCAAAACGTAGGTGATCTTTTTTATGAACATTGAAAATTTTAGGTGAAAAGACCATGAACATAAAAACTATTTAGAACCCTATCAGAAAGGTGATAAAAACTATCAACAATTTTTTTAAAGATATCCCTATTCATATTTATGTTGTTGTCAAGCAAATAAACTCTACAATTATGTAAAAATAATAGAATACAATAACACATATAATTAAATAGATAAAATACTTAAAATGTATGAGACAAAACACATAATTTATGTGGTAAAACTTTATTAAAGCTAAGGAAACATCCACAATGTAAGCTATGAAGCTTGATTAATTGTAAGAGGGAAAAATTACATGTGAATTCACTATGTAGATTACATGTAAACTTCACAAAGATAAATATATTTAATTGGCAAAGAAACGTTAGGATACCTCCTCCTAAAAAAAAGAGTGGAAAAACTCCATTAAGAATTTCATTCTAAAAATAGAATCTAATAGAATTATTCTTCCTTAAAACTACACCGCAAAATGATACAAAATTTAACTTTGTTATCATATATCTAATAGGAAACTTAGACTTAATCATAGAAATGGTTTGTATATCAAGACAAAATTAGATATCTATATATTATCACACCTTGACCAATTAAAATATATTTGATGACAACTTCTTAATCACATTTTCCAAAATAAAATTCTAAATTAAGTTATGGAAATGTCTTCTGCATATGCATTCAATATGCATAGTAGGGACATAATTAGGTGTATTTGTTTATTGCTTTATTTACAAGTATATATATACTATAAAAAATAAAAAATAGTTATGTTTTAAATGTTTTAAAATTTTCAATATTATATTTTAAATATAATATATAGTATATTAATAGTTATATTATATTTATAATATTGATATATATTAAATAATAATATAATATTTTATAGTTATTATTAAATATTTCACATTTTTAATATATATCTTTAAATTATATATATTATTATACATACTTTTTTTGGTATATGATATATAAATATTATTATAAAATTTATAAGTGCTTTATTCTCATTTATGGAGTTTATTCTCTTTTAATGTGTATGATGTAGGACTGATCACCAATCAATTATATTGTATCAACAAAAATTCCCTCTTATGCACCTATGTGGTATGTATTTTGAAAAATCTTAAATACTCACTTTAACCACAATGAAAGCATCAAGATAGACTTCATAATCTCAATGTATTTGCCCCACATCAGTGACAGTGCATTGTTGATTCGATCTACACATCAGAGGTGGATTCATTCAATAATCAAATAGAAAATAGTCAAAATAAGATGCCACCACCCTAAAAGCTACAAACTTCTTCATAATGGGTGCAGGGTATGTAATCCAACAACTAGAAAATTTATTGTAGTTCTTGGTCCCAAGCTTGATATTTGTGGATTTCATAATCAATTATGTATAGAGAGATGTCTCTATGAAGTGATGAATATTTATTTGTATCAAGATATTTGTAATTATACTATCATATCTAGGATCAAAGATATGCAAATAAATATTTATCATAATTTTTTCAATAAATCTCCATTTTAAAGAATTGTACATTGTTAATTTATTTACGTTTATGATTGTCTTTTGGTTGAGCTTCGAGAAAATTGAAAACTTTAAGATTTATTATAAAATTTTAACAGAAACATTGATTGATTATATTTGTTGAAATGTGTGTTATATTATGAAATTATAAGAAATCAATAAGAAAACAAGCTGATTCTAAGGTAGGTACTGACTGAAGGAATTACTTCTGTATTTTATAGTTTGTTTACAAGTGTGAACTACCAAGTAAAAATATGCAAGTATTGACTAACGTTATTGACTAGTAAAAAATTTGTAGTGTTTATTCTCCCCCATTTAACCTAAAGAAATGTCTCTATTGAAAAATTTCAATGGTTCCTTAAATTTTTGTATTTATTTCTCTAAAAAAAAAGTTGTGATATAATTCATTTTATCAAAGTTTTTTTAATTTATGTAATGTGTATTCTAAGGTGATTTTTTTACCTTAATTTTTTAAAGATCAGTGTTATATTATACAATTATTAATGATAAAAGTAAACTTTTCAATAAAAAACACTCTTGTGAACCATGTATTTTGTCAATTAAAAATGATACAACAAATTATACCTCAAAAAATAATAAAAAATTATAATACTCAATTTTTTTTAAGGATAAACATTACTATAATGTATTAATTAATTTTTATTATTCAAGTAATAATAAGTAACACACATCAATATGTTGGGCGTAGGGATGCGATTTCAAATTCAATGGATGATGACAATGATGGGGATGATGAGAATGAACTAGATTTTTTCTCAGAGGCCTCTGTATTAGGATATTGCATGATCAAGAAGAAAAAAGGATGGTTTTGTTTGGTGTTTTAATGCCTTCAGAATAGCTCTTTAATATTAGAGTATAATCCCTTGTTTGGGCTAAAATATGAGGTTATCTCTTAGCTTATAGTCGATGGTGACCCCATGGACAGGAGGGGTAGAATGGTATAGAGATTAAAGAAGGCTACAGTAAATATTTTGGTATCCCTAAAGTTTAAAGTCTATGTCCTCATTCAGGTGATACTTCTAAATCATTTCTTCAAGGATCTATCATTATAGAAGGCCTATGGATCTTATCAGTGGGGACACCCTTGCAACATGGGTTTGAGTAAAGGTTTTATTTTTCTATTGTTTGGAATAATTAAAATGAGGGTGTGCTAATTTTTAGGTAAGGATATTATCCTTCTATAGAAAATTTTGGAACTCAAGTTTATGTTATCCCAAGATTCGGGTAGCATCATTAAGGGTTGCAATATTTGGGTTTATTTCATATCTTATTTCCTTATGCTTGCTTTGAAGGAACTATATTTATCTTTAATTTGTGTCCCCATTTAGGGATAAACTCTATTTCAAATCTTGGGATCAAATATGCTTCAAAATCTTAGTTTAAGATTGTTTTTCCTTTGGGAATTTATTGTCTTGGTTGCAGTCATATTTTATGCTCAATAATTAACTTCTTTAGTATTTCTATGTTTCACCCCTATTTTTTATTATTGAGAATTTTTGCTAGGTTTGATATGATTTTAGGAGTGGCTAGATTGTTTATTGGTGTTTTTGGTGGTCTGATTGGAAAGATTGGTTTCTCTTGTCTTATGCTAGTGAAATGGATTTTCTTTGAAGGGGGTTTGGGTGGATCAAGCCTATCTACTAAATTTAGTTTCTATTCAGGGGACCTGGTCCCCTTTGAAAATAAGTAAGGTGGGTTAGTAGACCAAGAGGTAAGTAGATGGGAGGTAGAGAAGTCTTCCACCTTCAGGGGAATGAAGGGTTTTTAGCTATTTATAATGTTTCATGGATTCTCTTTGGAATCCTTCTCAAAATTGCACCATGGATTCCTAATAGAATCATGTTCAAGTTCACTTAAATTTTCCCATCATAAGGGCTCAAGGGGTTTCTTAGTGTTAGGTTGTGGAGCTAAAAGCTTCACTATTGTAGACATGGAGGAGGTTGTTGAGAGGTTGCTAAGTTGCAGGGAAACCAACATCGGTCTGATCAGCCAACGTCGATCATATACAGTGGGAAAGGCAACTGACATCGGTCAGGTATCGACTGACGTCGGTCATCTCTAGCCTGACAAGGACCGACGTTGATCACTTGTGCGATTCCCAAACTGTCAGTTCATGGACAGTTAGTTAACGAATCAGGTGTTTGCATGTTGAGAGGCCAATTATAGTCTTGAGCTACAAATCTAATTATTGTAATTAGATGTCTAATTATTGTTTGCATGAGATCTATATAATAGACTCATGGGCTGTATTGTAATTTGTGCTAGAGAGTAAGAGAACAAATATTAGCTCCTTCTCTGTGTGAGGAGAGCATGGTGTGTTCCTCCTAGTGCCACAGTGCCAAGTGTGGGTGCTAGTTTGGAGAATCAGAAGGATTCTTCATGTGTGTAGGATCTTGGTCAGCAAGTGTGCAAGGCCACGTTTAGAGATCTGCATGGTAAGTAAGATCATTGATCTACAGGTGTATGTGTGTGCAAGGTCTAAGGTTTGTAGGTGTGCAGAACCAGGTTGATCTGCAGGTGGCAGTATAATCAAGGTGACAACAACACAATAGGGAGCAGGATCAGGCAGGATCTACTTGGAGTACGGTGTGTACTCAGTTGGAGAGCAAAGAGGAAGGCAAAGTAGTTCCTTCCATAAGTAAGATCATTTGAGTTGCAGGTTGTTGCAAGTTCATGGGAGATCTACTTGGAGTATGTTGAGTACTTGGAGTGCGTGGAGCACTGGTGTACTGGCAATAGTGGATACTGACTGGTTGGAGGTGAACACCAACTTTGTGTTTGAGTTGTGTGTTGGGACCGTAAGAGAGAGAGCTTTGAGGAAAGAATTACTGTACACTTGAGGTGTGGGAAGCCTCTAAGAGGTGTGAAGAAGAAGTGGCATCTTCTTTATTGTATTTTTTTTTGGATGCGTATTAATACAATTGGGTATTGTCTCTCATATTCTATGTTGTTTTTGATTCTAGTTACTTGTTACTTCTGGTTAATTCTGCATATTCAGTTGCTTGTATTTGGTAATCAATTGTGCTTCTGTGGGTTCCTAACAGTTGGTATCAGAGACAGGTTGTTGGCTCATAGCTTAATACCACTAACAGTTGGTATCAGAGCCAGGTTGCAGGGAGTAGGTTTGTGTTTGGTTACAGGTCACTCTCAGGGGTTTTTGATTGAGTGGGAGTATAGCAATGATAGAATAAAGTACACTAAGAATGGAGGAATTGAAAAACATGAATGGTCAATTACGGTCTTATGGAAAGAAAGAGCATGTAAAGAAATATTGTTGGTTGGTAGCAGATCAACATGAAGAAATTGAAGAAGCAGATGTTGTAGGTGTTGTTGCACATGATGCTCTGGGATGTTTCTTGGATAAAGTAGAATCTTGTTCTATAGATTCTGTTGCCTCTTTCCATGCAGCCCCAAGTAGAGGGGTTGGTGAGCCTTGTCAAAGTTTTGGCAAAGGGGAAGTGTTGCTAAAATTGTAGGCAGCCAACACATGGTGTTGAAGAAGGTCATGCAGGTTCCAGTCTTGAAGATGCGGCTAATTGCTTCAAGAAAGTTGGGTGATGAGAGATGCACAAGAACTCTCACAGTGGATGCACTTGAATTAGCATGTGGTAAGAAAGCATGTACTCTTTATCTACTTGCTTGTATTACTGATTTCACTTCTATTGCACAGGTGTGGCTTTGTAGGCTTGGCCACATAAGTGAGAAGGGAATGGATGTTCTTAAGTCAAGAGGGAAGAGTTCAGCTTCAGAGAGCATAGACCAAGATTTCTGTGAGCAGTGGGTTGCTACAAGAAAGGATTGTGTTTATTACAGGAAAAGGAAGACTGATGTATTTGATAAACTTAAGAACTGGAAAGCCTTGGTGTTCTTGGAGGAGATGACGGACAGAGACTAGTGGATGGGGCTGGATACTTCTGAGCAGGGCAGTTTGGACATGGGATTGATTTAAAGGAGCTTACAGGTAAAAAGTCATCACTCACAGGCATACACAGGTACCGATGTCGGTTAAAGGTAATCGACGTCAAACAGACATGTGCTGACATCGATCATGTGTAGACCAAAGAAGTTAGTGGTGTCAGGCAAGTGGAGACCGATGTCAATAGGATAACCAGCATCAGTGACCTAGACAGTCGCATGGAATCGACGTCGATCAGATGCAGACTGTGTAGTGACCGAGGTTGATCATTGAGACAGATTTTGGGCAGACAACAAGCTGTCAAGGAGTCTCAAACGCCCATGGGGAGGACTGAAAATGTAAGTAAGCCTCAAATTCATTGTTCCTCTTCTTTATACTAGTTGCTTACTGCAGAGCAGGAAGGATCCAAGAAACAGTGGGAGCTTGGCATGAATAGGATGTAGAACCAAATGGGAGATTTGGTAGGGTTGCCAGCCAGTATGAAAACACTGAGATGAACGGATACCTTAGTTAAAGAATAGAGAGAATGGATATGTGAGATGAAAGGCCAGGTCATATGGTCTTAAGGAAGCTATAAGACAATGGTACAGGGCTGATAGGTGGTACTAGGTGGATGACAAAGCAGGGCTTTAGTCAATGTCAGTATAACCATTGTGTTTGTCTTACCAGGTGGATGATGGTTGCAACATTATCCTGTTACTATATGTGGAGGATGAGCTTGGTGCAGGTTCAGACATACAGGGTTTTGCTGAGCTAAGGGTAAGGTTAGTTCAATGGCATGTCATGAGGAATTTGGAGTAGCAAAATTCTTTGGCATGAGAGACATGGAAGATCACAGGTTGATTTTCTCTCCAGTGGGAGCTGATGTGAATCAAGTGTTGGTGAGGTTCAATATGAAAGATGCAGAACTAGAGCACACCAAGGGTTGGACAGTTCAGTGTCTGAAATCACATGAGGTTTGGTATAGACCTGAGTTTTCCCCAGCAGTGGGAGTTGTCAGAGAGTTAGGAGCCAATTTGGGGAAGTGGGTTCTCAAGTATCTAAGAGGGACCAGCAGCAGGGATTCATGCTATGCAGGGTCAGGACTTCACTACATGGGTTTATAGGTTCAGATGTGGCAGGTTACTCAGATGACAGGAGGTGCACCACAGGATTTATGGTGGTTGGTTTAAAGGTTGAGCTTGAAGAGGGATACAAGCCAAGAAATAAATTAGATGGGGTATAGGTACAGGTATAGTGTAGCTATTTATCTCCAAGTGGGAGATTGTTAGGATATGGAGCTAAAAGCTTCACTATTGTAGACATGAAGGAGGTTGTTGAGAGGTTGCTAAGTTGCAGGGAAACTGACGTCGGTCTGATCAGCTGACATCGGTCATATATAGTGGGAAAGGCAACCGACATCAGTCAGGTATCGACCGACGTCGATCATCTCCAGCCTGACAGGGATTGACATCGGTTGCTTGTGCGGTTCCCGAACTACCAGTTCATAGATAGTTAGTTAACGAACCAGGTGTTTGCATGTTGAGACGCCAATTATAGTCTTGAGCTGTGGATCTAATTATTGTAATTAGTGTTAGGGTGTGGAGCTAAAAGCTTCACCTTAGGCAAACAAGAGGTTTTTTGTGCATGATAGTCGTCGGCGTCGACAGGCCACAACCGACGTCAGTCAGGGGATAGTGCAAGGGAAACTGGCATTGGTAGGAGATCAGCCAGCGTCGGTCACCTCCAGTCAGACAAGGACTGATGTCGATCACCTGTGGCAGTTCCAAAACTGCTATTGATGAATAGTTAGTTAGGTGAATGCGTTGTTTGCATGATGAAGACTAGTTTGAGTCTTGAGCCACAAGTCTAATCAGTCTATGCATGAGATCTATATAATAGACTCATGGGCTATATTGTTAAGTGTTGAACTTGCAGAAGAGCTATGTAGAGCTTGGAGAGTTCTTCCCATGGTGGAATCAAGTAGGATTCTCCATGTATGTAAGATCAGGTTTGATATGCAGGATGTTGTAGGGTCATGGAGGAGATCTACATGTGATAAGTAAGATCAGGTTGGTTTGCAGGGATGTGTGTATGCGAGGGTCAGAATAGGATCGGTGGGGGAGCAAGATCAAGGTGACAACAATACATCAGGAGCAGGATCATGGTGATATCTACTTGGAGTACCGATTTGTACTTGGTTGTACTGGATGTACAATGAGGTGAACAACAACTTGTGTTAGTTGTTAGTTGTGACCTATGAGAGAAGATTACTCAGGTGGGAAGATTACTTGGAGCCCTTGAGGAGGAAGCCTCACAGAGGTGGAAGAAGAGTGTGATCTCTTTATTGTAATTTCCTTTGTAATGAGTTGAATACAATTGTGTGTTGCCTCTCATATTCTATGTGTTTTCTCATTGATAGTTATTTGTTCTTCTGGTTATTTCTGCATGTAAATTGCTTATACATTGGTAATCATGTGTGCTCTTAAATTTGACAAGTTGTGTTAGAGCTTCGGGGGAGTTTCGGTCCTATCAAATGGTATCAGAGCTTGGTTGTAGGTTCAAGAGCTGATACCATCAAATGGTATCAGAGCAAGGTTGGATGTTCTTAGAGTGAGTTTGACTAACAGATGGCCCAGATCTGTTAAGTGTTGTTGATTACAGGTTACTCATAGGGGTTGCTGATTGAGTGGGAGTATAGCAATGGTAGAAGAAGGTAAGCTGAGAATGAAGAAAGTCAGGCACATGATTAACACCACAAGGAGTGTGGTGGGTTGTCTTCAAGTGGGAGCTTGAAGAGGAATACAAGCCAGGATGCAGATTAGACAGAGTACTGGTTTAGGTACAGGTGTAGCTATTTATCTCCAAGTGGGAGATTGTTAGGGTGTGGAGATAAAAGCTTCACCTTAGGCAAACAAGAGGTTTTCTGTGCATGACAGTCACCGATGTTGGCAGGCCACAACTGACGTTGGTCAGGGGATAGTGCAAGGGAAACCAGCATCGGCAGGAGATTGGCCGGTGTTGGTCACCTCCAGTCAGACAGGGACTGATGTCAGTCACCTATGGTGGTTCTAAAACTGCTATTGATGAACAGTCAGTTAAGTGAATGCATTGTTTGCATGATGAAGACCAGTTTGAGTCTTGAGCCGCAAGTCTAATCAGTGTATGCATGAGATCTATATAAAAGACTCATGGGCTGTATTGTTAAGTGTTGAACTTGCAGATGAGCTATGTAGAGCTTGGAGAGTTCTTCCCATGGTGGAATCAAGTAGGATTCCCCATGTATATAAGATCAGGTTTGATATGCAAGATGTTGCAGGGTCATGGAGGAGATTTACATGTGATAAGTAAGATCAGGTTAGTCTACAGGGATGTGTGTATGCGAGGGTCAGAACAGGATCGACGGGGGAGCAAGATCAAGGTGACAGCAATACATCAGGAGCAGGATCATGGTGAGATCTACTTAGAATACCAGTTCGTACTCGATTGTACTAGATGTATAATGAGGTGAATAACAGCTTGTGTTAGTTGTTAGTTGTGACCTATGAGAGAAGATTACTCAGGTGGGAAGATTACTTGGAGCCCTTGAGGAGGAAGCCTCACAGAGGTGGAAGAAGAGTGTGATCTCTTTATTGTAATTTATTTTGTAATGAGTTGAATACAATTGTGTGTTGCCTCTCATATTCTGTGTGTTTTCTCATTGATAGTTATTTGTTCTTCTGGTTATTTTTGCATGTAAATTGTTTATACATTGGTAATCATGTGTGCTCTGTAATCATGTGAGTTTTGGTCCTATCAATTAGATGTCTAATTATTGTTTGCATGAGATCTATATAATAGACTCATGGGCTGTATTGTAATTTGTGCTAGAGAGTAAGAGAGAAAATATTAGCTCCTTTTGTGTGTGAAGAGAGCATGGTGTGTTCCTCCTAGTGCCATAGTGCCAAGTGTGGGTGCTGGTTTGGAGAATTAGAAGGATTCTTCATGTATGTAGGATCTTGGTTAGCAGGTGTGCAAGGTCACATTTGGAGATCTGCATGGTAAGTAAGATCATTGATCTGCAGGTGTATGTGTGTGCAAGGTCTAAGGTTTACAGGTGTGCAAAACCAGGTTGATTTTCAGGTGGCAGCAGAATGAAGGTGACAACAACACAACAAGGAGCAGGATCAGGCAGGATCTACTTGGAGTATGGTGTGTACTCAGTTGGAGAGAAAAGAGGAAGGCAAGGTAGTTCCTTCCATAAGTAAGATCATTTGAGTTATAGGTTGTTATAAGTTCATGGGAGATCTACTTGGAGTACATTGAGTACTTGGAGTGCGTGGAACACTTGTGGAGTGCATGGAGCACTGGTGTACTGGCAGTAGTGGATACTGACTAGTTGGAGGTGAACACCAACTCTGTGTTTGAGTTGTGTGTTGGGACCGTAAGAGAGAGAGCTTTGAGGAAATAATTACTATACACTTGAGGTGTGGGAAGCCTCTGAGAGGTGTGAAGAAGAAGTGGCATCTTCTTTATTGTATTTTTTTTCTAGATAAGTATTAATACAATTGGGTATTGTCTCTCATATTCTGTGTTGTTTTTGATTCTAGTTACTTGTTACTTCTGGTTAATTCCACATATTTAGTTGCTTGTATTTGGTAATCAATTGTGCTTTCATGGGTTCCTAACACTTAGTTAGCATATTCTTTGAGGAATCCTTTTTCTATTGGATTCATGAATTCCTTGTGGAATCCTTCTTTCGTCTTATCTCTGGAATCCCCTTAGATTCTCTTTAAGAGATCTGGGCCTATCTTTATGCCTAAGATTATTACTTTTTGTTTGTTTTGGGTACACCTAGGGTAACTAGGTATCTCCTTTTGTTTTTGGTTCTAGTTTCCATTTTTTGATGAAAATGGGGTCCTCTTAAACCTCCCTAGTTCTTTTGTGGTCTTTGGTTCCCAATCTGTTTGGGGTCTATTGGGGACCCCACTGATACTTTTGATAGCTTGGTCTCTTTGTCAAAATTTTAAGGTTTGGGTCCCCTAGGGACCCCAATAGTTATTTTTAAGAAATAGGCCTCTTTCTCCATTAGTCTAAGCTAGTTTTCGATCTAATTAAAATTGACTAGTTCCTAGACTAGTCGAAAATGGTTATTTCTCTTTTTGATGGTATTTCATCTTTGGTTGGGTCATTTTTGTTTTCATGGTGATTTACACTATATTTTATATTTTTTAATCCAGGGGGAGACCCAAACCTCCTGATGTGTTTGGGTAAGATTTCACACAAGTTTAAAAGTGGGTTTATTGTTATCCAAATGCATGCGCACATGCACACGCACACACACACACACACATGCGCGTGCACGCGCACACACACACACACACACACACACACACACACACACACACACACACACACACACACACACACACACACACACACACACACACACACACACTACAATAAAAATTATCAGTAGTGGTGAAAATATTTCATGAAAAAGGTTTAGAAAATAATAGGAAACCATTATATATGTAGGAGATGAGTATATAATATTTTATATTGAATTTTTTGAAGGAATTGAAATTTAAAATAACCAAAATTTTGAATTATCAAAAATTTTGAGGTACGAGTTTTCCTGACAATAAATAGAAAAGTTTATATCATTTTTATATAGATTAATAGTGGAGTGAAACATAGAAAGCCACCTGTAGATGTAACTCTTTTTTCTCTTACTTAATAGTAGAATTGAAATATTGATCTAGGCACACATAACTTTAGGCTTCTGAACACATACAACCAGATGTGATATGAATTTTTAAAAATCCCACCATTATTGATTTTAATTATTCTAATATTAATACACTAATGATGTTATATTAATGAAAAATAATCTTCCAATTTGTAAAACTTGTATGAAATTCATTATAATTGAATTTTATTTCAGCTAAAGCCAATCCCTTTTTTCCCTCGATTTTAAGGATTTGACAGAATATGAACATGAATGAACCCCATACATTATTTCAATTTTTTTAACACTATGATCAAAATATAACTTTACTCCATTCTTTATACTCTAAGTCACCCCTCATGATGATTCCCTTTTTTTGGGGTGGTCTAATTTTTGTGGAAACTTTGACCTTATCTCCTTTATTTATATTCACACATCACAATGATTCATTTGTTTTTAGTGATATCTCATTTAATGTATCTACACTTCACTAAAGTTCATGTTAATTGAATGTATTACATACAACATAATGCTCACTAAAATTGGTATCATTAATTTGGCTTTGTTGACTTATAACAAGAACAAGATTCTTTGTTTTTGATAATTATAGCTCTATTTTTTACAATAAAAATTTAATGCTCTTTCAATATTAGAAAGATACTGTCATATTAGTTAATTAGCAACCTTCATTAACAAGATTCGTGTAGTGGTTAGTCATAGTCTTTTTAATGAATAGTGTGTTGTATTTAATCTTTGTTTTATTGAAATGAAAGTTTTAGAAAGCAATTTTTTAACATTAATTCTTAGAAAATATGAAAAATTGTTTGTTTTGTAAATAAATATAGAATAGTATAAATATATAAGTAAACAATATTGGTAAAACTGATTGTATTGGACTGCTCTAGTAGCAAGATTTATAATTAGGTGCTATTGACAAAGTAAAATGTATGGAATTTTAGGCAAAAATTATAGATTTCATCAAAATTTGTATATACATTGGTAATTGAATTAAAAACATAGTATAAATTCTATATGGGAATGCTTGATAAGCATTAGTATTATTTATTCCTGTAAGATGAGAGAAGTAAGAAGTTGTTGGAAGTGTGTAGTTTTTAAGATGGAAAAATAATTCATATTGGATTGTGTACCTTAGTTATTGTTCATTATGTCAACATGTAGATTGAATTTTTATTTTTTAAGCGTAAATCTTCCTTGTAGTAAAAATCCTCATAGCAAGTAGATATTTCTAACTTTATCTTCAACATAGTTGTCTTATAATTTTTTTGCCAATATAGGGAGGGTTGTCTTCAATGGAAAACCTAAAAGACTGCATTGTATGTTAGTGTTTTCCATATTTTTTAGATTTCAAGTAAGATGACGGAAATATGAATATGAACTATGTTCATGACATGAAGTAAAAATAGAGGTTGTGGCCTAGACAGATTGGATGGATTCAATTGTGAAACTTCACTTATTGCGAGAGAGAGAGAGAGAGAGAGAGAGAGAGAGAGAGAGAGAGAGAGAGAGAGAGAGAGAGAGAGAGAGAGAGAGAGAGAGAGAGAGAGAGAGAGAGAGAGAGAACATATACATATACATACATACATATGTATGTATGTATATTAACAATTGTCAATGTTAGTTTGACTTGAAAAAGTCAAGATTTAATAGAAATAAAATATAATTTTTTATGGAAACAATTCTAATGTTTTCATTGGGGATATAACTAGTATAATGAATTGAAATGTGAAATTTATGAAAAACAAAAAGTAGTTAAACTTTTCTAGAGTGTGATTTTGAAGTGGGTACAAAATTAATCAGTGATATTAAATGACATTGAGTACTATGTGGTTAAATCAACATCAAATTAAAATAGGATGTAGAAATCTAGATTGTAACATATCTACATTACTAAGTCAAATATTATTTATAACATATGATGTACATATATTGTTACATGTAACAATGTAGACAAGTCCTGGACAAACTTTGTAGCTTTAAATGGTGTAATGAATGTCACTCATGTAGTTTTCAAATCTCTTTTGGCACCATGCCATTTGACTAAATTTTTGAACAAGTACATTAGAAATTCTTTGGACTAGTTTTTTATTTCTTGTTATTACTTGGATAAATGTCACTATGAAGAGAAAACATAGATATAAACATGTTGGATTATAGATTGCATGTTTGATTTGTTTAATGCATATACACATAATAAATGTAGGAATTAAATTTGAATATTACAAATGAATCAAATAAAAAAAATCTTAAAGATTGTTTAAAAGTGTGGATAATAATCCAACTCTTATCAGTTCGAGCATGCAAATTAGATTGTTCAAAGCATTAACAAAAAATTAATCTATTTGATAGAGAAATTAATTTGATAAAGTTAAAAATAAAGTTGTGAAGTATCTATATTCCTTTGTGATGTGATATAAAAACAAATCCTATTGATAAATTAAATTATTTATTGTGAAACATCATTGTAAACATGTGTAACTAATATTATAGGATTTTATAGTTAAAAGTGCATTAAACTTTGACAAAAGTTGGTATATGATAATACATTTCATGTGACATAGATAGATATTAACAGACATACTTGAGATTTGAATACACTTCAATAGCGAGAAAATAAAGTTTAAATTATTTTATTGAGTATCTTGATTACCTTGTGATGTTAGATAAATATAAATCCTACAGATGCATTAAATTATTTTCTATGCAACGTCATTGGGACCATGTTTTGATTGATTTTGAAAGGAATTTTTAAATTGAAAGTGCATTTAATTTTTAGAATGACCAGTATATAAAAATAAATTTCATGTTAGTTAAATATATATTATTATAAATAGTATATTTTGAAAGAATAATGCATAACATCTTCCACATAATTATGGTAAAATGAACTATATAAGTTGTATTAATTAGACCATGTGGTTAAGTTTACTGTAATCTTACTTTCCACATTTTAAAATAGATAATATCATATACTCCTAAAATATCCAAGGCTATAGTTATGTCAAGCTCCAATAAGAAGTATCAATATACATTATAATAAATTTATTTTAATGTTATTAGTATAATAATATAACTACTAAATCATGGTTGATTTCCTTTTTTCAAGTTTTTTTTCTGACTTATCATTTTCTATAGGATTTCCCTCTGCATTCCCTTGTGATTGTCTAGCTCATGCCACATGACATCATCTAATTCAATCGAGGGCCCGGGGACTTTTGAACTTGTTCATTTCACATGATCTTGTCATGGGACTATAGAGTTATGAGTATATGCCATATGGTATCATCACTAGGACATGGTGGCCTCAGTAGTGTAGTCACCATAGAAATGTTATGAGGCTCGAGCCCTATGATGATGCCACACAACATCACCATGTGGACCTAGGGACCATAAAGGCATCAATAGAGGTATTCAACATTTAAAACTCATCGGGCTCCCATTACCTTGAGATTATGCCACATGGTGTGATTGTGTGGACCCAAGGACTCAAGCAGTGTAGAGAGTAGTTGAGAAGCCTTGGGGCTATTAGTGCCCAAAAATTTATTGGGTAATTTAGACCTATGTTAACACAATTAACATCCTATATGGAGAGACAACCCAGTGCCATGCCATGATACCCACATCTATGTGGAGGAAAAGACAAACAAGATAAAGTATCATTTCATCATTTTTAGTGAACCAGGAGAACACATGGTTGGAAAAAATAATGGTGGATATTCTGAGTTTGATTTCACATTGACTAGTGATCGATAGAAAATGAAGACTAGTGTGCACTTTGCAACTTTCCCAATGTGCAAAGCACTTATGGATTTCCATACCCCATGAAGAGGGAGAAAAGGAAACTTGGAAGAAATGGGAGGTTGAAGTACACTTTAAAATTAAAAAAATTTCAAAGTGAAATGTGCATTCTCATTCCCACATCTCCCAAGCATCAGAAAAATGAAGAAATGAGTGGGAAAATTAAAATAACTAGTACATGCCTAGCTAATTGAGTGGGGATGCATATCTGTAAGGTTGGTCAAATGATAACACCGTTGAAATTAGTGTGGTTGATGTGTGGATTAATAAATTCAAATGCACATGGATGGTGCCATAGATAGGTTGAGGCAACTTGGATTGTTCAAGATTTTTATAGTAATTGCTTGCTCCTAATTTTTATGTGTCTTCTTGGAAGATTGCAAATAGAAGATTCCTAAGGAGAATATGTGTTGAAAAGACTTCTGATATAACATGTAGATGTTCCTAGATTATCTGAGTTATATATCATTCTAACTCTATTGATTGGCTCTTGAATCGAAACATCTGATGCCATAACTCTTTGATATGCATACTTTCATGACATATTTTTCCTGCTTGTATATATGGAAAAGTCAATATTGAGTATGGTTTTCCTAGTTGTTTTTGACCTCTACATTGTGCATGTATAATGGTATTTATTTTACTATTCCCTCCAAGCAATCCACTGAGATTGATTTTCACAAGGCCAACAAAAGCACCACCCAATGTCAATGTTGGAGGGTTAAGAGACAATGTGTTGGGATTAGATGATGTTGATGAATTCAAATACATTTTATATGTTGGGATTGCTATTTGTCCATATGAGAACTATTAAAAGAATGTTTGTGGTTTTGAGAGGTTTTTTAAGAAAGAGGGTTGTTCTTAATGATAGAGATCCACTCTGTGTGATTCTAAAATCAGGGCTGGCAAATTCACGCAGGCCCTTATAAGAAGTCTTTTATTATATTGAAAATTGTAAAATACTAGAGCTTCCTCCTTGGAATTACCATTGGAAAGAAGATAAAAATGATCCTTTTCATAAGACAAATAATGTACTTGGATTCTACTTGTAATCAGGACACAGATCAGTTACAATACCAAAGGCACAATCCTCTACATCAAAGTTTCAATTTTATACTTTTGGTTTTTAGATTTTAATACCTAAGGAGAATGTATGAAAATCACTAAAATAACCAAGGAAATTAAGCTTTTCATATGTTGAATACCTTAGGTTCAAATGCATTTTACAAATAAATAAAACTTGTTGTGTTGAGGCATCAAGTTGAAAAGAGTTGAGGTTTTGGTAAATTTTTTATATAGGAGTATTTTGCTGAACTAGGTGGTTGGAAATGGATTTTTGTGAAAAAATTGAAAAATAAAAAAATTACAAGTTTTACAAATTTCATATGAGTCCCCAAAGTCCATGAGAAAGTTTAGTGGGAAAAGGAAACTTGCAAAAGGCAGGGTCTCGAAATACAAAATGCAAACTATGGTCAACTTTCCCAATCCCTCTAGTCAAAACACATGGGAAAAATCAACTAGAGAGAAGCTTCAGGGAGATGTTGAGGAGAAATGCAATTTTTAAATTTTGCACTTGTACAAATTACAAATTGTAACTATGCAAATTACACCTATGCAAATTGTAATTATGCAAATTATAAATTTGTAAAAGGGGAAATTTTTTACCAAAAGGGTCAAAAGGTGAAAATAATTCATTTTTGCATTAAAAATATGAAGGAAACCATAAAAATCTAATTTGTAAAAATAAAATGTGAAAATAGCCAAATGTGAAAAAGCAAAAGTGCAAAAGGCAAATATTGAAAAACAAGTTGGAGTCAATAAAGTAAACGGGTAAAATGACCTAAGTTTTTTAATTCTAATTTGATTTACTTATTCAAGCACCTCCATGGAATAATATTGTAAGTCTGCAAATCCAAGGTGGGCCACTCCAAGGAAGATCTCTCAAGTAGCTATGGATCTAGAATATTCTCATGCCATCATTATAAGAGCAAGTTGTTCCATGGCATGCATAAAGGGAAGGGGATTTGTCCAAGAGTTTCTAGTTGTGATAGAAAGTGGTTAAGGACATATTTAGGTAGTTAAACATGAGAATAAAGTTTGTTTGGTGTTTCCCATAAATATTCTTCTTTTAGCTTATGTAAAGGGCATTTCTAACCAAGAAATCAAGGGGTTTGTTGCAAATATACATCATTACTTGTAAAGGCAGTTTCAAAAACAATTTTACTTACAAATACATGAATATTATAGGCATGATAAAGGGCATATTATAGCTGGGATCATTTTGGCAGAAATTGGATGGGTGTTTTGCACTTTTATAAATTATAACCCTCATTCTTGGACTTGAAAAGAAAGGTGAAAAAGGTGTATAAATAGAAGGCTTATCTTATATTTTGGTGGTTGTTGGTTGTTTATTTTATCCAAGTATAAGCTCTTCTAAATTTTAGGATCATAGCTGTGTGTGTATTTTGCCTCTCTTGTTAAGGTGGTTGTAGCTGTATAGCAATTAGCAATCTCTGAGAGCATCTCTATATCTCTTCGTCATCCAACATGGACCAAAACCGCCATACTTGTCCCCATGGCAATGTTTTGAACATTAGTGTATGCAATATTTTCTTTTAAGTTAATGGAAAATACTTGTGGTTCTTTATTGTATCTTGTTAATGAAATTCAATGAGATGTTTTACATGTTATGTTTATTGGATATCTAGCTTTGTGCTTATGTATGGTTGTCATATTCGACATAGATCTATGTTATAAACCTTTTCTTGCATATAGATTTGGATATATTTTATTGAATACCTCATTAGGGCACCCTGGGTTCATGAATTTAGCAGGAAAAAATATTTGAGATTCTAGTTTTAGTGTATGTTCTAGGGTTTTAGGGATAATTTGGGCATTTATATTCTATTGGCACCAATGGATGCAAATTTCTCCTTGTAGTTTTAATATCTTGCATTTCAATTTTCTTACATCTTTGCAATAGGTGATTTCATTTAAGTTGAAAGAAACCCCATTGTTTGAAAACCACTAGCAAACTACCCCTTTTTATTACCGCCAAAATTTTCTATCCTATCTTACCCTGTAAATAATACAACATTGTTGCATATCATAAGAGTTATTTGCCTACATATGCATAAATCTTGCCTACTTAACATGTGTCTATATTTTGTGCTTTAAATAGCCAGTATTGTAGTTTTCCATTTAGCCCATGTCAATGAAAATTCTTTAGAATGAAGATTGCAGTCACTTTCCCATCTATCTTTAGTATCTTGTATGTGATCTAGAGCATTTTTTCATTTCGTGTGACAACCCTTCCTAACTGGAGTGTGCAAGTTTGGTTTTGCCCTGGTCACATTTGTGCCTCTTTCTACTAAAAACTCCCATGGATATTGAATTACAGAATCTCTCCATGTGAGCAAGCTACCCCTTAAGTATTTTCACCTTGGTTTAGGCAGAGCTAGATGTAGCAAGGAGATGATTGACTATAACAACTGATTCATAATTAGATATACTTCTCTTGACCAAAATGAGCAAGGAGAGTTACCATAGACCTATACCTTATAGTTCATTTAAATGTTAACCCAAGGATGTATACTTGATAGGATGACTTCACTATATGTGTACACTCAATATTTTAATTTGACCTTTGGCTAAATGTTATCTAAGATGTTGAAGTCATGCAATAAATGAAATGCTAAAAATTAAACATAAATATAATACTGTGAAATAAATGCTTATATTTTAGAAGCTTCCTTAAATAAATCTAAGCATGAATGTCAATCACACAATTCATAAATAAAACACATAATGCATAAAGAAATCAAATAACATGCTTAACTATTTAAATGGGTTGGATTGTTGTTGTAGAATTCCAAAGGGGGCCCTTCTTCCATCTAATTTTAGCTTCAATCCTTCCTCTCACAACACTTAATTGATCTCAGAAATGCTTGTTCATATTAATCAAAAATGCAATAATAAATTGCTGCAAAAAATTACAATAATAGTTGATTAACACAATATACTTCTAATAATCTCTAATAAACATATACTATATCTCAACTTTACTATTACACACACATATATATTTTAGAATAAATTGTTTTATACAAAATAATATATATTCTAATCTAAGAAACATTTGACTTAGGATAACTAAAATTGGCTCCTTTTCCTAAAGTCATCTTTCATGTGAATTCTACAACATTATTGTAGGACAAACAAAGTTGTTTCATTCTTCAATTGATCCATGAAGGTTATAGTTGTTTCTATGAGTTAGTTAAAAGAGGAATCAAAATATGTTTATTTGTAGCTTTGGTCATGCAGTGGCTATAGGATAGTATGTGTAATGAGATTCCTTTGCTACAAGACATTCTGTGCTATATACCTATTTCTCCAAAACATCCTTTAAACACATTATATAAAAAGTGTCCTAAAGTAGTAGATAACTATCATATATTTAATTATAATACATAATTCTAACTATTCAAAGAGTATAGAAACATAATGTTATTTACAAGATTATCAAAAATTGAGGAAGGAAAATTTATGGGAAAGCATGGAAAATAGGAAGGATGAGTGTAATAGATGAGGACAAGAACATGAAATTTCTAGGGCTCATCACACCCCCAACTTAAGATCTTGCTTGACCATGAGAAACAAACTTGTTTATTTCTATTTCACAAAAACCTCTGATATCCATGGGATCTATGGCACCACTGGCAAGGTGAGCATAAAATCCACATCTCTATTCAAACATTTGCTAAATCTTGACCTCCCTAACTTCATCCAATGGGGCTTTATCCTACCAATCTGGAATAGGATACAAAAATAGAGGGGGCTGGAATGTGAGGCTCAACAAATGAGATCCCATTTTACCTACAAGAATAATATATTTTATGATCATGTTAAATGTTGCTTTTAAGTTAAAAAGGAAATATGGCTCTTTCTTAATTAGTGTGGGAGTGATCTCATTCCATCATTTAATGAAGGAATATTTAGCTATAGGACCAGTAGCAGTTCTCAATATTAAGTAAAAATCTTGGGCTTCATCACAATTCCTTACAAACCAGGCTCTGACTTCCTTCTTCAACATGATATTATCCTATTCTGTCAATACAACATCAGGTGCCAATAACTCTCTCCTAATAAGCATCTAGTTTTCATCCTCATTTTTCATATAATCAGCTACTTCTCTTCCTCTTATTTGCACATTCAATAGATATGATGAAAATGCCTTTAGTTGGACATCTCCAACATCTAGATTAGGGTTTAATTCACTATCATAAGGGACAAAATAGTTGTGAAGATAGAACTCACACAATTGTTCTTGTTCTTCTTGTGAGATTTTTTTATATATTTGAAAGAGGAAAGGGCATCAATAACTTCATAAGGCATATCAAAGTAAATTTTCATAAAATTAAACTTATACCATTACTCCTCAAGATAGATTGAATATATTCTTAAAGGAGGCCTGCAGTCAATGAGATCTTGGGTAAGATAAGTCATGTATTCAATCTTCTGTTGCAGTTTGGATATCCTCTCTTCCTTCAACCTATTCTCTTCTTTTAATTTCTTATTTTATTTTATTAATTCCATCAGACTTTTAGACTGACTATCTATACAATTCATCAATTTAGAAGATATTGCAAATGAAAAATGATACCTAACTTTCTGGGCAGTTGTAGGCTCTTCCTGTTGAGTTACCTCTATGGAAGGTCATGAAATAATGATTGGAGGATGGTCTTTGACAGAGGGCTATAGCTAAAAAAATGTTGTAGCAAGTGCATCTAGTCCTCCTCCAGACTGATCCTATATCTTCTTTCTTAGTCACTTAATTTATTGTAGGTCTTGCTCCAGAGTGGGTAATTCCAATTGTATAGTAGGTTACTCTACTTGTTCCACTTCTTCCTTCATTGGTTCCTCTTGCAACACTTCAAGACTATGAATACTTGTTGTTCCCCCTGATTGTATTCTAGAGAACATTTTCCCTTGTTTATTTTAACCTATAAAGATTCATCACTACTAGTAGCCTATTTTTCTCTAGATTATTCATTAATTTCAATAATAGAAGAAGGTTTAGTTCTTATTTTTCTTCTCAATATGTGGGATTTGTGAGGAGTAGAGGTTACCTTGGCCTTTTTGGGAGAAGGTGGAAGTTATTCCTTAGCCTCCTCTGAATTAGGCTAGAGAATGAGTTTCTTCCTTTTTCTTCTAGATTCTTTGATTGTGGAAGTGTTTTATTTAGTCCTTGCTTCAAGTTATTATGTGGATACAGAAAGGTATCCTTCTATAGGTTCTTGTGGAGCTGCAAGAAGGTCTCCTTCTGTAGGTTCTTATAGAGCTACAGGAAGGTTGTCTATTGTAGGTTCTTATGGAGCTACAGGAAGGGCTTATTTTGATCTCTATTCTTCTACTTCCAATTCATTTTCTATTTCATTTACCTCTCTATCACTTTCTACATTTCTTGGTACTTGAAGAAATTCTTCCCAACTTATGTTGGGTCTAGTCCTTTGCAAATAGTCTTGAATAATCAACTAGATTAAACAATGATGGGAAAGAGATTTGGAATTACCTCTTTGAAATGTTGCGTGATCATGTGGAGAAAGAATTTGGGGAAATTTATCTCTATATCATGCCATAAATGATTCATGAACTTGAAGTGAATGCCATGTAGCATGGAATACCTCCTTTTATAAGTGAAATATCTACAGATGAACTCAATAACTTTGGCCCATTTTCTTGGTAAAAATAACCATGTAATGCCCTATTTTGAAGTTTCCAGGCTTTCATTTCCTCTGATGAATTTTTGCCTCTATGCTTCAGTATCAATTTTTTCTTGCCATGCCTCCCCTATTCATGGCAATCCCATTACCCTACTAATGATAGTTTTTTTCATCTTTATATTGATTCCTCTTATTGTTGTTATGCAATGAACCAATAAATTCTTATGAAATTCCTTGATCCAGGGCTTATATCCTTTCAAAATATTATGCCCATCCTACATTCTATAACTAGGCCAAGATGTCTAGGCTATTGGTTAAAGGAGTGATATCAAGTGGTTCATGTTTAAGCAAGTCCCCTCCCATATTTTAAGATGAAATTTGAGTTGCAGGTCTGTGTTCTTGTAGCAAGGGTTTTATGGCTTTGGTGAAATGTTTGAAATTTTTTATTTGGGAGTAAAATAATCCTTTCGAATTATGGAAAATATCTCCCAAACTTAAATTACCATTTTAACTCAAGGGATGAAGCTGACATGCACAAATGGTTCATGATAATAGTAAAAGGTGGTGGCAGTAGTGCTTCAAAGGCCACATCAATTAGCGAAAGAAAAGATATGATGAGTTATCATGATAAGGAGAAGATATGGTGGCATGATAATAGAATTAAGACCCATCATCTTAGTAATAAATAAGATGTATGACATGAAATAAATATAAAATCATTACCTTGTTACTTGTAGGAATACCTTTCATTAATGTGCAAATGATGACTCAAAGTGGCAGTCTACCATGTGTTGTCATATGATTGGGAGCAAAACACTATTTGAGAATAGAATGTAGGATGGAATGATAAGAATACATCCTATAGCAAGAAGTGTTTCCTATAGAAACAAGTTTTTCATCCTGTAGCAATAAGTGTTTCTTCTAGAAACAAGTTTTTCATCCTATAACAAGAAATAAAATGGATTTTTGCTCAAAGGGAATGAATATACAAGCAAACACAAATGAAAAGAATTTTTTTTATTGTTGTAGTGCCTTTATTCTCTTATTTTTTTAAAACAAATGCCGATCAATGAGTGACTTAGTTTTATAATTAAACATCCATCAACAACACCCGAAGGTTTTTATTATCAATTTTTTTGATTTTTGATTTTTGATTTTAGATTTTATGGTCCAAACTCAACTAGAATCTCACAAATCTAGGAGGTAGGGTTTTATTAACCCTGAACCAAGCCATTATGAATGGCTAGTTCTTGGCTATAGGAAACTTTTACTCTTCGTGGAAAATATTAGAGAAGGGTTGATAAAAATACCCTTTAGCTATAGGAATAGGTTGATTTGCTTCATGAAGAAGAGATGAATGTTGTTCTTCAAGAATTTGATGAGTGAGAGTTTCCTTGGAAAATGGTTTCTTATACATCTTGAGCATATAGCCATTAACAAGCTGTTAGAACTAAATAGAGTAAATAGTCATAAGATTTATAGCTCTATTGTTAAAAACTCATTCGATCTTATAAGGCCCAAGCCATATAGATTGTATCTTTCCTTTATAATCATTGTATTTAGAGTCAAAAAGGAGTGCCAAGTCACTAGATTGGAAATTATTAGTCTTCATGTTCTTATTATGTCAACCCACACATTATGTTTGCATTATTTTAGTGTAATAAAGTGATTCATTTTTTAGTTCATCAAGTGCATTCAGCTACATGATCCTATCTTGTTAAGCTTAGGAAAGATACAAGCCCAAATCAAGTGTTTTTTTTATGTTTTATGTTCAATCCCAACGGGTAGAATAGCCTTTTTACCATAAACTAGTTCATATGGAGTGAAATCAGTTGTGGTTTTCTAGGTGATTCTATAAGCTCAAACTAGTTCTAGAAGATGATTTGACCAATCTTTTCTATTCAAGCTGACAGTCTTAGTGAGTATATTTTCTAATTCTCTATTTATCATTTCCACCTAACCATTTAACTAAAGATGGTAAGGAGTAGATTTTTTGTTTCTCATTTCATATTATTTGACCAAGGTAGCTATGAAGTCTAATGTGAAATGTGGGCCTTGGTCTATGACTATTTCTCTTGGTACTCCATAGTGGGTGAAGATTTATTCATATAAGAACTCAACTACTTTCTCATCAGGGGCATGGGTTAAAGTTTTTACATCATCCCATTTTGTGATGTAATCGATGCATACTAGTATATATTCCTTGTTATTGGATTTAGGATCAATGGGACCTGCAAAATTTAGTCCCCATTTGTCAAAGGGTACTAGAACTTATTATGGTTAGAATGGCATTTTATCAGAGTGTGTTTTTCCATACACTAGTATTGATCACATCTAAATGTATACATCATGACATCCTTATGTAAAGAAGGCAAATAATATTTGGTAGTGATTACTTTTATAGTAGTCCATTTGGTAGCAAAATGACACCCATAGGGTTTATCATGGTAGGCTATGAGAATGTCATAAGCTTCATCCTCTCTGATATATCTCTTCATAACTGAATTTGGTCTAGTGATAAAGAGATATCCTACAATCCAGGAATAATGTCTGCTCTTTTGGATCAAATGTTATTTTTCCTTGGGTAAAAAATGTTGTGGTAGTGATTTTGTATCAAGATAGAAATATATATGAAGCAAGGAGATTGAATTGTTACTGCAAATAAATGCTCATTAGGAAAAGAATCATCAACAATAGGAATGTGTTCATCATTTTACATTCAAGATAGAAAATATGCTATTACATTATCCTTACCTATTATGTCCATAATGGTAATATTAAACTCCTACATTAATAATAACTAACGAATTATCTTGCTTATTACAACAAGTTTGTTCATTAAATAACTAATTGATGCATGATTTGTGTGGATGAATACTTAGTAACTTATAATGTAGTGTTGAAATTTATTGATGGTATAGATGACGGTAAGAGATTCCTTCTTTATTATAGTGTACTTGAGTTCAATCCCTTGAATATTCTTGCTAATAGAATAGATTATATAAGTCAAAGATTTATCTTTTTGGCCAAGGAAAGCTCATAAAGTGGTGTTAGATGCATCTGTGTGGATGTGAAAAGGTTTCTTCCAATCAATCCCTCTTAGAATAAGAGTTATTATGAGGTCTTTGAGTTTCTGGAAGGTAGTTTGATAATCATTAATCCATATAAATTCAACATCCTTAGTAAGCAATCCAAACAATGGGGTGGTAATTTTACTAAAATCTTTGATGAATTGTCTATAATAACCATCATGTCCTAAAAATCCTCTAACATTTTTATGCCTCTTTAGTGTGGGTATATCCTTAATGATACTTATCTTTACTGGGTTAACTTGAATTTCAATAGGGGATATGTGATGCACCAACACAATCCCTTCAGTCATAAGCATGTAACACTTTTCATTACTCAATGATAATTGGTGGTTTTGGAAATATTGAAGAACTTTATCCAGGTTAGTGAATGTTTCTTCAAATTTCTACCAATAGACAGTGAAATCATCCATGTAGATTTCAACACAGTCATGAAAGAGATCAAAAAATATGCTCAAAATAGCCCTTTGAAAATTAGTTGGGAAATTGAAAACGTCAAATGGTAATATGGCATAGGCATAGGTTCCCCAAGGTCAAATAGAAGTGGTTTTATCTTGGTCTTGTGGATTAATTCATATTTGATTATAACCACTATAGCATCTAGGAAGGAAAAGTACTTTTTCCCTGTTAATGTATCCAACACATGATCAGTAAATGGAAGGGAAAGTGATCCTTCATAGTATAAGCATTCAATTCTCAGTAACCAATGCAAATACACCATTTAACCCATTTCTTAGGGACAATGACTAGGGGAGAGACCCACTAGCTATCTAAAATAGGATAAACAAATCCTGCATCCAAGATTTTTTACAACTCAATTTTGAAAATATCTTTAACTGTAGGATTCATTTGTCATTAGGGTTGGTGAATAGGTCTACATTCTTCTTTAATTTAAATGTGATACATGCATAAATTTGGGGGTATTCTTCTCATGTCATGGTAATCCTAGGCAAATGTTGTTATGTATTTTCTCAACATTGTAAGTAACTGACTTTCTTGCTGGGGTGTTAAAGAGAAGTTAATGTTGAGAGGTTTGTTTGGTAGAATGTCAACTTGATTTGTTAAGGAAATCATGGTTTTTATTTTGGCAATTAAAAGATCATAACTACATTGATAGAGAAGTAATTAATAGAATGTCCAAATGTCTCTTACAGTTTCAGCAAGGTCATTCTCACGAAAGCTATTATGAAGAGGGCATGGTGTACATTCTAATAAGTTTGTGGCTAAAAGATCCTATCTATAGGTATTTTGTAGGATACTAGGAAGGACAATGTCTTATTTTTGTGCCTATAGAGTTGGACTCTGGTCAATTTTATAGAGGGTCTGTAAGGAGACAACTTCCTCAAAGTCATCAATCTAAGGGGTTGGGACATCATTTTGGGAAGGATAAGTGAGTAGATATAGAACAAATTTTTTGGTGTCATTTTCATTGGAAATTAGCATTTTTCCTAACCCACAGCCAATATAAGCATCAGTGGTGGCCAACCATGGGTGGCCAAAGATGAGAGCATAACCCCCAAGTTGATTTTTGGCTATGGGATAATAAAGTATACATGATATTTCCAAGATTCCATAGTGATAAAAAGGTCCTCAATAATCTCCTCAGATTTAATAGTTGATTTATTAGCCATCTGGAAGATGGTGGGTGTTGGACAAATAGTGGTAAGTTTCAACTATTGCATGGTCTCCATGGTCATCACATTTATGGTTGTGCCCAAGTCAATTAAAGTAATAGAGATAGGTTGGCCATGGATGATAACATTAACTATAGGACTTCTCAAATCAAAATATTTTTGGAGAACTATATTTCCGAACATAATATCTTCTAGTTAGCCAATGACATGGACTATTTTAGGATCCTTCTTTCTTACCAATTTTTTTAAACATAGCTCTATAATAATAGCCTTCTTGTAGATAGGAACATCCTTTATTATTTGAAAGAGTGGGATTTTTAAGCACACATTATTGAGTTGTCTTAAAATTTCAAATTTAGGCTTTGGTTTAGGATGTGATATGTTTAACCTCTCTAGAAAAGGAGGATTGTCAGTTTATTTTTGATTTTTGGATGGACTTAGGTTAGGATTAACTATGGGTAGCTATGGATTGGTATAAAGTGGGTCTGGTTCAAAGTGTTATATGATTATGGATGAGGTGGGTTGCAGAAAAACATGACCTAAGAGAAGTTGAACTTGATTAATATCCAAGGTGTATGTTGGATATTGCATTATTTTAGTGGATTGTGTTGGTTGAACCAATTTATTGGCAGGATTAGGAAACTAATTGAGTGGTTTGAATAAGTTACCGAGTGTTTATCATTAAGGCCTATTGTTATTATGGTTGTTTCATTTTCTCAAGAAAGCCTTGCTTACCTCTCCATTACTTTTGCCATGAATTAGAGGGAAAGAACCACTGCTAGTTTTAGAATTGCTTAGGTTGAGGTTGTTGTCAATTTTATTGCATCCATAACTGATTTTGGGGTACTTTTTTGAGACTAATTTTGATTGGTTATATTCATCCAAGAACCATATTGAGGATTATTTGAGAATTGAGAATTTATAAACATAGAGTTTGATGGCATACCTGATCTTTGTAACCATGGTTTTTATTGAGCCAAAAAACACACTTGATTCTCATCTTCTCCTATGACATGTAGCTCCACTATCTCAGGATTCTCCTTAGTTATGCTAGCTACCCAAGTTTTCATAGAATGGCATGTGTAATCCACCTTCTTCTTTCTACATTTAGGGTAATAGGTGGCTAAGGATTTCTCAGTTTCTTCTTGCTTCCTCCATGTATGTAATATATCAAGCTGAGTAGCTAGGTAGTTGATAATGTCCTGCTTCATGTCTTAGAGTAGGTTTTTAACTTCACCTTTAGACAGTCCTACTATGGATTTTGTAGGAAGGGTTATACCCCTAATTTTGTCCATGGTTGACCTAGAGTAGCTTATACATAGAACTGTTAGTTCATCAAAGGGTAGTGTAGAAACATCACCACCAGACATTAGATTTAGTGCTTCCAGACAATCATCTCTAATCCCTTTCAGGAATATTAGATTGATCAATTCCTTGTCCATTATAGTCTACTTGTATTTTTTAAAGCTGAATAAAAATCTTTCCATATATTCTTCCAATGACTCATCATCATCTTGAGTCATTCAAAATATGTCATCTCTCCTATAGTTCCTACCCATGAAATAGTCTTGATATTTCATCATAAACTTCTCCTTCATTTCTTCCCAAGTATAAATGGCATACTCTCCAAGTCCCATGAACCATTTAAGTACTACAT
The DNA here is from genome assembly GCA_037957365.1 of Torreya grandis. Lineage (NCBI taxonomy): Eukaryota > Viridiplantae > Streptophyta > Pinopsida > Cupressales > Taxaceae > Torreya > Torreya grandis. Next base: position 2,185,051 of record JARHVA010001380.1, on the reverse strand, counting down.
ATTTAATTGTTTCTAGAAATGATTTGAGTTTCTAAGTGTCTTGATTATAATCATAGTTGCAGCATAAGATGTCAAACTCAAAAAATAAATGTGTCTGGATCCTCAGATTCTTTTCTCTTAAAAGTAAGGAGGGCAGAGTGAGGGATATTCTTCATGGGTGAATTTTAATTAGGAGTAAGGATAAGAAATTCTAAATTAGAAAACTCATTGGTAGTTTTTTCTTCTTGGTGATCCCCCATGAATACTCTTTATGTTGGTAGATTAGAGGTTGTTTCTACCCACCGCTCAAAATTCATATCAATTATTTTATTTCTTGGGGTGTAGAAGATGGAGACTTTACCTTTTTTCTTATGAATGTATGATTCTTAAACAATGTGGATGGTTTGGAGGTTTCATAAGATTCAACTAGTATCTCAGTAATGAGTCTCTAAATTAGAATATTCTATTAGCTTGGTCTTTGTTCTAAGAGCAAGAATAACCTTGAATGCCTCCTTAGCAAGAAATTTGGGAGATGGATGGAAGCAAACTTCAGATTACTAAGTATGAGGTGATAAGGTGGGAATTATAAATGGTGGTACATGTGGGTATATTCCATGGGTATGAACTTCCTCAAGGTCTCCAGCTTGTGCTACCAGTCTAGCCATTTTTTTTCCTTATCTACCTTTTCTATTGACAACTATGAGTGATCTTAAGGAATTATTTCATGTTACTCAATTTTTTTAGGATGAATTTATGATCTTATAGAAATTATTGATTATTTAGGTAAAAATCTTCTTTTATAGTCCCCTTCATTTTGCATATGCCAACTATTTTTTTTAAAACTTTTTGCCAACCCTGCCTGCACAAGGTTAGTAGTATGGGGGTTTTTGAAAATTTCCAATATCCTACTTGAAAAAAAGTGAAATTTAAACTATGAAATCAAGAAATATTTACTTTAAATAACAACAAACTTTGGAAATAAAAACAATAAACATCCAGAAACAATTGCTATCAAGATTGAAGATTATAAGTGTGACACCCCTTCCTAGCAAGGATGACAAAAATGACTAACAATTGATTCACACTAAGATATACTTATCTTGACCAAAATGAGAAAAGAAAGGTACCATATACTTGTACCTTCTACTTCATTTAAATGTCAACCTGAAGATGTAGATTTGATAAGATGACTTCACTATATGTGCACACTCAATCTTCTAATTTGACCTTCTGCTAATTGTTATCTAAGATGTTGACGTCATGCAATAAATGAAATGATGGAAATTAAACATAAACATAATACTGTGAAAGAAATACTTATACATTGGAAGATTTCTTAAACAAATATAAGCAAGAATGTAAATTACATAATTCAGAAATAAAACACACAATGCATAAAGAAATCAAATAACATGCTTAGCTATTTAAATGGGGTGGATTGTTGCTGTAGAATTCCAAAGGGGGACCTTATTCCTTCTGAATTTATCTTCACTCCTTCCTCTCAAAACACTTAATTTAACTCATAAATGCTTGTTCATATAAATAAAAAATATAACAATGAATTGTTACATGAAATTACAATAAGAGTTGCTTGACAAAATGCACTTCCAATAATCTCTAATAAATATATAATATATCTTAACTCTACTATTACACACACACACACACACACACACACACACACACACACACACACCACATAGGATATATATATATATATATATATATATATATATATATATATATATATATATATATATATATATATATATATATATATATATTCTAATCTAAGAAATATTTGACTTAAGATAATCAAAATTGGCTCCTTTTGCTAAAGTCATCTTTCATGTGAATTATATAACATTGTTTTAGGACAAACCAAGTTATTTCATTCTTCAACCACTTTATTATTGGGCTCCATAGGGGTTAGTTTTGTTTCTGTGAGTCAGTTGAAAGAGGAATCAAAATCTATTCATTTGTGGCTTTGGTCACACAGTGGCTACAAGATAGTCTGTGTAATGAGATTCCTTTGCTGCAGGACATTCTGTGCTATATACCTATTTATTTAAAACATCATTAAAACACATTATAGAAAAAATCTCCTAAAGTAATAGATAACTATCATATATTTAATTCAATACATAATTCTAACTATTCAAAGAGTATGGAAACATAATTGTATTTACAAGATTATGGAAAATTAAGGAAGGAAAATTTATGGGAAAGCATGTAAAATAGGAAGAATGAGTGTAATAGATGAGGACAAGAACATGACATTTTTGTATCTCATCACTGACCATACCCTATGTCGGTGCCTCTCTATTATTTTTCATGTTTGGTCTAGTTTTGATGCCAAACCCTGCCTCGACTATAATGACATATCAATATGTTTTCATCTTTATTTACCATTTTATTCAAGTGGACAATTCCAAGTGTAAAAGGTGTACTTGATTGGAAACCAAAACTTAATTGGTGCCATTACTGGGGAGTAAGTTGAAATCCTAGTTACTTGTGTCGCTAGGGACTCTTGCAAAGAGTTGTAGGTATTTAATGTTGTGAAGGTTTCTATTGTTATTTGCTACATTCATACTATCTTGGACATAAAATTGCATCACTCCACTGGGGATGTGCCAGGAATTGAAATATTTGATAATTTGACTTGTGTTATATTTTTGGTAAAGAGATGTTAATATTGCACGTTAAAAAGTGTCTTTTCTATTTTGAACATAATTTTAGAAATTTTAGTGTCTTTAATTTCTATCTCATGAACAAATTCAGCAAGAATTTTTTTAGCATGTATCACAATCAGTTTGTTAGCTATTATATTGTAGAATCTTGATTCTATTGGCGACTCCAATTTTAATGTCTAGTTTCAAGAAAGATCAGTGCTTGGTTTGAATATATTTGTTTAGTTTCATGTTTGAGTATTTTCTTGTCTACAAAGCTAGGAGGATTGAGATCATCCTTCAAAGGTGACTCATATAAGAAACTTGTTTCACCCTTAAGTATTCATCAAAGAATAGGGAGACAAGTTTGAAGGGCTATTGAAGAGATAATTTCAGCTACTAAGAAGTGTTTAGATAGCCAAGATTATGATAATCTTGAGATTTTTGTTGAACTCCCCATTTTTGACCATTTTCATAGCTCTCTTAGTCACTCATAACTTTATAGTCCTATTTATTTTCTAGATCCTTCTCAACTAGTTGAATCCCCTCCCAAGTTTGATCCTATAAGTCCCCCTCATTCACCCCCTCACATCCCTTTGCTATTGTTCTTGAACCTCCAATTGAACCAATCATGAGGCATAGGGACCTAGATGATAATGAACAACCTACATTTTGCTTTCCAAAATTCAAGCCTATCAATATTGATGACATGGAAGGTTATCCCAACAAAGTCCCAAATGATCTAATGAAATGGCTTCTAAAATTTCAAAGGAATAATTTAGTAAATGGTGATCAACACTTGAGTATTTTCATAATATCATTAAAGACTATGAAGCTGATCATGATGATGTGAGAATTAAATTTTTTATGCAAACGCTAGAGGAAGATGCTCATGAGTGGTTTAATTCTCTTCTTTTTGGACACATTGATTCGTGAGAAGAAATGAAGAGTGTTTTTAAAATATAGAATGGTGATATAATTGATTATATATTTATTTTGGATAAGTTTGAAAACAACAAGAAGAGCCTTGATGAGTGTGTGTAGGACTTTAATACATGGTTCAACAAATCTATGATACGACTACCCAAGAACATAAGGCCTAGTGATATAATGTGTTTGATCAAATGTTGTGATTCATTTGACAAGAAGATTACATACTACTTGTAGGATAGGGCTCCAACAAAATTGTGATTGGCATTTAATATGACCATCAAAATTAAGAACAACATAAAGGTTATGGGAAAGCCCATGAACAAATGAGCTGATGTAAAATTGGTTAATCCAAAAAAATATAGTCCACTAAGATAACCAACCATGAGGAAATGGTTAAGACTTTGTCTTTATATGTCAAAGAAATTTCATACAAGTTGGCTAGAGCTAAGAAAGGGATCCCTCATGTGTCTACCAATCAAGAGAGGGATCCAACTATGAATCAAGCAAAAAATCGGCCTACACATGATGACATAAATTAGAAAAGGGAAGTGGGAAGAAATGTTCCTGATCCATTGCATGCCAAAATGATTGTTGTAAATTATGATTTAGACATTGATTGGTGTGATAAATGCTTCCTTCCGCATCCTCCTTGTGATGCTACTGAACTGGTTGGTAAAGATATAAATAATCTTGAGTCTGTGTTTGTGTCTGATGATGATGATAATGATGATGATGATGATGATGATATTTTTATGTTCAATTATCAAGATTCTCAATGTAATTTTTATACCTCAACAAAAATGATGACTACTACTACTATTGGTCAATTTTGGAGTGTTGTCAAGAAGGTCTTGACATATGAATTTGTTTGTGATGATAGTATGACACAAGCATATGAGTTACCCAATCATGATGCAATTGAAGATCTGAAGTGTGCCCTAACTGAAGTGTTATACATGCATGTGGAATTGGGTAACCTAGTTAGAAATTTGGATGTTGTTGAGAAACTAGCTATTCTTGATGTTGGGTTTGACAATGAAAGTGTTGCTTGGAGAATGTCATTCAGTGAATATGGGCTTATCTTATATGCCCCTAAAGATGAATTTTGTCAAAATTATTTCAAGTAGTATTTTGAGTGCATGAATGACATTGCTAATCCTAAAGCACTCTTGTTTGGTACTCATTTGATTGTGGCTGAGAAATAAGTCTATTTATAATTACTGAAGGAGTACCAAAATCTTTTAGCATGCTCTTATCCAAATTTGAGATCACACAAAGAGGATTTGTTTCAGCTTGTCATCCTATCACAACCTAGTAGAAACACCATCAGGCAAGCGCAGATATTGGTTTACTTCATCTTGGCCATCAAGCTACTAGAAAAGTTTAAGAAATTAAGGGATGATGAGATATCAGAGCTACTTGTTAATGGAAAATATCTAAAATATTTCCTCGACTGAGTTTGTACCTATGTATATAATTGTATAGTGTTTTGTCACTTTGTTAGTTCATTAATTTATTACCTCTCTACTTTAGGCCTTATTTTTACAATTCTTTTAATGTGTTTTGTCATACTTCATTTATAGATCCTCTTGATCTATTTTTATTAGTCCACCTTATTTTGGTGAGCTTTTATAGGTGTCTATTGATATAAGTTACTCAAATTTTGATTATGTGGCCCAATGGGTTGACACCTGGTCTTATGTTTTGGGGATTTTTACAAACTTATGGGTTGTGTGCATCTCTGAGCAAGAGCCAATCTTAGTACTTGAAATTACATTGAGAAATTTTAGGCTTGTGTTAACATAGTTAACATCTTACATGGAGAGATAACCCATCCCCACACCATGATGCCCATGCATACATGGAGGAAAAGACAAACAAGATAAAATAGTGTTGCATAATTACTAGTGAGGAGAACATGTGGTTGTAAAAAGGTGTGGTGGAGATTTTGACTTTGATTTCACATTGACTAGGGTTTGATAGAAAGCAAAGGTTAGTGTGCACTTTGCAAGTTTCCCAATGTGAAAAGTGCTTATGAAGTTCCACACCCCATAGAGAGGGAGAAAAGTAAACTTGGTATAGATGGGAGGTTGAAGTGCACTTTGTACTTAACAAAGTACAAAGTGCACTTTACACTTAAGAAAGTACAAAGTCCAATGTGCATTCACACTCTCACATCTCACATGCATAAGATAAATGAAACAATGAGTGTGAAAATTAAAATAACCAATACATGCCCAATTAATTGAGTGGGGACACATGCTTGTAGGGTTGTTTAGATGTTAACATCACTAAAATCAATGTGGTTCACGTGTGGAGTAATAACTTTTAATGCTCATGGATGGTGTTATAGATAGGCTGAGGCAACCTAAATTGTTCAAGATTTTTATATTAATTTCTTGCTCTTGATTTTTATGTGGCTTCCTTGAGGCCTACGAATAGAATCTACTTGAGGAGAAGATGTGTTGAAAATAATTCTAATCTGACATATAAATGTTCCTAAATAGTTAGGTTTTATCATGTTCTAACTCTATTGATTTGCACTTGACTCAAAACATCTGATGCCATAACTCTTTGATATGCAAACTTTGAAGACACATTTATGCTTGCCTGTATATATAGAGAAGACAATATTGAGTATGGTTTTCCCACTTAGTATTGACCTCTACATTGCCCATGTAAAATGGTATTTCTTTTACTATTCCCTACAAGCAATCTACCAAGATTGATTTTTGTAGGGCCAACAAAAGCACCACATAATGTTGATGTTGGAGGGTCAAGAGATAATGTTCTAGGATTAGATATGTTGATGAAGTCAACTAAATTTGTTGTGTTGGGCTTGTTTTTTTCACATATGAGAACTGCTAAAATAATGTTGGTGGTTGTGATAGTTTTTAAAAGAAAAAAGGTTGTTCTTAATGATAGAGATCCACTCTGTATGATTCTAAAATCAAGGTTGGTGGATCAACGTAGGCCCCTACAAAAAGTATTTTATTATACTACAAATTATAATATATTAGAGCTCCTTCCTTGGACTTACCATTGGAAAGAAGAGAATAATGATCCTTTGCATAGGATAAATAATGTACTTTAAGTCTACTTGCAATAAGGACATGGATCAGTTACAATCCCAAAGGTACACTCCTCTACATCAAAGTTTTAATTTTATACTCCTTTTTCTCAGATTTTAATACTGAAGGGGAATGTATGAAAAACACTAAGATAACCAAGGTAGTAAATATTTTCATATAGTGAACACCTTAGGTTCAAATACATTGCACAAATAGAGAAAAATTGATGTGTTGAGGCATCTAGTTGAAAAGAGTTGGGCTTCTAGTAAAAAACTTATACATGAGTATTCTATTAAACTAAGTCACTAGAAATGGAGTTGAGTGAAAAAATTTAAAAATCAAAAACTTTCAAGTTTTAAAAATTGTATATGAGGCCTCAAACTCCATGGGAAGGTTTAGTGGGAAAAGGAAACTTGCAAAAGGTAGGATCTCAAAATGTAGTATGCAAATTGCGATCAAATCTCCCAATCCCACCAGTAAAATCACATGGGAAAAATCAACTCGAGAGGAGCTTAAAGGAGATGTTGAGGAGAAATGCAATTTTGAATATTTGTGCTTGTGCAAATTGCAAATTGTAACTATGCAAATTGTAATTTTTTAAATTGCACCTATGCAAATTGCAAATTACAAATTTGTAAAAGGGGTTAGAATTTATCCAAAAGGGTCAAAAAGTGAAAATAATGTATTTTTGCATTAAAAATATGAAGGAAACTCTAAAAGGATAATTTTCAAAAAACAAATGTGAAAATTACCAAATGTGAAAAAGCAAAAGTGCAAAATGAAAACATTGAAAAACAAGTTGGAGCCAAAAAAGTATAAGGGTAAAATGACCTAAGTTTTTTTATTTTCATTGGCTTACTTTTTCAAGCACCTCCATGGAAGAATAATACAGGTTTACAAATCCAGGGTGCCATGGATCCAAAATATTCCCATGTCATCATTGTAAGAACAGGTTGTTCCATGGTGTGCATAAAGTGAAGGGGAGTTGTCCAGAAGTTTCTATCTATGATACCAAGTGGCCAAGGGCATATTCAGGTAGTTACATATAATGACAAAGTTTATTTGGCCTCCCTTATGAATATTCTTTTTCTAGCTCATGTAAAGGCCATCCCCAACCAAGAAATAAAAGGGTTTATTGCAAATATCCATAATTCCTTGTAAAGTTAGTTGCAACAATCATTTTCATTATAAATACATGAATATTATAGACATAGTAAAGGGCATATTCTAGTTGGGTCATCTTGGTAGAAATTGGAGGTGTGTTTTACACTTTTTGAAATTATAATCCTCATTCCTAGATTTGAAAAAAAAAGGTGAAAAAAGTGTATAAATAGAAGGCTTGTCTTCTATTTTGGTGGTTGTTGGTTTTTAATTTTCTCCATGTATAAGCTCTTCCAAATTTTGGGATCATGGATGTGTGTGTATTTGCAGTTGTACAACCATTAGCAAGCTCTGAGAACATCTCTTTATGTTTCCCTTGTCTAACATGGAGTAAATCTACCATGTTTATCCCCATGGCAACATTTTGAAACATTGTTGTATGTAAAATTTTATTTCAAGTTAATGAAAAATACTTGTGGTTCTTTATTTAATCCTGTTAATGAAATGCAATGAGATGTTTTACATACTATGTTGATTGAATATCTAGCTTTGTGTTTATGTATGGTTGTCATCTTAGGCATAAATCTAGGTTATAAACTTATTTTTGCATAGAGATTTGGAAATATTTTGTTGAATACCTCATTAGGGTACCCTAGGTTAATGAATTTAGCAGGAAAAAGTATTTGAGATTCTAATTTCAATGTATGTTTTAGGGTTTCTAGGATCATTTGGGCATTTGTATTCTATTGGCACCAATGGATGCAAATTTATCCTTTTAGTTTCTATGGCTTGTATTTTAGTTTTCCTACATCTTTTCAATAGGTGATGTCATATATGTTGAAAGACACCTTTTTTTTAAAAATCACTAGCACACCACACCTTTTTATTATTAAAAAACTATCCTACCCTATCCTACCCTACAAATAATAGACCCTTGTTGCATATCATAAGTGTTATTTTCCTACAGATGTATAAATCTTGCCTACTTAACATGTGTCTATGTTTTATACTTTAAATACCCAACACTATAGCATTCTATTCAGCCGATGTTGTTGAAAATTCATTAGAATGAAGATTACAGTCACTTTCCCATTTGTCTTCAGTAGCTTATATGTGATCTAGAGCATTTGTTCATTTCATATGACAACCCTTCCTAGGTAGAGTGTGTAAGTTTGGTTGTGCCCTAGTCACATTTGTGCCTCTTTGTGCTAAAAACTCCCATGGAGATTGAATTTTAGAATATCTCCATGTGAGCAAGTTACCCCTTAGGTAATAATAATTAAATGTAAACTACTTTAAGATTTTTATTTTAATAAGTCTTACGTATTAACCTTTCACAACCTAAATTGAGTTTGCCAAAATTGCTATTATTTTATTGTACGCACGCTTTGAACTTGGTCCTGACAATTATTGCGGCTTTAAGTGTTCATGGTTTTAGGGCCCAACTCATCCATGGATTTTGTGTTTCTCCCTATTTATGTCGAGACCTAGCACTACATACTTTTTGAACCCATGTTGCACTATTAATATATGAAATTCTCCCCCTTTTGCATTACACAAGTCCCCGCATTTGCAATTTGCAGAAACAAGATTAATTTTTTTTATAAAAATTAAATTAAAAAACCAATTTAATGCTAGAAAATTGTCTGATTAATTTTATTTTTAACAAATTTGAATTTAAATCAATTAAAATTGAATTTATTTAATTTTAAATAAATTCAATTAGTTAGAGTTGAATCATTTTTAAAAAATATTAAACCATCAAACCTAGGTTCTAGAGCTCTAATGTGCACACTTAGTACTTAGGTTAGAGTTTCAAATAAACCTCACACTTAACAAAAATTGGTATTCACATTGAGCTAACTTGGGAGCTTGAACTGAATAGATAGATCCCTGCATGTCACTTTCCATTGGGTTGCATTGAGTAGGTGTTAGTGAACTTAATATTTATTGCCAGAATTCTAAATATATTGATTATGTCTAAATAGAAAATTTTAAAAGTTAATAAGTTTTTCACAAATCTACCTTGTACAAAATTTTTTAGATCATATTTAACTCTATTATAAGCCCACAAGGCCATGGCAAATGGTGCCTTTATTTATTAATAATTGCACAATGAAAATTAATGCGCTTTTATAATAATTGTAAAAAAATTGAATATTAGTTTTTTTAATTATAATTTTGTGGAGAAAAAAATTGTTGTATTATTTTGAATTGAAAAAATATGTAGATGAAAAAAACATTTTTCAATAGAAATGAATATAAAATTTTGAAGAACCAATGAGAAATTTCATTGTAAATATTCCCTAAAGTTAAATGGAGCACAATAAACATCACAAATTTTTTTTAGTCTATAACATTTGTCAATATCTTCATAGTTTTCCTTGGGCAATGGACCTTATAAAAATTAAAATTAAAATTAAAGAAGTAATTCATTCAATCAACGCTAACATGGTCACCCAATATAAGAAACCAATGGTTGTGTTAAAATTTTAGAGTAAACCTCAAACTTTTAATTTTTTAAAAAAGGTTCATGCTTTTTGAGGGCACTACTCTCAGAAATGTAATTTTAGGTCCTAAGTCTTACAGCCATTAGGCTTGCCCTAAGGTCCCTTTAGCGTAGACATGGTGCATGACCCAACAGGGACATAAGGTGAGGCCAAGCAATGTGGAGGTGGCCATTCTATGGTAATGGACCCCAAGACCTCCCACATACCACTTTACAACATTCATCCATTTGAGCTAGCTCGTCGAGCTAAATCTCAAACTTTCCATTTGCTTAGGAGACAACCAAAACAAAATCATAAACACAAAATTAACTAATAATACATAATTATTTTATTTTTTTAATTAAATAATTATTTTAATATTATTGGTACCATATGATGTAGCGAGATCAGAAAAAATAATACAAATGAATATTCACCACTTTCTACAGACATCTCTTTTTAAATAATTATGAATTGATGAATCCATAAATCTCAAGTTTTTAACTATTTAAAATGTTGATAAAATTCAGTTAAAGGTTGCAAAAAAAAAATGAAAGTTTAAGGAGATTAAATAAAATAACCTCAAAAATATTTAATTGAAGGAAGCTTATGAATCATTGTGCACACAATAGAATTACGTAAATTGAAACAATGCATTGAAATATTTGTTTAAAATAAGATAACCCCACTTTTGACTAGTGTGAAATCTAAGTTGGACACATAAGAAGGTCTCGGTCCCCTAGACTACAAAAAATAGGAGGGACAATAAAATGGAAAAATAAAGAAAAATCAATCATGTACATATCAAGGGCCCTATAAAACAAAAGGAATATAGATGAGACAAAAAAAACATAAAGACATATGAAAGGCTTTCAAAACCCTACTAAAAGAGGGGTGCTTAGGGGATCTTGAGCCAAAAAGGATTCAATAAGGCTGAAAGTTCTAAAACAAAAAATGAAAATGGGTTATGGGAGGAACCATAGATTGTCTGAATATAATGTATGATCATTCATTTTGTGAATTTTAACCAAAGGGTATTTGTTATAGGAATTTAATGATTCCCCTTCATTCCAAAAATTTATGTCACCTTCAATGTATAAAAACTATTTTCAGAACATTTATGTCACTTTATCCACTTTTTACCATAACCAAAAAATAACCCTTTATAATGATTATCTTCAATTTTTTGAGCAGTTAATCTTGTAGGTTGTGGAAATGATGGTGTTGTGAAATTGTGTTCATGGCCATTAGTAAAAGCCCATCTTTTGACCAATTATTTTTCCTTTACCTAGTGCACGAATAGTATGGATTCAAAAATAATCGATGGATTAAACATATGAACCTTGAGTTGGCTGGTATCCTTGCACACCCCCTTCCCTCTACCAAATTATAACTGAGTCATGCTATTCTCAATGATGTCATCCACATGTAAGATATACTCTTAAATTGTTGAATATAATCCATACCAGTAGATGTCGATCATAACTTTGATAATTGACTGAAGTAATTTTTAGATTCTTTATTTCCATAATGTATATGTAACTCCTCAGTGTGCACCAACTAGGTAATTATAGCACCCTTCTTTTTCTTCTGAGTAAACGACCACCTATACCAAATAAATTGTTCAATTTCTAGATAGAGAGATGTCATGATCACCTTTTGTGCACATATGGTTTGATGTAGATTAGATAAATTTTGTATATGATTTATACAAGTGAGTGTATCTTTACCATCAAACTTACAAAATTTTTCTTTTGGTAATGTGTATTTCAAACTATTATTGGATTTGTGATTTTTACAAGTGGATGAAGTCGATTGGAGTGGTGGAGGATTTTTTTTATTAAGTTGAGTTACAATAGAGGTCGACTGAGCACTCATCATTGATAAATGATCCTTTATAGAATCTATTTCCCCTTTTATTCCATCAAGATCATTCTTCCTTAGCATGATTTATATCTTTGATTTAATTTATTTAAATGTCTTAGAAACTAATGGATTTGAAGCTTTAGACTCCATTTTATCTTTGTGAAGAGTTTTTGAGGTGTCTTGACCCTTCCCACATCTATGAATGTTCAAACCAGCCATGCACAAATGCTATGATGGAGTGTTTCAAATCCAAAAAAGTTTACCAATAGATTATACCATTACAATCATCTCATCAAGATGAATCCAATGACTACTAGTTTGCACAAAGGTATGAAAAAATTAAGATATGTGTGTGTGTGTGTGTGTGTGTGTGTACATACATACATACATACATATATACATATGTATGTATATGTGTGTGTGTGTATATATATATATATATACACACACACACATATGTATGTATGTATGTATGTATGTATGTATGCACACGCACACACACGCACACAAACACACACACACACACACACACACACACACACACACACACACACACACACACACACACACACAATAGAAGAGATTATTTATGTTAAAGAGGAGTCTCTTGCATGTAAATTTGAGGTATAAAGTTTGATATTTATGTTTGATTTAGTTTACATTCAATTAACCTTATTTTTATCTCAAATAATAGGTTTGTTTGATTTGGCTAGGGAGAAAACATAAACAAGATTGGTCTTGGTTTTCTATCTAACCCATATAATTCAAATCAAGAGATATATTTTACACTTTTTATCTTTTAGATGATTGTAACTATCTTTAAGAACTTAAAAACGCATATACCTCATAGTATCCAAAATTTATTAATCACCATCGTTTGTTTTATTTAACTATAACATCCCAACTAATACAATCAAAGTCAACCCACACCTTCATAACTATATTAGCCATGTTGATACAATTTAGCTTAGTTATGTTAAAATAGACTGTATCAAACTTATCAATACCATATATAACAAATTAATAACACTTCGCAAATATCTTGACATTGCCATAGATTCCATATTACCTATTTTAAGATAGATATACATATACTTTGACATCATTACTAGGCTTCTTGATCTTGAGGTTAACACCCACCTACACCTAACAAGTTGAGGCATCTTGCAATACATACGCATTTCTTGTTACAAATTTTGGGGCATCTTTAATTATAATATTTTACCTTATGTGCACTTTGAAATACTATTAATATGTCCATCCTCACTCTCTCAATTTCTTGATATCTCATTCTTAAAATGAGGCAACAATAAAGAATATTCCAAACCTTACAAACAAACATGTTCAGATTCAAGAAATCTTTCAAGACAAATACACTTGAATTTATCATGTTATGATTTGAAGTTACATTCTATTTAAAATATATGTTTCTTGATATTTTATTTCATGTAGTTTATTTTTTCAACAGTTTACTTTCTTTGCATAGTTATTACAGTTACTCTTTTTATTCAACCGTTATTTTCTTTGTGGTTCTTTATTTTTATTATTATCCTCCTCTTTTGGGATGTTTTATTTTATTTATAGTAAGTATTAGTTTCTCTTATGGATATATGGTAGCATCTCCATGTTTTCATACTCCATTGCCTTCCTTGTGGATGCCTTGTAATTTATTTTATAGCTCATATTTGGAATTGGTTTTTGTTGTGAATCTTTGTTAGGACCTCTAAGTTTTTATACTCCATCACCTTCCTTGTGGGACACCTTGTCATTTAATATTTTTACCTTCTTATATTCTAACTTTAATTCCCTTGTTGATCTTTGGAAGCAACTTTAGATTTTCATACTCCATTTCCTTCCTTATGGGATGCCTTGGTATTTTACTCTCATACATTTTTATTTTTGGCCATTGCTTCTCTGTAATTATTTGGTATATTGTTATAATCAATTTATCTTTATTTTATTTTTTGTCATTCTTTGCCTTGTGATTATTTTGTATCTTTTATCATTATTTCACTCTTGTGAGTTCTAATACCTTTTTACAATTCATAGCTTTATATTACTTATGCCTCTTGTCCTTTTACTAGTTTTTTAGTTGCATAATAAGATATGTGGAATAAAACTAAGCCCTCCTCATAAATGTTCATCATTATTCACTTTTATTCATAGCATACTTATGTTTCCTATATCTCCTAATTTGAATTATATGGGTTAGATAGAAAACCAAGACCAATCTTTTTAAAGTTATCTGCCTAGCTAAATCAAACAAACCTCTTATTTGAGATAAAAATAAGGCAAATTGAATGTAAAATAAATCAAACATAAATATAAAACTTTATACCTCAAATTTACATGCAAGAGAATCCTCTTTAACATTTTAAATTGGTCCCAAGATGATTGATGTTGAATGTTTGATGCTTGGAATGCTAGATTTTTGTGTGAAACTCAAGCTTTGTATTAGTATAATGGTTTGAGGGTGCTTAGATTTGATTTATTTTTTATGATTGTAGAAAGGTGATGGTACAATGGATAAAAAAATATAAGACATAGTTCTTAATTATTCCAATGCATAGGGGTGTAGATGGATTTATAGGATGTTTATGGGAGAATGGAGGGATATGATTTAGCCATGTGAGATGGAAATAAATGGCTTGGAATTGAGGAGAATATTTGGTTGTTGAGAATAGGAATTAAAAATTCCTATGAATCGCTAAAGAGGATTGGGGATTGGATCAATAAAGTTTAGAGGATTCTATAGATGTGTTAGGGGATTCTAGATGGAGGTTACTCTAATAGATTAATATTAGATTTATATTAGTGACATGGTTTATAGGAGTGTTAGTGGGGGGGGGGGGGGGGGGGGGGGCGCGGGGTAGGTCAGTGTAGGTGATGAGGAATTTCAAATTCCTTAAATATTGTGAGATATTAGTTAGAGGTTAAATAGAATGTTAAGAGGGTGATAATGAATTGATTAATTGATGCTAAGGGTAATATAAGAAGAATATGTTGATATAGTGGAGTAAAATGTTATGAGGATATAAGTAATATATTAGGATAATTATAGATATTGAGGTAAAAAGTGATTAATAAGAAGAATTAATATGGAATGAGGATGGAATTATTAGTGAGTGATGCATTGGTAAATTTTAGATGTATACATTTTTCCCCTCTTTAAAATGACATTGTGACTAGAAGAATTAATAGTGTTTCAAAGATGAAAAAGATTACATGAGTTATTAATTTAGTTAGATGGGTGATGCCCATTGAGGGGTAATGACCCAAACCTTTGAAAAAAGATGGATTGCCACCTAGAAGTTGAGACTAGCTCAAATATGCAATCCATTCATATTTATAACCTAGTGAGTGTGAGTGAACCAAGTCAACTCACACTATAAAACCGGCGAGGCTAGATTATACAATCAAGTTCAACCTATAAAATTTGAAATATTGAGTGATTTATTCACTTCAACCATACCAAAAAGTGAACTAACTATTTTAGTAGATTGTATCAATATAGTCCATAAATGTCCAACCTAGTGGGTGGTGATAGTCCATAAAAGTGTTTTATATCTAAAATTGATTTGGATTTTTTAATATTAGGTATACATTGCATAGCATATGAACCTCAGATATGTCTCATGTTGAAGTTGTGTATAATAATGGTGCTAGTGTGTAAAATTCTACCACAAATATGTATCTGAATCATATAACCATGCAATTTGACCAATTTTGAACAATTGTGGAGGATATGTTACCATAGCATTCCCAAAATATATATGGAGATAATTTGAAAACTGATATAAATTAAAATGTGGAGGACATGTTTACAAAACATGCCCTTACTATAAAATGGAAATGTTTAATAATGAGTAAGTGTGGAGAACATGTTTTCAAAACATGCCCCCACTAAATTTGCAACTATGAAAATGTGGAAGCCATGCCTCTATGACATTACCCCATTGATATGGACCCAATTTAGGTGAGGGAAGATAGAAACTTTTAGTTACCTCACCTCAAAAAGATAAGATAAACACATAATTGTGAATGAACCATGTAACATATAGAAGGAACATGTCTAGGTAAATGTAACACTGAAACACCATAATTTGATCACATAAGGGCCTAAGATGCATGATATAGATCATGAAAATATATAGATAGTAATAGTACAAGCTTAACATATAACTAAGCACACATATAGGTGCAATGAAAATTAAGTCAATAGATAATGGTCTAAGGAGACAATAAATAAGGGGCATGCTAAAATTCCACATAATAGAATGGACATGAATTTTTTAAATGTCTACAAAATTAATGATGACATATTTCAAATATCCACACATCAAGCAATGAAATATCATATTTAAAAGAAAAAAACAAAGGCACAGAGGCCGTAAATAATGGATCATATTAAAATGTTCAAACAAACAATATAATAGTAATGCAAGGCACTCAAAAAGTTCATAGATGAAATTAAAAGCAACCAACATAAACATGTCATACTAGCCAATGGGTCAAATGGGTTATCAATAAAAATGTCAAGAAAATAGCATATCAAGTACACCATGAAATATGTAAGCATGGATAAAGGCATGTGTAAGTACATAAGCTCAAACATGGTAATGTAAACTTACCATATAATGATATAACCTGCATGTATCATGATCAAAGAATGTGGATTCCACCAACATCCTAGTGATGTGAGAAGAAGAAAGGCCAAAAATCTATAAGTAGATAAATCATGTATCTATGTTTTCATGTATCACACTCGAATAGAAGTGTGAAATTCATGTGTATCTATACATAAATGATATGCTATCCATCAACATGGAACTAACAACATATATTCCAAGGATCCACTAATATAAGTACACACCAAATAAATTTGTGGAGTTTTGATTTTTTTTTATTTTTTGGTAATTTTTGGATTTGTGTAACTTTTCACCCCTAAGTTGGATATTTTACATTGTTTGAATCATGGTTAGGTAATTATAAAAGGTACATGGCATGTTCCTCCTCACTTTCTACATGTGTATTATAAGAACCAATGCTATCATTTAGAACATGAGTCAATTTGACTTCATGAGAAAAGTAAATACCTTGCTGATTTTGGTCAATTTATGCTTACATTTAATATAACCAAAGAATACCTGGTGTAAATACATATGGATATGTGGTAAGGATAGCCTAAATCCTTGTTTGAATGAATTTAGGATCGTAAATATTTTCAAAAGAGTCTTTCTAACCTCCTTTATGTTGTGAGTTTTTTATATCAAATCCAATCTGTTTTATCTATTTTATCTTATCTATTTTATCAAATTCAATCTATTTTATCTTCTCCATAGTTGGAAGCCATCCCAACCATGGAGAGATAAAATTATTTGTCCTCTCCATAGTTGGGATGGCTCCCAACCATGGTGATAATTTTTTTCTCACTCCCAACCATGGTGTTATTTTTTCTCTCTCCATAGTTAGGAGCCCTCCCATCCATAAAGAAAAAACATTTGTGTCCTCTCCATGGTTGCCAAGGATCCAAAAAATGAAGAGGATATAATTTTATTTATCCTCTACATAGTTTTTATCCCTCCCAACCATGGATAGGGAAAATTTTGTCCTCTCCATAGTTTGGAGGGATCCCAACCATGATAAGTATTTTTTTTCTCCTAATTGTTGGGATCCATCCCAACCATGGAAATAACAAATAGTTTTTTGATCTCCATAATTGGGAGGACTCCCAACCATGGTGATAGTTTTTCTCACCATTTTTGAGATCCCTCCCAACCACTAAGAGGATAAATATTAGCTTATCATCTTCAAGGTTGAATTTTTTTTTCTCACCATTGTTGAGAACTTGACCTCCCCATGGTTGGGAGACATCACATGCATTTAGAGAATAAAATTTTCCCATACACATGGCTTATATGGATCTAAAACATAGGAAACAAAATTAATTTTGAGCTTCCCATGGTGAGGGATTTGTTTTCCCTTTCCATAATTCAGAGGGCTCCCAACCATGATGAGAAAAAAAATTCATTGTGGTTGGAATCACTTCCAACCATCGAAAGGAAGATATTTTACTTATACTCTCCATGGTTAGGAGGGCTCCCAAACATTTAAAGGACAAAAATTTCCCACACATTATTTGTAAACAACCCAAACTATGGAGAGAGAAAATTTTCCATCATCATCAATGAAATTCCTCCTAACCATAAAAGGACAAAAATTTATTTGTCCTCTCCATGGTTGGGATGGATCCAAACTATGGTGAGGGAAAGATTTAGATCCCTTACACTCATGGATAGGATAGACCAAATTTTGTCCTCTTTATTATTTGGATCCATCCCAACCATAGAAAGGGAAAAATTTCCCTCTCTGTGGTTGCGAGGGCTCCCACCCATGGCGAGGGAAAATTTTTACCTCACCATAGTTGGGATCCATATTAGCTATAGAGAGTATTTTTTTTAATCCTCTCCTTTGTTGGGAGGATTCCCAACTATGGTGAGGATGAATAAAATTTGTCCTCTCCATTATTTGGGAGGGCTCCCAACCACTGTGAGGGAAAATCTTGTCCTCTCAATTGTTAGGAGGGATCAAAATCATGATGAGAGAAAATTTACCCTCTCCATAGTTGGGAGGGATCCCAAAATTTGTAAGGGAAAATTTTGTCCTTTCAATGGTTGGGAGCCCTCCCAAAAATGCATAGGACAAATAAAATATTGTCCTTTTCATGGTTGAGAGGTATTAAAACCATGGTGAGAATTATTTTTCCTCACCATGTTTGAGAGCCCTCCTAACTATGGAGAGGGAAAACATTTCCCTCACCATGAGGAGGCCATATTATTTTGGCATCACTATGGTTTGGAAGCCATCCAAAGCACGGGGATAATTTTTCTGTTCTCCTGATGGTCGAGAGGGATTCCATCCATGGTGAGGTCAATGCTTATTTATCACACAAGACTATAAATAAATAAAGATTGTATTCATTGAGTTAAATATTATTATAATTATACAATTGTCACAAAATCATACTTGTGAAAAAATTGATTGATGTATAAAGTGTTTTATAAATATGAGTAGTTATAGTTTTAGTTACTTAAGATTTAATTAAAATATCATTTGATTTCAGGTAGTCTGGTTAGAGATGTGATTCACAAGTAGACAAAATGTAGTTTTGTTTTTTAAAATATTATATTTGGAGTTGAAAAGATAATGTTTGGTTCAAGAAAAGGAACTGTGCTAGTTAAAGTTACCAATGCATTATAAGGAGTTGATATCAATTATAAAAATTATGTTTCACATATATTGAAAATACAATTTAGTTCGAGGATAGTTTTAAATAATACGATATGAGACTTTCTCATTTAATCAACTCTCTATATTGTAAAAATGTAAAAGTGTATGAGTATTTCTAAGCAACTCATATAAAAATCTTGGTTTGAAATAAATTATTTTAGTAAAACATATTTTTATGGATTAATGAATAATTAAAAAGGTGTAAAAAACATTGCTCATCATGGTGTGAAAATGATTCTAAATCCATGTCTAAATACAATGTTAGTAGTAGATATTCTATATATCTTTATTAAAGATTGTGAATATGTGTCTCCCAACATGACATGCCTTTTAAGATATAGATCATGTGTTAATCTGCACCTACTTACTTCCACATTGAAACATACAAGGGTAATTAAAAATATTAATAAAGAACTTTAACTATAGGGCTTGAATTAAATTTCATAGCCACATTTTTTTTAAATGTGGGATTTTGAATTTTAAGATGTGAAATTTTCAACAAAAGATGACCATTCAAGATGTGAAAGTTGTTGGACCTTAAAAAATAATAAGGCATATGGGAGGTTGTCTCATGAAAAATAAGGAGAAATTGATAATGAAATGTAATCCCACATGGTTGATGTGGGGATTTCAAATTTTTTGTATTGAACACATAGGATAGTGTCCATTCCAATCTAAATGAATTTTTTTGTATCATTCATGATAAGGTTGACAAAAGGAAGAATTTATCCAAAGAATGGAAAACAAGTCAAAATTAGTTGGTGATAGGTCTATTGAGGTATATTTGGAAAAAATCATTACACATGGAGATAACAAAGGGAGGGTTGGACACTAATTATTGCTAGATGTTCCATGTGGGTCGAACTTTACTATAATTTATTTAAAAAAGTGTTTAAAATATTTAGAGAGTACACATGAAAAGAAATATGGATATATAAATCACACTCATGGGAAATCTAAGTACCATCTCTATGATGTTTTATTCAACAATTCAATGTATCTTCCATTTAGAGGGTACCATAATGATCTACCTTAGCTTGGTGAATTCAAGAAGCTACAGGAAATTTTTTTCTTTAAATATACAATTGTACATAAGATTAAAAATAGGTAAAATATAACAAGTAGTGATATATATATATATATATATATATATATATATATATATATATATATATATATATATATATACACACACACCCACACACACACACATATAAAATATAACGTATTGAGTATTATTTATTTGTAAAAAAATTCCTCCCCATGGTCAGGCACCCCCTATAACATTTGGCCACCCCATGGTTTGGTGGGCACTTGACCATGGGAAGGCAAGTTTTTTGGCCTCCCCATGGTCAAGGGGGATCTTGAGCATGCGGGGCTAATGTTTTTAAAAATTATTGTGAAAAAACATATTTTTAAATGATTGACTTTTGAGTTTTTTTATGTTGTTAAATCAGGTTCATGAATTTTTATCTTCCATCAATGACTATGAATAGCTTTGTGATCTATTACCTCTCACTTCAAACATATAAATGTGTTTTAAAAGATAATTAAATTGAATTATTATTAGTAGATCATACTCATGAATATATATATGACACATCTAGAAATTTAAATTTAGCTTTGAAGGGAATAGATGCATGGAATATTTCAAAAATGATGGGCATATTTAGAACATGTGAGACTATAATAATGTTTATGCCATATATAATCAAAGATTTTGTAGGTTTAAAAGGATTCATAAAACAATATTAGCTCATAGGTAAATATGAGATATGTGGTTTCATAAAAGTTTAATATTTCTTACTAAGACTAGAGGATGACTTCCTAATTTTGAGGTTCAAACATACTATTCATGATTATGAGTGGTCTGCACCCCTAAAATTATGGAGGACATTAGAGGATGGTATGCATGATGTACCACATAGATCTCCATTTTTTATTGTTTTCAAGGATTTGAGTCAAATAGGGATTGAAAAAATAGAAAAAAAGAGAAGGGCCAAGATAAGATTGAATTTATGAACAATGAATATTATATGAGTGAGAACCAAAAATCATTGGAGAAATTAAATGATAATAATGATTGTATAAATAAAATAAACATCAATACATTAAAGTTATCAATTGAAAAATCTATTTCAATGTTCAAGGAATCACATGCAGAGATGTCTGAATTTTGGTGTAGTCTTTTAAAATATTATAAGGATGTCCATGATGCTTTAAAAAAGATAATTTTCCTACAAGGGAGACTTACGTGGGTGAGTTTTGGCCAAAAACCAAATAAAATTCTTTTGTCACATGAAATATAGAGACTATCTTAGTGGAAGAAGACACATAATTTGAAGAAGAACAAAATCTCTATGAAATTGAATAACATATTAGACCTCTAGTTAAAAAGTAAAAACGATCGTTGAATCCCAAAGTATATTTTAAGGAAGGATATATGTATTTGAGAAGTTTGAATGTCACTTCAAAGATAAATCACATAATATGGATGGAAAAGGATAGAAGTGGGGTTCTTATAGATGATTCAGTCATGGCTTAATGATATGTTCATAAGTATAGAAGTAAACACAATATATTAGAAGTAGATATTTACAAATATTGTTTGAAAAAGACATCAATATCCAATCCCACTAAAAAAAAAATTTAATTTATTATGTGTGATAATATAGTGTATTCATGCAAGAACACAAACAAAGATGACAAGGAAGTGACACTAAAATCTTCTAAAATAGAGAAGGTAGATGACATGAGGAAGTGTGTGTAATACCATTTCTAATTTTATAGTGAATATATATTATTAATTAATGATAATATTACTTGTGGCATTACATGTGAAACATTTTTTTGATATGTTACCAAGGATTATTAGGGTACCTTTCCTAATCAAAAAAAGAGAAATTAATGAAATGAATACAATAGGTGAAACCTAGATCAATAGACCTATCTCTACCAGCTAAAAAAACCACTACATCTAATCTAAAGCTCGAAGAAAATCCCAAAACACTAAAATTTTAATTCATCCTTTTAGGTCATCAATTACCCTTCAAGTGGGGCCTCCTCAAAGGTGTTGATATAATGCTCTTATTACTATTTGAGAGAGAATGGAATCCATAGTCCAATGTGAGCCCTCATTAATAGCAGTCAAGGAATCCAATTGTAGTCTCTCAGCTTATGTTTTCCTTCATCTATGTATTGGATTACTACAATTTAGTTTGGTGAGGAGAGATTTAGTTGGAGCAAGTGTACAAATATCTAGTGAGGAAATGTCATCATTTAAAATAAACTCATATTCCTTCCCACATTTATTCCTAGCTTAGTTCTCTAAGGCTATACTTTTAGCATATTTACAAGCCATGAGTAGTTCTTTCATCCTCAATCTCAATTGTTTAAAAATTGTGTGATCATTCAAGCCCATTTTCATCTATTGGAAAACTTACCCATCCATTATTTGAGTATTATCTAAAATATGAAAAGAGTTAATTGGATGTTCTTAGCCTAATCGAGTTCTCAAATCATTGAATCTCTCCACTAAAAGTTACTTTTGTAGAATGCAATCATCCTTAATTTATAGTTTGGGAGTAGACTTAGAGAACACCACAACAACATCACCACAGGAGATACAGGATGGAGCCTTTTTTTGAGTTAACTCATTGTCCAAAGTTGATGGAATTTGATTTATATCTAATTGGGAGAGGTCTCTAATGAATTATTCGACTACACTCCCAACCTTATGGATTGACTTCTGGCATATAGTCACACTAGTCTAGGTGTCGAAACATGATGAATCCATAATATTTGATCTCTAAAAAATATGTTGCATGAATGGAATAAATTGAGTGAAATAGTTAAATTTATAAATATGAAGTCTTTTGCACAAGGCATAAAATTATCCTATTCTATGTTTGGACTGTCTTGTGAAGATTATTTTCCCAACATAACATTGTCTTCCTTCAAAACCTTATATTATTCTTCATCTTCCACTTGTTTTTCAATAATCACAACACTCTCTCCACATATCACTCACTTGCCCCTAACCACATATCTCTAGTTTCATTCTAGTGCAATGCTAATTGGATGCTTTTGACACATACTACCAGTTTAAATCCTAGTTCCACTTATCATAGCTCCACATGCTACCACTCAAGGAGCTTCTATTTTGAGTGCTATGCTTACTCTTCCTTTAGCTTTGAATTTTAATATTCTACATGAATTTATCACTATTAAAATTTTATTCCATCTATTAATTAAATGTGTAACATTAACGTATTTATAACATTTTCAATATTTATATTTTTGAAGTTAAGTTGAAGTCTTGTATAAGTAATTTTGATTAGTTTTTAATTTTTGTGGGTATTTTACTTGTGTATGTTTTAATCATTTTTTTTATTGATAATTGAGGGTTTAAGGGTTCCTCACCCACAATAAAGACCGATTCAAAACATTACCCATTTAAAAGTTTTAATTAGTTAATTGATTAATTAACTAATTATTTAATTAATTGATTAATTAATTACTTCTTTAAATAATTAGAATTTTTTAGTTAATTATTAAAAGTATTTAAATAATTTTAATTAATATTAAAATAATGTTATTTAACTAATTAAATTAAATGAACTAGTTAACAAATAAATAAATTAATTAATCATGATAGAAAATCTAAATAAATATAAATTTATATCAATTTATAATTAATGAGTTTATTTATTTTTCATGGACCCATTTATTTGAAATATATTACAATGAGAAGATGGATAGTATTTGAAGCCCTCATAAGTCCTAAGTTTTTAAAATGACCCTTTCTATCTGATTAAAGTGTCTCATGAAGTTTTCAAGCTGACTCATAAATCTAATTATGAGTCTAAAAAAATATTAAGATGATTTGACTCCTTATAAGTAATATTTATGCAAGATAAACTAATTACATTGTTATTTTATACTTGCAAAGATGCGGTCATTAATAGGTTACTAGTAATTCTAATGAGACTTTGAATATGAATCATACATGTAGGCTTATTATTTAAAATAATTATGTAATCTTGACCTTAATCTATGTGAATTCCTTCTTATCAATCTTGATGTTAAAATTAATTTTATTTAAGCTTGCTTATTTTTAATTCAAGGCTTAACAAACCTCTTATGTTATACTTAATTTTGTATTAAAATGATAATTAAGGCTAGATTATTGACTTGTAGAGGTGTTGCCTATTTTTCCTCCTCATTAAAATAGGAAGAATGATAAGGATTGGTTTTACTTAAAATTTATTTTACCTTTATGTTTTCTTAAGAAGGATTCCCATGGTTGAGATATGTTTAACATGATCAAAGTCTCGTGAGTGTGGAGAATATTTATGTGAACTTATTAACATAGTAAAAGAAACCAAATACTAAGTTTGTGCCAATTATTATTATCCTCTTAAAATAATGGTATTTTCCTTTATTTTTGAGTGATTCTATACTTAATCTTATAATGAAAATTGATATGAAACCTTTTGTTTATAACTAAATATGTAGATGGACACTAAAAACCTAAATTGATTAATTTATTATTGAAATTGGTGATATTTGGGCATAAAATTGAATTCTTATATATACATAATGATCACTATTTTCTATGTTTGGAAATAAACATCATGATAATGTATAATGATATGGAAATAAGGTTTTAATATTGTTATATAGAAATTATTAAAGGCTTTTGATTAGTTATAATAGCCTTAATCTTGTGTTTAGTTACGAGTTACTTTATCTTATTTGTTGATAAACATATTTGAAAATTAAATAGATATATTTTAAGATGATTGAACCCACAAATTTATATTACTATATAAGTGATATTTTAGTTGTTTATATAATAATTATAATCTAATGAAATTGAGTGTATTATTAAATTATATTCAACCTTCTTGAATGTAAATGATGTTATATATATATATATATATATATATATATATATATATATATATATATATGGTTATCTTGGTGTGTCAAAATACAACCATTACTGCACATGAAGTATCAGCCATGATGCAGACTATAGGATACATAAAAAAATTCAAAATTTATTACTTAATTAAGAAGCATATCAATCCAACCTTAGGGAAAATATTGTGTTCCAATCCTATTCAAAAGAAAAATCTATACATAAATATTCCTCATGATTATCACACCCATTTTTATGCATCTTTTTATGTCTTATAGTATATTTGGTCATCAATTGGTTTCCTACATAGTATTTCTCTTAAGATGTACTTTAAAGTAGTATTTTTTAGATCATCAAGGGTTTTGACATGATCAATACTATCTTCTTTAGTCTGGTATTAGTATTTATGATAAATTTATTGTGTTGTGGACCCTTTGATTCCTACTATGATGATTCTTTATCTTTATTATTATTATTAGATTTTTGAATTTTAAGATATCTTTATTATCATGAATATATGCACCTACTAATTATAATAATTTATATTAGCTTATTTTAAAGCAACTTGCTAGCATTCATGTCATAATTATGGATTATATCTAATGTGATTATAGGCACATTAAAAATTATATATTATCTCTTTTTTTTTCTCTCCCATTCTAATTAATATGATATGATTTTATATATAGTCTTAGCTATTAATGATTAAAATTTATAGATGATTCATGTCATAATTATGGATTATATCTAATGTGATTATAGGCACATTAAAAATTATATATTGTCTCTTTTTTTTTCTCTCCCATTCTAATTAATATGATATGATTTTATATATAGTCTTAGCTATTAATGATTAAAATTTATAGATGATTGGTCAAAACCCTTTATTCAAAATTTATTAAGTAGATTAGATTATATATTTTATACATAATTGTAGTTAATTGGGACTTATGGGGGCTTCAAATACTATCCATTTCCCAATTGTACTTTATTTCAAATAAATGGGATTCTCTAATATTTAAGAATATTTCAATTAAATGAGACCCATGAAAAATAAATAAAACACATTAATTGTAAATTCATGTAAATTTTTATTTATTTAGATTTTATATCATCATTAATCAATTGATTTATTTGTTTATTAAATAATTCATATAAGTTAATTAATTAATAAAAATAATTTTAATAATTAATTTAAATTATTTAAATACTTTTAATAATTAATTAAAATTAGTTAATTAACTATTTCAATAAACAATTAATCAATTAATTAATTAGTTAGTTAGTTAATTGATTGATTAATTAATTAGTTAATTGATTGATTAATTAATTAGTTATCAATTAATTAATCAATCAATTAACTAATTTATTCATCGATTAGTTAACTAATTAATTAATTAATTAGTTAAATAATTAATTAACTAATTAATTAATTAATTAGTTAGTTAAATTATTTAAATTAATTAAATTAAAATAAAGTAATTACATTAATTATTTAATTGATTGATATTTATTTTTTAGTAATTTATATTAAAATAAAATTTATTTTTACTATCACTTTCTATTTCAAAATATATTAACCGTTTGTTAATTATGAAAACCTAAAATAAGGGCCATTTCAAAACGTGGACTTATGGGACTTAAATTAGTTAGTTATTTAAATATTAATTAATTAATCAACTAATTAATCAATTAATTAGTTATTTGATTTATGGATTAATTAGTAAATTAATTAATTTTAATTATTTAATTAAACTAAATCAAAATAATTAAATTAACTATTTAATTAATTACTATATTTAATTTTTATTAATTTATATTATCAAAAAATTTATTTTTATTGTTACTTGTTATTTCAAAATATATCAACCATGAAATTATTTTTTACTATTGTTCTTTGAAATAAAAATTTAAAAATATTTTTTTCCAAAAATATACCTTTGGAGGTCATTTTGCTAATGACTAAAACATACATGAAATCTTATCATTAGTGATAGTAAGAGTATCACATATGTATCTCTAAGAGGAGGAATAAAAATTTGATTATTTTGAAATAACACGAAGGAGGAGTTGGAGTAGGTGTGATAACAATGAAGATAGGGCAAATGGATCAAAAGTAGCTTACAACAAGGATGAGCCTTGCCAAGTTTGGCATAGGGGTTCCTTCACCATCAATAAGACCTCCAATTCTTTACATCTATGCTTAGGGTTGCTAAAAGCACATGGTGTGGAAGCAAGGTCTAATGCCTTAATTTATAAAAAGTGTGTAAATGCCCACAATTTGATTCATTATTACAATGATTTTTACAAATCTCAGGTTCTCTAGGACCTCCCTAGTGCTTCCCATATTTTGGCCCCAAGGTAGAGCCTCTCTATTCTTGGGACATAAGTTAATGGTTGTAGATTTGTAGTTGATTGGGTTCTTATTTCTCTTTCCATTTTAATGAGTCAGAGTCACCTTGGCTCAAAGGTGAATAGTAAAGGAAATAAAACTCCACTATTAATTGATCTCGTTTGTGACATCATGGATAAGGAAATTGAAATGCTCACCTCTTGTTCCCTTATCTTCAAATTCATTGGGAAGAATTTCCTATGAAATAAGATCAAAAAGTGGTGTTGAGAGACTTGGGCGGTTAATATTAAATCATGTTTTCTTCTGAAGGGGTTCTTTGTGGAAATTTTCTCTTAGGAAGATTTAAAAT
Organism: Torreya grandis; assembly: GCA_037957365.1. Taxonomy (NCBI): domain Eukaryota; kingdom Viridiplantae; phylum Streptophyta; class Pinopsida; order Cupressales; family Taxaceae; genus Torreya; species Torreya grandis. The sequence continues at coordinate 2,157,025 of JARHVA010001380.1, read as the reverse complement.
TGGATGTCTAATGTAAAGGCCCTAATCTTTTGGTTTTCTCTAGGCTCCACCTTCAATCATGGGTACCCAACTTCAATGCTCTTAATATTGATTATGGTATCTCATCAAGTTAGATTCATTTGTATGCTTTATCAATATAGTTCTAGGAGGAGACCCTCTTGTCTAAAATTAATGACTTGCTTATCAAGATGGTACTAATCGACAATATCACTAAGGAGAATCAACTTGCTTGCTTCACTCATTTTTGTATTTTTATTAATACCTCCTCTCCCCTACCTTAGTTCATTTGGATTCAATCCTTAGGGGATTATTTGATATAATGCATTAAGGTAAAGAATAATACTTGAATGTTGTGTCATAAATTGGGGCATTTTAAGCATCGATGTCAGCTATGTAGCTTCTATCAAAGGGTGGGATCATAAACATGGGATCCCCTTGGCAATTTTTAGAAGGAATAATGATACTTTAGAGAGTAATGTTTTGATGAGTAAGGATACTTCCCCCACTCATGAATCTAGGATAGATACCCTCTTTGTCATATTTATACAATGATCTTCGAGTAGATGAGTCATCACATCATGTTTAAGGAGATGGAATCTATTGTTAAAAAATCATGTGTTTTAGCTTCTACTCTACGAGATTCTTTGAAGGAGGGGAATAGGTTAGAAGCCTTCAAGGTCAAGGAGGATGGGAATTATCAGATAGATGGAATTCCACTTGGACCATCAGGTGCAGTCATTCATTCTAGGGATCTTCCTTTCCTTTCTCCTTGCTCTCTAAAGGATGTCAATCATGGAAAGATTTTAAAATGAGGTCATGAATCTAAGAGTGTTAAAGCTTTGGAGGAGATTGTTGTGGGTTTTCAAGATGTCATCAGTTCTTTCTTATCTACTTAGAAGCAAGTTTGTATTTATTATTATTTTTTATAGTTTGTGGATGTTTCTAGGTCTATGTTGGGTGTTTTTTTGATGTTGATCACATTTTTTGAAAATATTTTAAAGTGAAATTTAGGTTTTCTCTAATCTAAGTCAATGAAGTGTGTTTGGTTTAGGATAGGTGATTGGGTGGATTGTAAATTTGTTTCTTCTCAATATCTCATCAAGGTGGTTTAAAAACATGGATAACTAGTTTTTATACCCTGTTAGATGAATTTGGAAGTTGGTTCCTTTCTTTTTGTGTACTCCTTGTGCATGTTTGTTCTCCCTTTGAAGGATCTGGGCTAGTTTAGCCAGGTTTTGGTAACATCATTCCCTCATAAGTTTTGAATCAATCCTTATTATGGGTGAGGGAACCTTAAACCCTAAATTATCAATAAAAACCATTAAAACATACACAAGTAAAAAACCCACAAAATTAAAAAACTAATAAAAATTACTTGTGCGAGACTTCAACTTAACTTCAAAAATATAAATATTGAAAATGTTATAAATATGTAAATGTTACACCTTTAAATTAATAGATGGATTTTTTTTAATGGTGATAAATTCATTCAAAAGAATGAAATTCAAAGCTAAGGGAAGAACAAGCAGAGTGCTCAAAATAGAGGATCCCTAAGTGGTAGCATGTGCAACTATGATAAGTGGAACTAGGATTTAAATTGGTAGTATGTGTTAGAAGCATCTTGTTAGCATTGTTCTAGAATGTAGTTGGAAATATGTGGTGAGGGGATAATGAGAGGTACGTGGAGAGAGTGTTATGATTAGTGAATAACAAGTGGAATATGGAGAATAATATAAGGTTTTGAAGGAAGATAATGTTATGCTAGGAAAATAAGCCTCACAAGAGAGGTATGACATAGAATAGGATAATTTTATGCCTTATGTATAAAAACTCATATTTATAATTTACCTAATTTACTCAATTTATGCCATTCATGTAACAAATTATGCAGGAGAAAATCTTATGGAATCATCATGTTTAGACACCTAGACTAGTCTGACGATCTTCCATAAATGAATATTATAAGATTGGGGGTATAGTTTAAAAATTCATTAGAGACCTCTCCCAATTTGATATAAATCAAAT